>JARHVA010000833.1:500000-662500 GCA_037957365.1 Torreya grandis | reverse complement strand
TTTTTGGATTTGATCAGAATGAACCATGACCATCCATCTTGATATCAAGATGTGTGGCCATGAATTAATTTAATTTTAATGAGACTTAATATGTAAATATCCTCATAAATATTTGGACAAAAGGGCATGAAAGAGGTATGAGAGGCCTTAAACCTGATATTTCTTTCATTTATGGCTTATGGATGCCACTCCACAAATGATGTCACCTAATGATGTATATATTTCAAATAAATTTACAATTAAGAAGTATTTAATAACATCCATGGATTTTCCACTTAAGCTCTTGATTTAGATTAATTTTCCTATGTGAGATTTGTTGGAAAGTTATCAATGATTTCATAAAAGTCTAAAAGTGAGTGGATGAAGTGCCTCGATAGCCTAAGTGACAATGACAAATTGTGTAATGTGCTTGTCCTAGTGTGCTTGAAGTTGGCTTGGTTGATCTTCAGTTTTGGCTTGGTTAGAGAGTTTCAGAGATGAGTATGGTGATTTTATCATGTGTAAGGGGTCTTATCAGAAGTTAATAAATGTTTGAGTGCTTGTGTGCATGATTGGAATTCACCTGATTCATCATTGTTCTCATCTAGGCATTTTGGGTCTAATGGCAAAAAATCTGAGTACACATTTTTATTTATCTCATTTATTTTCTACAAATTTTGTATTAATTTATCCTTAAATTTATACACAATTTGTTATCATAGTGAATAGATTTTTTAGGGAGATTACTTTCATAGTCCATGTACTAATTTCAAAATATTTATCATTAGAATCGTGTAGTAGTTAATGACTATTTTTTGGTGCATTATTAAGATTATGTCCATCCATCATATGGAAAGAAAAACTATAGGTATTTTTTTAATTTAATAGAGGAAACACTTAATTCAAAACAAGATGAGTTTATATGATTAATCAACATCGCAAATATTATTTTTTGTTCATCCTGTTGATAGGAACAATGTCTATGTGGGACAATTGTTTTGAATTTTTTATCTACTATATTTCACCACATTTAAAATGAAAAAGGTAATGTTTGAATAGATCGGGTATTATTACTTTTATTTATAAACCAGAAATAACAATAATCTGGTTTATAAAAATAAAAATTGATGACGAGCCATTTTTTTTAAATGTTAAAAAATAGAAATTTTATGCTCAATAAATAACTTATCATTTGGACTCTAGGTCACTTAGAAAAATAAAGACTTATAAACATAAAGAACTAAAACTAAAGGGACCAAGAGATCCAAACTTTCCTTGTAGTGATAACAATGTATACATTGAAACCTACTTTATTAATGTGGCTGAATTTCAATAATGTTCCAAAACCATGAGCTAACCAACCCTCAAACATATTATATTGAGTTTATTTTTATTAATATCCTAATATGTTTATTTGTTACTTTCAAATTTTTCATATACTAATTTTTGAAAATTTCAAAATCTCAATAGAAACCCTTTATGTCTCTCTCTAAGGTGTATATATAGAACACAAATAGTTTCCTTCATATTCCAAACAAAAATATAGTTTATATTATTTTCAATTTTTTTCTTTCTAGATTTTAACATATTATTGATATTTTCACTAAATTGTTGTGCACAAGTACTCAAGTGCATTATGTTTTTGACTCATAAGATTCAACCATAAAATTATGGCTATTTGTATCCATATCTTTTTTAATTTAGTTGATTTCTCTCCCTTACATCACAATGCCTTTGTTTTTATAAAACCTCATTGGATTAACTTGGTGTTTTGTGTTTGACTTTGTATGAACTTAATGGCCATAATAAATGTTAATATAATTTGTTTAATATTTATTTATTTATATTTGTATATGTTTATTCACCTTCATGATAGATATAAATAAATAGAGATTAGTTAAGTTGGTTTTAGCATAACATTCTTTCAAAATTTGATATTATATTTATACTGATAATACTAAGATTTTAGTTATAAAAGACCACTACTTCAAATATCATTTAAGTAAATTAATATAAATTTGAAAGTATAATAACAACCTAAATAAAAAACATATTCTTGAATTCAATTAATCTTGGAGACCAATCATTAATTTAATAAAAAAAATATTTTTGAACAATTTTTATATTCTTCTCAATTTTTCAACCAAAGGTGTCATCATAGTTTTTAAGTTATTTTAGATCTTATCCCTCTTACCTCCTCTCTCTTTGATTTGTGATCTTATCAGAGTTTTTCTTTAGGAATAGCTCTCACCTTTCAATTAATTAATTTTATTCAAATCCATTCTTAGCAATTTTTTAAATTGTTCTATTTCATGCAATAAGTATATTTTAATTTGAAAATTTTATTCATTTTTTATTATTTAATTTTAGTTTTATTTTAATTCTTTATTTTTACTTTTCAATTTTCAATTATAATTTTTAATTTTAAAATTTAGTGAATTGAATTTATCTTTTTTTTTAAATTTATTTTTTTAATTTCTTGACATAACAATATTTTATTGTTAAATATATTTAAATAGCAAATTCAGTTTGTAAATTAATTATACTATTCTCTCATCTTAATGATAGATTATAGAATTTGAATTAAAATATCGATTTTAAAAATTATTACATAATTCTAACCAAAAATATTTGGTAATATAAATTATTATTGAATCAATTAGTATGTACTATTTCTATAATGTGAAATGACAATGCTAATAATACTTTTTTTTTTTTTAAAAAAAAAATTATATTGCATATATCTATTCTAAATGATATTTTTCCTTTACGCATAGATAAAATTGTTTATAGAATGCAATTTTCTTTATTTTTGTATGTAGAAATTTCTTTATATGAAAAGTCTTACATTACAAATGAATGGAAAAATATAATATAACATAATTATTTATTTTTTTAATAATATTAACATTCTTACCATTTATATTGTATATATCTATTTTATATCATATTCTTCTTTTAATTCATCCATAAAGTTGTTTATAAAATGCAAATTTTTCTATTCTTGTCTATAAATGTAAATGAAAAAAATCCAATGTAATATAATTATTATTTTTTAATAAAATTAATAATATTTTCTTACCATTTATATTTTATATAATTATTTTATATTATATTCTTCTTTTAATTCATCGATAAAATTGTTTATAGAATATAATTTTCTTTATTTTTATTTGCATATTATTTTTAACCAAAAATATTACACTACAAATAAATGAAAAAATCCCACATAACATAATTACTGATTTAAATTATTACTAATATTTTCTTACAATTTAAATTATATATTTATTTTATATTATATTATTTTTTTTATTTTTTCTTTTAATTCATTAATAAAATTACTTATACAGTGCAGTTTTCTTAAATCTTAGGCATAGACATTTCTTTATTTAATATTACTTTACAACAACTTCATTTATAATTGATTATTAGTAGACTCTTTATATATAAACCAACTTCACCATTAAATTAATAACTGAAAAATCTTTTACGTTAAATATGCTATTTATCACAAAGACACAGCTTGGGAGAATCGTTGTTTTTAACATTTGGAAGAATTATAATCTGACATATGCAACAAAAAAATGTAAACTTGTTCCACTTATTTACATAGAGGCGGCCAGGCGTCCGCACCAGTGTGTATTTTACCTTTACCAATTTAAAAACTTGGCAAACAGATCAAATATAACACTGTCCATGATTTGAAAGTATTTGACCCTCCACGTCACTTTTAATGTAAGTATCATCACCACTGCTGAAAATCCCATTCCAACGGATAATCCAACACTCATCCAATACCATGGAAACCCTTCGTCTGTTTCCTCAACATCCATGGTGGGAGGAGGAGAGAGTTGTGGATGAGGGCTGGAACAGTTCCTTTCAAACGGGCATTCCCACAGATTTGGATTTCCTGAATATGATGAGTTTTCAAATGTATCCATGTGGCGTCCTTCCAATGGTATTCTCCCCGATAGATTATTGTATTTCAAATTTAGAAATCCCAAATAATCAAGAAAACCAATCTGCGATGGAATTTGTTCTGAAAATTTGTTGACGGAAAGATCCAGCGATTCCAACTGCCGTAAATTTCCCACTCTCTCTGGTATTGGCCCACTCAGATTGTTCACTGAAAGGTTGAGAATCATCAAGCGTTTGAGATTTCCTATTGCAGGGGGAAGATGGCCACACAGTCTATTATTTGACAAATCAATGGATGTCAAACTAGACAATAAATAGTTGTAATTCCGTTTTTCTCCCTTGCTGCATAAAACTAAGTCATCCACATAGAACTTACCATAGAAATTTGATCGATAATTAGAATCTCCAATCTTGGAGCTGCTTTGCTGTACTTGGGCCATGGCTGAAAAATTGAAATATGCATCCGGGATCCCACCCGACAAAAGATTTGACGAAATGTCTAGAATTCGGAGCTCATGTAATTGGCCGATCTGCGGAGGAAGTTTACGTTTGAAATTGTTAGATCTCATTACGAGAACTTGCAGATATGAAAAATCAGCGATCCAATCTGGGATGTCCCCCGACATATTGTTTTCTCCTATGTCAAGAACCCGCAAAAGTTTTAAATTTCTTAGACTCGGAGGGAGATGTCCTTGCAGCTTGTTGTTTCCTATGCGCAAAGACAGAAGAAATCCTAAGTCGCCGAACTCCTCAGGAATCTCACCCTCCAAATGGTTATTTTCAAGATTTAAGATTTTCATACTTTGTATCTTGGCAAGACTCGCAGGAATCTCTCCATACAGACTATTATTTTGCAAGCGCAGCACCTCAAGGAATGATAAATTTCTCAAAGTTGGGGGAATATTGCCTGTGAACCGATTTCCTGACATATCCAGGACAGTTAAATCAGATATTTTTTCAAAAGAAGCTGGAATTTGCCGTTCAAATTTGTTATCTGCAAGTGACAGTACAGTTAGATACAACAAATGGTCACCAATATCAGCCGCTAAATGTGCACTCAATTCATTCATAGACACATCCAACTTCTTTAGTCCGGGTATCAACTTAGGAGAGAAAGGACCTTGTAAATGATTATGGGTTAGGTTTAGGATTTTCAACTCTGATGAGAATTCGCATAGCCAAGAGGGAATATTTCCCACAAGTTCCGTCCATGACAAATCCAGCTTGGAAAGCCTGAATTGAGTCGAGATCCAATCTGGAATTGGGCCTCCAATTTTACATCCTTTCAAAGATAGATACTGCAGTTGGAATGGGGGAATCCAAGTTGAGCTAATGTTGATACTGAAACTGTTGTCATCGAGATGCAATCCTGTCATCTTGTTAGTATTCTGAAAAATAACGTGACCATAAAGTGTTCCAGACATATTGTTGCTCGAAAGATATAGGTACTGAAGAGATGATGGGAGTGAAAGCGAGAAAGGAATACTTCCATTCAACTGGTTAAATGAGAGATCTAAATATCTAAGACAGGTGAGATTTACGATAGTCATGGGAATGGGTCCGACAATGCTATTGTGCGAGAGGTCAATGTGTGAGAGGAAACGAATCTTTTTTAAAATATTAGGAAAATAACCTTTTAAAGAATTGTTACTCAAATCAAGGGAAGCTAACTTGGTCATATATCGAATCCAATCAGGTATTTCCTCAAAGGCGTTACCACTTAAGTCAAGGGCAGCAAGGGAGGAAAGATTGATCAAAGATATAGGGATGGAACCATTTAAGGAATTGTCAGCCAGGGTAAGTGAAGCTAATTTGGTCATATTTCCCATCCAACCTGGTATTGATCCTGAGATCTTATTCCCACTTAAGTTCAGAAAAACTAAAGAGGAAAGATTTAACAAAGGAACAGGGATTGTAGACCCTGGCAGACCACATGCAGACAGACTCAGATGTTGAAGGTGTGAGAGACCACCTATTATACTCCCCCAGCTAATATCAGTGCCACTTAGATCTAATCCACTTAATGAAAGATATTTTAGTGACGACAGACTAGCCAACCACTCTAAACTCACATCTGATAACTCAAAGTACGTCAGATCCAACTTGGAGAGAGGCCTACCAATCTCCATTTCATCACACTCGACACCTCTCCAACTACAACACTCTTCTCCTTTCCATGACTCTAACTCTCCATTGTCGTCAACTATTATGTCCCTAAAACTCAAAAGCGCTTTCAAGTCGTGGGGAGGGCATCCTTGGACACACACAAATAAAAGGATGGAAAATAAAACACAGTAAAGGAGAATGAACATATTGAATGTACGGAAACCTTTTATGTGAACCATTATCACTTTTTACTGGGGAACAATGTCCATCCTTCCCTTAGATGGAAGTAGCATATTCTTGGGTTTCCTTTATATGGAGACATATCGCCGTGTCAAAGCCGAGTACAAGGAAAAATACCTTGCCACTCATGGGCTGCGCGCATGAACAAAAAACTAACCGTGTGTAGAGTGCCCTTTGCCAAAGAGAATTAAAGGAAAACTCCATTATATGTCGCGTGATTTCATTGTTTATATTAATGTTAGAAAGTGCTTTTGAATATAATTGTGTGCTTAAAGAAATTCAGGTACATAAGAACGGCAATGGCTTTCCGTAAGAACTGTATGACTTCCGAGACACAGGCGGAGGCGGAATGTGGACTGGACACAACATTTCGCTTTCTGGTGCGACCCTATCAGTTCTCCGCACAGCCTACCAAGTCAAATGCATCGACTGGTCAGGTTGCCCCTTTTGCGTGTGGTGTCTGCGTTCTGTGAGCAGGATTCTCATGGTAGGCCAAAAAAACAAAAATAATTGAAGCGTGTGGGAAGTGGGCCGTGGTTAACGTCGAAACTTGATAGAACTCTTTGTTGAAAGGGGCTGGAAGGAAGCAAGCAACGGGCCACTGCCATATCCATATCCATATCTATAGAGGGGCCCTAAACTCCATTGGATGCCGTGTAGGCTTGCATTTGTCATACTATAAGAATTGACTAGATGAATTTGTCACAGTACTAAGAACTGACTAAAGCTGCCATATGGTCTTCGGAAGAAAAATTCAAGTTGGACCAATGCATTTACGTACATAAAATTTTATAATTGTTGAGAGTAAATAGTAATTAACGACACAATCCATTAATGATAAAGAATAGGCATCATATTATATAATTAAAGATTGATTGATATATGAATTTCTATCATGAGATTAGTGGATATTATTTAATATATACAATTTCCTTAAGTTTAATGAGTTTACATCAGTTTATAAAGTACTTATATGAAGGTAAAAAGTGCATTCAAAGCATATTTACAATGTTCAAGTATGTATCAAAAGTTTTGTTGTTATCTAAGTTTTATGATGCTTTAACAGTTTTCAATACATCTGACAATTTTTATAGACATTTGACTTGGTCAATGAATAAAAGTATGTCAATTCATTAAAAAAAATTGAGTTTTATTTTTTATTTATTTTACATGTACAAAGAGTAGGATATAATATCTTATGATGTTAGCAAAACTTCATTTTAGAAATTGCTATTTTATATTGTATACATAACTCATTAGATATTTTAAAAACATAAGTTTTAAAAACGTGGAGATACTAAATTTTCAAGAGTCTATAATATATAAATTAGTAGAACATTATAACATATTATTAATATTTAATAGTATTCATAATAATGTAATAAAAATGTATTTCAAATAAATATTTGCAACAAAAAAAAGAGATAAAATATAAAACATAAGAATTAAGTTTTTGAGATCTTTCTCTTGATAATTTATGATGGTGACTTTGTTTTTATCTTTAAAATTTAAATTGAAGAAAGAAGTTTGAAGTTTAATCATGAAACAAAAAGTTATGTCTATTAATTCAAATGCTATCTTTATAATGAATCATATCTTCTATAAATAAAACTACACATATTATATTCTTATAATAATTAATATTTTGTAGAGGGTATTAATTTTCTATAAAAAAGTTGTAAAATTTATTACAAATTTTATAATATATTGGACATTTAAATATAAAATGTTCCTCTAATTTTAATAATTTATTATTGTAGAGTTTACTTATACATTAATGTTTAAAATAAATTTCTATAATTATATATAATACAAATGAGAGAATACTTCTGATAGACTCCCAAAAAAAAAATTAAAAACCAAAAAACTATATACTTGAAAGAAATGTTGTATGTATCTTCTATTAAAAATAATGTTCCATGATTCCAAAAATAATGTTCCAGGATACATTAGTGTTGCCAAATGTTAGAACATCTCAAATTTGGTTGGACAAAGAATGAAAATTGTGAAAGTAGAGAGGGAAGGCGAATAGAAGCATAAACTACATATATAAAAGGGAAGATATAACAGTAATAATACCATGATCTTAGATGCTTGTAATTGTAGGTATTGGTGACATTGTTGCAATCATAAATTAAATAATTGATAATGGAGCAAGCAATACTTTAAGTTAATAGATTTGAGAGATATGAAAAGTGAATCAACAAATTTATGTAAGTAGATTAAACATAGTGTATAATTGAGAAATAAATCAAATGTATTGATATTTTAACTAGTAATTTGAAATGATTCGTAAGGAAAATTATATTTTAAAATTCATAAAACTTATATGTTTTTTAGGAAATGGATATATATTCTTTCCACTATACAAAGAGTTTTTTTAATTTATATTATATTGAAATATTAAAATTTTAGAGATGTTATTATCATTTCATTTATGATATATGTTATGATGATGATATGATCTAACATATTATTATGGATTTAGAGTTTTGTTAAGGTTTTTAATGTGTTAATGTTAGATTGCCATTATTAATTTAGTAGGATTTTATTTTGATAGGATTGTGTAATTATTATGCTACACCCATCCCTTTACTGCCTTTAGGATGGTGTTGCTTTGTTTTAAATATCTTCTTTCGCAAGTTCTATAATATGTATTACAGGTCCTTTCAATAGAGTTGTAAAGGATAATGGCATCAAAGTAAGTGTAAAAATACGTTCTCAAAATCTTTCCTAAGGTACTAATACTACCTCGTAGCTCTCATTGATGTTTTAGAGTGCTCTAGTTTTAATAAAAAAATTTATTGTTTTGAACAATTTATGCATATAGCTTATTTTGTTGGTCAAGTCATCCTCAATTTTTTTCAAAATCTTAGGTGACAACACCTCATGGTATCAAGCTTCAAGTTGTTCAAAATTTAGCCATTTTTTAAAAAATTTAAATTTAACAATATTTCCCAATTCTATGTTATTGTTGCTCATGTACCTTAGTTCATTTAAAGTACTTTGGTAGCTTTTTCCCATTGGACCCAAGAATTTTTTATTTCTAAGCATGCTAAACTCAAATTCCTTATCTATATAGAGTTCCCCTGCCTTCCCTTGCCCTTGTGGGGCTTTATGAAGTAGTTGGTTAAACCCTTAGTGTATTTCATAAGGTTTGAAATAGATAAATTTTAAATGGTCCAATCTAAAAAAATAATTTATATTGAAGTTAAAGATCTTTCCAAAGATCTTAAGGAGACCATTGACATTCAAGTTAGTGACAATTAAATCAAATATAATACAATTTATATCAATTTTTTTGACACTTACTTCCTCTACCAAATTATAGATGATAAAATACGTGAATGGTAGTTAATGATCAATGCCAACCCTAAACCACCACCCAAAAACTCTCCCAAGGTGAATACAAATGCTCAAACATTTGCAGATGAATGGAATACAATTTAACACAATAAAAATTCACATTCGACTTGCAAGGCTCCTATCATTATGTACAAGCATATAAGAGTTTTGTCGGCTACCCATTAACTTGTTTCTATCATTCAATAAATGACACCATCACTATTTATGTTACAATAATACCCTTATGTTGAGACAATTTTCCTTATTGATCTCAGTGTATTAAATAGAAATGCAAATTGAGGTGAGTTATGATTTGAGTTGGATTATCAATCAAATGAGTTACTCATGAGTAAGTAATAGTTTCCAATAAAATGATGTTTAATAAGGAGATGATGACCAATAGTCATATTAAATCTTATCAATTTTATAATGATACAAATTTTGTCATGTCTAAAAAGATTTTCACCAAATTTTAAATCGTAAATAGTTATTTGAGAGGATTTAACATTCACGTTGAAAACCTTATAAATCTACAAGGATTTATAAGCTTGAATTATAAAATTCTTAACTCTTGATTATCAAAAAGGTGAAATAAATGAATATTTTCACTACTTTGAGGGGAAAAAAAGAATTGAATGTCATCTGGAATCTATTAAAAGTATTACCTCACCTGCATACTTTACCCCTTGCCCAATATGCCCACCTTTGTATGAAAAATTGAATAGTGAATTAAATTGTTGAAGTAGAGATGAAAATATATAAATATGCATTCAATAAACATTGGTTTCCATGATTTAGGCAATCCAACGCACAAAGCGACTGTCAGAGAAATGTGCCATTGGAGAAAAGAGGAGGAGATGGAAAATGGTAAGTCATCTTAGGAAAGAAGAAATCTTGAGAGGAAGCTGAGGATTGAGAGGAGAATGGTGTGATACTAGAAAAGGAGGTGAGGAAGCATTGGAGTGATAACGATGAAGCATATGCAAGCTTCTTATCTAGGCAAGAACTTTACCCTTTTTTTCATTTAATTTTGTTATCAATGTTTTAATCAAATCTGGTATACAAATATTTTTCTGGTTAGATTAACATAGGATTAAATCTAGGGTAGATACTTTTAGCATCTCTCATTTCTTTTGTATATATTGGAAACTATTTTATTCTAGAATTGTGTCCCATTTAGCATGGTCAAGTACGTAAATTATAGTTCTATTTTGGAATTGTAGAGTTGGTTTAGTTATTTTCTATGCTATATTACTGCAACTATCATTAAATAGCTATAATATACTTGACATTTAGTCTTTTCTATGTTTGTTCTAGTAATTGCTAAAAGCAAGATATTTGATTATGTTTCAATACAAAATTCTACTTGAGTATAGGGTAAGCTTTATATTAAAAAATATTCATATGAATGACACCATCTAGTGAGCCTACTCTTTAATGTCATTCTACTTACTTTTAAATGATTTGGTAATGAGAAAATGCATTGAGAGAAATTATTCCTGAAAGTAGATCAGATTATAAAATAAATTCTTCAATATTTAGTAACAAATATATTCTATTTTATTAATAGAAATAATAAAAGTGAATACTATGGTATTCACTTACACACACAAAAGGCTTCAGCTTCTTCCTTTTGTTGTGTGCAAACACATTACATAGACCTCATAAATAGATGCTTTCAAAACATATCTTGAGTGCAAAGATATCAAATTTATTTACTACAGGTATGGCATTACATGCCATCAACATTCCTTGTGCAGGTCACTAAAGATTGTTAGTGGTAGACAAGTATGGTCTTCCATGTACGCTGTAGAGAAAAGAGGATTGATAATAGATGAGGGTCAGTTGTAGAAGGTGAGCATGATTAAAATTTTAAACACTCCCCCTTAATCATACTACCATTATCAAGTACACCTAAATAGTCTCTTAGATACTCAAAGCTTTCTTTTGATAGTGGTTTTATAAAAATATCAGCAAGTTGATGCTTCGACCTACAAAACTAAAGCTCAATTTGAACATCTTCTACCAGCTCCCTTAAGAAATGATAATGGATATGAATATGATTGCTCTATCCATGGAAATTTAGATTCTTCATCAAGGCTATTGAGGATACATTATCATAATAAATTTCAGTACCATATCATTGTTCCTCATTCAAGTCCACTAGGATTGTTCTAAGCCAAATAACCTAACATGTCACTGCATTTGCTGCAATATACTCATCTTCTAATGTGGAGAGAGAAACTATCTATTATTTCTTAGATTCTCATGAAATGGCTCATAAACCCTTGTGGAACACATATCCTGATGTGATCTTCCTGTCATCTACACTACCTACCCAATCACTATATTTATAACTAACCAACTCAAATTCACTTGATGCAGTATAAATGCCATAATTCTTAGTGCCATTGACATATCTCAAGATTCTCTTACCTACTTACTAATGTGTATCCTTAGGTATCTCCATGAATCTAGAAACTAGACTTACTACATACATTATGCTAGGCCCAAATGCTGTCAAGTACATTAGACTTCTAACCATCCTCTTGCGTAAGGTTGGATTCACATCATTGTTGTAATCTTCTTTACTCAATTTCAGATCTGTGGCTGTTGGTGTTGGCATAGACTTGTTGTTCATCATTATGAATCTTTTCAATATCTTTGTGTCATATTTGGATTGAGAGATAAATATGCCATGATCCATTTATTGCACGTCTATGCCAAGGAAGTAGAATAACAAACCCAAGTTTGTCATTTCAAATTCCATTTTAATTGCTTCTTTAAAATCATCAATAAAAGGATCATTATTTCATGTAAAGATTAGATCATATACATATAGTACATCAATCAAAATCTTACCATGGCTTGCCTTGATGTAAAGTGTGAGCTCACTACTGCTTTTATTGAAGTTGTTGCTAGTAAAATATGAATCAATTATGTTGTACCATGTCTTTAATAGTTGATTAAACTCATGGAATGCTTTCTTTAGCCTATACACCTTGTCTTCTTCTCATGGGACTTCATAACTAGGTGGCTAATCCAGATATACCTCTTCCTTGAGTACTCCATTCAGGAAGGTAGACTTCACATCCATTTGATATACCTTCCACTTGTGTTGAAAATTTATTGCTAAGATAGTCCACACAGTTTCCATTCTTGTAATAGGAACATATATCTCATCATATTAATCTATTCCAAGCTATTGTTTGTATCCCTTAATAATGATTCTTGCTTTATGCCTCACATTTTCTTTCAAGTTCTACTATTGTTGGTAGTCCCATAACCATATATTTCTTGTACAAAAGACTTAATGTGGAATAACTTAAATGCCCATACCTCAAATGCTAGTCTATATGTGTCTTTGATGACTAACTTGAAGGCTTCTTCTTCTAGTACTGTAGTACTCTTCATCTGCTTGAAAATATTAGTTTGCATCTTGAATGGAAACATGCAATTCTTTGCCATTTGAATCATAGTTTTCTCTTACTTTCATCCTTGTCAAAGATCGTGCAATCTCCATTTTCCATCAAGACTCTATATCCTTTTTGCTCAAGATATTATATTTTAACTTTAGAGCATAGTAGATATCTTAGATTATTTTTCTTTCACCTTGGTTGGTGCAAATGATGATAGTTCCTCTACCCACAACTGTAACTTTTTCATTGTTCCCTATCTTAATCTTGGACTGAATGCTTTCATCAATGAAGGTAAATAAGCTCTCATTAACACTCATGTGTTTACTAAAAGTGTTGTCCAAGAACCATATCTCATCATTGCTCTGCTTAGTAATTTTACATACAATTAACATGTTTGGTAAATGTTCAAATTCACTTACTTTTTCATTAGCTATATTTGCACTTTGCCTTGACTGATCATGCTACCTCTTTCTGCATTCACTAGAAAAATGACCATACTTATAACAATAGAAACACTGAACATTACTTTTGTCATACCTTTGATTTGAAGTACTACTCCTCTTCTTGTCTTGAGAGTGATTGTGATCTGCTTGGTCCTTTTTGGCTATTTGAGCTTGCTCTTTGATAGTAGATTCTTCTTTCTTAGTCTCTAAAGTTTCTTCCTCTCCCCATGCCTTTTATTCTAGTCTGGAATTTGAAGGCTTGCTTTAAGGAAGAAGGAGTGGATTTATTTAGCCGCTACTCATGGGTTTGTAATGAGCCCATGAACTTGTCCACTGTCATTCTTGAAAGGTCTTTAGGCTCTTCAATTGCAATGACAATTGGATCAAATCTTAATGGGAAACTTCTTAGGATTTTCTCAATGATCCTTTGATCTTCCATAACTTCACCATTAATTCTTAATTGACATATTAGGCTAGAAATTCTAGTATGAAAATCTGAAATGGACTCACCATCATTCATTTGAAGAGTTTCAAACTCTCTTTTGAACAATTAGAGTTTGACTAACCTCACCTTGTCAGTGCCTTTGTAAGTGTTTTGAAGAACCTCCCATGCCTCATTTGAGTAGTTTGTTGTTGCTATTCTAGGGTATATGGCTTCTCCTATAGCTATCTCGATCAGGGTTAAAGCTTTTGCATCCTTCTTCGGATTCTCTTTCAACTAGGTCTTCTGGGCATTTTACAATGCATTATAGAAAATTTTATCGATCACATTTGTGAATCCGGTGACCACACACTTCCATAAATCATTCACCACCAATATCATCTTCATTTTTTTAGCCCATACATTGTAATTCTGACCATCAAATGTTGGATGATGCTACCAACTTTTTCCATCCATTCCAGCCATGCTATGAATTTGAACCACTTCTCTAACTTAATTTGATTGCGTTGTTTTAATAACAAACAAATCACACTATCAACTATGCTTCTTAGCTGCACCTTGACTACAAACTGCACTCTTTATCACCCCCCCACGCTTAAGGCTCTTTCCTCGCCGGTGGTGCCTTTTACATAGTGGCTTCTTCTTTTGTTGACTGGTCTTTATGCCAACAATCTACTGTTATTTTGATAGGCTACAGCGGCTGTGTGACTGTTTCCCACGCTGGCTGACTGTGATCTAAACTTGTCAGGATTTTGCTCTTATTTGTAGCTTCTGAGGATCATCAGATAACTGCTATCTTGAGACTAACGTCAATTGCAAGCTTTCAGGTGAAGATTGTTTGTACGTAATACAGAATTCATTATCATCATTTGGTAAGTTGAAATGCCATTAAATAAAACACCAACGCAGGTCTAAATGATGTATTTAATAGATGAAACGCCACCTATGTGCACGTCTCTATGTAGTATTTGACCAAATGACTGAACGTCGCAATATTCTCATGGAATATGCAGCTTACAAAAGGTCATGGCTACAAATAAAATGGTCATAGGAAAAATGCTGAACGAATTAAATAAACAATCTTGTGCTCTTATCCCATGATCTTCACCTTTTGGCTTCGTTCTAGATGCCTGTGTCTAGACTACACATTTTTTTTCACTTGCTATTGACTCGATGTTGGCTGAGCTTTCCTCCCACACTGTTTGAACTATAAGACTCCAGTGGGCTGCCTAATCTTTAGGCTCTTCTACCAACATTTATTCTGCAGTTGGATTTGATACTAGATTTGAAAGCTGATCAAATCACAAACTAAATGCTACAACATTTAGTAACAAACACATTTTATTTTATTAACATCAATAATCAAAGTTTATGGTACACATACCTCATAAATAGAGGTCTTCAAAACATAGCTTCAGTGCAAAGCTATCAGATTTATTTAATACAGGTAGTGCATGTAGTACAGGTCAGTAAAGACTGTCCGTGGTAGAGAATCCATACGTTGCAGAAAAAGGAGGATTGTCGCTGGAGGAGCGTCAGTGGCAAGAAGGTGGGTGTTATTAATATTTTCAAGAATTCCTTTTATTTTGAATTGTATAAAAGACACATTGCTTACCCTAGTTGTAATATAGTGAGTGGCATAGGATAGTGTAAGAGTATTTTATTATAGCTTTGCTTATGTTGAACTATAAAACATACCTCAAATTTTATTTTAATTCAAAGTTCAAGATTGTTTATGATGCCTTAGTTATTATAAGCAATATTTAATTAAAGATATTTAATTTATTATATTTTAATTTATATTTTATATTTATACTTTCAACATGTTATAAAGTGGTCTCTAAATTTTTAGAGCTATAATGAAAATTTTAGAATTTGGAAGATTCTATCGTATTTCAAATTTAGTCATATTTCAATCTCAAGATTTAACACTAGTATGTTTTAGGGACCAATCTTAGAATGAGACATCATAAGAGGTTTGACTCTCCATGGAGTGTGGTAGGTATGATAAATTAGCATGAAATCATCTCATAAAAGATCATGAGTGAATTCTGCTCTATATCTAGTCTATACCAGAGAGCCTTACAAATAGATGATTCACATTTCAAATTTTGTCAAATTTCAGTCTCATGATTTAACACTAGTATGTCTCAGGGAGCAAGCTTAGAGTGAGACATCATAAGAGGTTTGATCCTACATGGAGTGTGGTAGGTACGATAAATTAGCATGAAATCATCTCGTAAAGATTCATGAGCGAATTCCACTCTATATCTAGTCTATACCAGAGAGCCTACAAACAGATGATTCACAACCAAGAAATGGTTTATAACAGAGGTAGAGACCTTCACAAATTTGAGGGCAATCTAGTTACACTATACAGGATTTTAAATAATTATATTTTTTTCCATTATTGAAGTAATGCACATAGTTTTATAAGTTTTATTACGTTATTTCTCTATAGACCAAATGATTGCCTTGTTTCAAATTTTACTTTGCCTTAATTATATTAGTGATTTTTTGTTATTAGTGGTAAACACAATAAAAAATTATTTGCATCCCTAGCTTTTATTTAAAACTTGGTTAATGATTTGAATAGAAAAATGGGATGTGTGTAGAATTTTAAATATATAAAAATAAACCATAGCTAGGAAGAAACTAGAAACTCATAGCCAAATATATGCAATATTCATAGCACATAAAAAAGGTAGAAGAAATAAGAATTGCCAAAATAAAAATTGCTACTTCAAATTATTCGAATCATTCTCCTTCATAATAAAAATCAATTACAATTTTTTAATAGAATTGCATGTGAACATACTTTTCTATTTAATAAATAAAAAATATTCTAAATTTATCTAAATAATAATTTGCATGTAATATGAACTAAAGCTAACTCTAGCCTTTCCAAGGCTTTATTTTTCTAAAATATATTAGCTAAAAATTAACTAAATATTAAATTAATTTCAGGATTCTTAAATGATTGAAGCTGATGTAAAGTAGGAATCCACAACAATTATCTAACATTCTCCCCCTTGATGTTGAGTGAACTAACAATTTGATCTCGAAGTTTCAAAAATTGATCCATTGCAACTCTCTTAGTGAAAATATTTTTCAATTGTTCTTTAGTGTTGATGTAATTCAATGTGAATGCCTTCTGCACTAAATATTGAATACAATGTTCATTTAAAATAAAATGTTTTGTCCTACTATGATGGAATGGATTCTAGGCCAATTTGATGGAAGTAATGTTGTCACAAAAAATCACTTTGGGCTAGATTTGTATCTCTCCAATTTCTTCAAGAAGTCTTCTAAGACACAATGCTTGTGTACCTACTGAAGTGACTGCAACATACTATGCTTTTGTATATGAAAGGGCCACTATACTTTGCTTCTTTCATCTCCAAGTAACCAAACCTAAATGAAAAGTAAAACAACTATCAAATGTATACTTTTGGTCTTCCAAAATTCCTCCCTAATCAGAATCACTAAAACCAACAAGATTGAACCTTTTAGAAGTGTAGTAATGAATACCAGTATCTATCATGCCTCCGACTTACCTAAAAATTCTCTTGGCTGACTTCATATGTATTTCAGATGGCTTTATCATGTACCTTGAAACAAGTGAAACTGAATAAGCAATATCAGGGCTTGTGTGAGTTAAAAATATCAAAATTCTAAAAATGCTCTTATAAGTTGTCTCATCAACTATTTCAACACCATCATCTCTACACAACACAACTCCATGAGAAACTAACGTGGAGACTTTTTTAAAATCAATCATATCAAATTTATTCAACATATCTTTGGCATAATTTGTTTAACAAATGAGTATTTCATTCTCACTTTGATAAACCTCAATTCCTATAAAATATTTTATGAAACCTAATCTTTCATCTCAAATTCATTCATCATAGAAACTTTGAATTAATCCTTAATCTTAGAACTGCTACCCATATACAATAAGTCATCAACATACAAAATTACAATAAGAATATCATTACCTTCTTGTTTGTAGTAAAGGGTAGGTTCACTCTTACTTATTTGAAATTCATTATCCTAAAAATATCCATCAATCCTAGCATACCATGCTTGTGGTGCTTGCTTGAAGCCATACAAAGCCTTCTTCAACTTGTACACATGATTTTATTTTCCTTGCACTTCAAAACCTTGTGGTTATTCCACATATACTTCCTCTTCGAAGTACCCATTTAGGAAGGTACTTTTCATGTTCATGTGATGGATGCTCCAATTATTTTGAGCTACTAATGAAATCAACATTCTAGTAGTCTCTTGACTTGCTACTGGTGCAAATGTATCTTAATAATCAAATCCATACTCCTATGTGAAGCCTTTAGCAACTAATCTTTCCTTATGTCTTTCAACACTTACATCACTATTATACTTAGTCTTGTAGACCAATTTGGTGCCAATCTTATTCTTATCATGTGGAAGCTTTGTAAGATCCAAAGTGTCATTCATGTGAATATAATCCATCTCTTCTTGAATTGCTTACATTCAAACCTCATTAGTTCATGCATCTTCAAAACATGATGGTTCAAAATCAGCCTTGCTAAGTAAATCAAAAGTCATTGTCTCACCTCTTGGATTTTCTTCATGTGCTTGATTTGTACTCATTTGATAGATGCCACTCAATCTTCTTACGTTCCTTATAGAACTAGGACTTGAATATGGACTTACACTTGGAATTGAATAGCTAGATGAAGGGTTACTTGGTGGAATTTGTAGCACTTGGAATAGAAATATTAGTGGGCTACTCATGATCAATATCATCAATAATAACATCATTTGAAATTGATTTTGACTTCTCCATATGGCCTTTTTGATGACCATAAACTCCCCCTTCATCAAAAATCACATCTCTTGACACAATAAGCCTATTAGTGAGAGGATTATATAACTTGTAACCTTTACATTCCTCACTATACCCAAAAATAACACATGACTCACTTTTTCAGATCTAACTTTTGTCTCTTTTGATCAAGATCATGAACATGGGATAAACAACCAAAAAAAATCAAATGATTAACATTTGGCTTTTTCTCATACCAAGCTTCATACAGAGTCATCATGTCAATTACTCTAGTAGGACTCTAATTGATAATATATACTATTATAGCAACTGTGTCTCCCCAAAAACAATTTCTTAATCCCTTTTTTTGTAACATGTTATGTGCCATCTCCTCCACTATACGATTCTTCCTTTCAGCTACACCATTTTTGTTGGGGTACATAGGTAGTGGTGAGTTGTCTTCTGGTGTCATGCATATCACAATAACCTTGAAAGACTTTTGAACAAAATTCTCCTCCATGATCAGTCCTTAATCATTTTGATTTTACACCTTTTTCATTTTCCACAAGGGCTATAAACCTCTTGAATGTCTCAAGAGCTTCACCTTTGGTATTCAAAAAATAAACCCAACATTATCATGAGTAATTATCAATAAAAGTAATGAAATATGATTACTTACCCAAACTCTTTGTCTGCATAGGACCACAAGTGTCTTAATAAACTAACTGAAGTGGATAATGGGCCCTCCATGCATAGCCTTTTGGAAATTTCTCTCTTATATGGTTTCCTTTACCACATCCTTCATAAACATCCTTGTTCTCTTCAACCTTAGGCAAACTAAAAACTAATGTGTTTAATGTTATAATCTTCAAACTATGAAAATTTTAATGCCCATACCTAAGATTCCACAACCAACTTGTATCCTCATATTCCATATTGGCAAGACTATTGTTATGTTCATCAAAATTTAATGAGAACATCATATTATTTGTCATATGCACAACTATAACCACCATATTTCTTTGATTATTATCATCAATTATACATTGCTGATTTTTAAATAGAACTTTATAATTCTTCTCACATAATTTTCCAACACTCAACAAATTAGCATTTAATTATGGAATGTAATAAATGTCTTTAACACTCTTCATACCTTTTTTTGTATGGACTTCCATAGCTCCTTTTGCAGCAACCTCCAATGAGTTGTCATCACCAAGGTATATCTTGGATTTGAAACATTCATCCATTATTGAGAATAACTTCTCATTTCCTGACATATGGTTAGAAAATCTAGAATCTAAATACCGAACATCTTTACTATTATTTTTAGCTTTGACATAGGATAAAAATAAATGATCTAGAGGATTCTCATCACCTTCTTCATCATAATGAACAATTTTACCTTCTTTTAATCTGTAATCCCTTTCAAAGTGGCCATACCTATTACAATGATAATATTGGACATTTCTTTTATCAAATTAGCTTCTACCTCTTCCTTTGAAACCACCTCTTCCTTGTGAACCTCCTTTGCCTCTATTTACTCCTGAGTAATTTTGATTTTGACCTCTACCTTGGTGTTGATTTATTTTGGTGTTACTATTAACATCTTCATTATTTATGATTTGTAATTTGGAGGAAATGGATTTTGTATCACTATGTTCAAATGAATCTCTCAATCTTTCATCATGAGACATCAAAGATCCAATCAGATGATCAAATTGAATGGTAGCCAAATTCTTGTTTTCTTCTATGATTATAGCAACATGGTTCCACCTTGGTGTGAGAGTCCTCAACACCTAGTTGATTATAACCTCATTGTTCACCATTTCACAAAGTGTAGCCATCTTATTGACCACATATTTTACTCTAACATAATAGGTACTCACACTTTTAGCTTCTTGCATATTCAAATTCTTGAATTCTCTCTTCAATGTCTATAACTTGATGACTTTGACTTGATCACTACCTTGGTAAACTTATTTTAGAGTCTTCCAGGCATCCTCAGTTGTATTTACTCCTATAATTCTTGGAAATAGGATCTTATCTAGATCTATTCGAATATGAAACAAGGCTTGAGCATTCTTCTTTTTAGCCTCCTTCTTAGTTGTTTAATCATTGGCTGTGAGGGCATTCCAATCACCTACCTTTGCATAACCTGATTTAACAATCTCCTACAAATCATTCCCTATAAAAAATTTCATAATTTTGATGCACAAATAATCATCCTCATCTATATCAAATTATGGAATGGGCAAGGAGTTAGAATTAGACATGATAAACCTTTGACAAAACTCTAACCACTAAATATTTAATTCAAAATAAAATACCTGTTATGATACCAAATGTATAATTTTAAATATTTAAAAATAAACCATAGCTAGGAAAAAACCATAAACTCATAGCCAAATATATGCAATACTAATAGCATAGAAGAAATGCAGAACAAATACATAATATATAAGAATTGCCAAAATAAAATTTACTACATCAAATTATTTGAATCTTTTTAATTCATAATGAAAATTAATTACAATGTATTAATATAGTTGCATGTGAACATGCTTTTATATTTTATAAATAAAAAATATTCTAAATTTATCTAAATAACAATTTGTATGTAATATCAACTAAAGCTAACTCTAGCCTTTCCAAGGCTTTATTTTTATAAAATATATTAACTAAATATTAAATTAACTACATGATTCTTGCATGATTGAAGATGATGTAAACTAGAACTCAAAATTAATTATCCAACAATATGACATATTATTCTTGCCATCTTAACACTAACGCTTATTTGTATGTGGTATTGTAGATAGATGGAGAAGGTAAATCCCAGATTTAGTTAGGGATAAAGTTGTGTAAGAGAATGTTAGCAACTGTATTAGATATATCAATTTTATATCATTGAGCTGTAAAATATTGAACAATTTATATGACCTTATAAACCAAATGTAATATCCCTTTTCCCTCTTATTGTGAATTAAAATTTAAATCATTGTAGTTGGTTGTGAACTTAGATTATTTTTTGAAATGAATTATGAGCCAGTATAGATTTGTGTTAATATTATCTAGATTTGAACAAAAACTAATTATAACAAAAATGAGAATGTTAGTCAATTAGATATTACTCATGTACGAAATCAAAGTCATTTAAATACCTTTGGTAATTGTTACCTTGGAAACTGATTGAGAATAACTATCAATCTATGCTTATATGAAGGGATATGAGAATCACGTAGTGTTGTTCATATTTAATTCTTATAAAGGGCCTTAGAGTGAGTGGTTGAACATTTTAATCAAGAAGTTTTTATTCTCAAAAATATCATTTTTTAGTCATTCATAGTAGAGTAATTAACTACAAGTGAGACCTTTTCAAAGAAGATATGCATGAGTTAAATGGTCTCTAAATTGGTAGTGTGAGGTGGGATTTATATTGATTAAACCATCACTGGAAAATAAGTTAGTCACATTAATAACTATTTTATTTTCTGAGCTTTGGTACTAACTAAATTTAGTTCAAAAGCCAACATAAATAAATACATAAACTTGAAGCTAACTAAAAATAAGACTTGTAAGCTATTCCATTACCATACAAGTTTTTTCACATCAACCAAAATGAATTTACCCTAATCAGATATCAATATTCTAATTCCTTTTCTTTAGTTGATCATTAAAAAAATGCACTTTATGGTCCACTATGGCTTCAAAGTTACTTCAGAATTGCCCTATTAAAATAGTTAGAGTCAAATTTTATTAAATATGAAAGTTAAAACTATTTTTCTTAGCTATAAATTATTTGATTATTTTCTTAATAATTTTATTGAATATTTTATACAGACCCTACTCTTCCAACTAACTAAAAATATATTGTAATAACAAGCAAAAAATTGACTTACAACATTAAATAAGTAGTCTCAAATGCATCACCAACGATAGACTTAAACAAAAATAAAAAATTACCAAAATAATGCTCAATTTTATATCAATCATCCATGTATATTACTCTAGAATTGAAGATGCGCTAATTTTATTTCTACCATATCTTATAATAAAGAGCAACTACATATTAATAGAGAGCACAACTACTAAAAGTATAACATGAAGATTTTGTACTAAAAATAAAAAATTATTCATGCAAACTTATAATTAAAAATTAGTTATCTAAAAATAAATTCAATGCAAATTAAATTTAATGGTGACTTGCATGGTGTTGCGGTTTCATGCATCACTTATTAACATACTCTCCCATGATGTTGAGAAGACTCACAATCTGATCTATGAGTATCAAAAATTGATCATTTGCAACTACCTTAGTGAAGATATCTATGAACTATTCTTTAGTGCTGATATATTCCAATTCTAATACCTTCTTCTACATTAAATATCATATAAAATGATGTTTTAAATCAAATTGTTTTGTCTTGATGTGATGGACTAGATTCTTGGCCAATTTGATGGCATTAATATTGTCACAAAAAATCACTGTGGGTTGGATTTGTATCTCTCTAATTTCTTCAAGAATTTTTCTAAGACATAATGATTATGTACCAGTTGAGGTAACTACAACATACTCTACTTCTGTATAAGAAAGGGCAACTATAATTTTCTTCTTTGAGATCCCAGTAATCAAACCAAGACCAAAAGAAAATCAATTACTAGATGTAGAATTTTGATAATCCAAACTACCTCCCCAATCAAAATCAATAAAACTAACAAGATTAAACCTTTTATAAGTGTAGTAATGAATACCAAAATCTAGAGTGCCTCCCACATACCTCAAAATTCTATTGGCTGCCTTTATATGTATTTTAGATGGTTCTATCATGTACCTTGAAACAAGTCAAACTGAATAAGCAATATCAAGTCTTGTGTGAGTTAAAAACATCAAACTTCCAACAATGTTCCTACAAGTTATCTCATCAACTATTTCAGCACCATCATCTGTACACAACACAAATCCATTAGAAACTAGAGTGGAAATCGGTTTACAATCAACCATATCAAATTTCTTCAACATATCATTGGTATACTTTATTTGACAAACGAAAAGTTCATTCTCACTTTGATAAACTTCCATTCCTAGAAAATATTTCATGAGACATAAATTCTTCATCTCAAATTCATTCATCATAGCAACTTGGAATTCATCCTTCATCTTAGAACCGCTACCCATAAACAACAAATCATCAACATACAAACTTACAATGAGAATATCATTACCTTCTTATTTTTAGTAAAGGTTAGGGTCACTCTTACTTATTTGAAATCGATTCTCATGAAAATATCCATAAACACTAGCATACCAAGATCATGGTACTTGTTTGAGGCCATACAAAGCCTTCTTCAACTTGCAGACATGATTTTCTTTTCCTTGCACTTTTAAACCTTGTGATTATTCCACATATACTTCCTCTTCTATGTACCCATTCAAGAAGGTAATTTTCACATCCATATGATATATGCTCCAATTATTTTGAGCTGATAATGAAATCAATATTTTAATGGTCACTTGTCTTTCTAATAGTGTAAATGTCTCTTCATACTAAATGCCATACTTCTATGTGAAGACTTTAGTAATTAATATTGCCTTATGTCTTTAAACACTTCCATCACTATTATACTTAGTCTTATAGACCCATTTGGTCCCAATCTTCTTCTTGTCATGTGGAAGGTTTGTAAGCTCCCAAGTGTCATTCCTATGAATAGAATATATCTCTTCTTGCATTACTTACATCCAAACCTCATTAGTACATGAATCTTCAAAATATGATGGTTCAAAATTATCCTTGGTAAGTAAAGAAAAATTCACTATCTCACCATCTATATTTTCTTCATGTGATTGATTTGTAATCCTTTGACAGATGTCGCTCAATAATCTTACCTTCCTTGGAAAACTAAGACTTGAATCTAGACTTACACTTGTAATTGAACAACTAGATGAGGGGATACTTGGTGGATTTATAGCACTTGGAAAAAAAATATTAATGGGCTGCTCATGATCAATATAATCAATAATAACATAATTTAAAATAGTTTTTGACATCTATGATAACACATATAATATTCTCTTCTTCAATATTAGCATGATCCACATGATCTCTAATGTCACTATGGGTTGTCAATGGCCCTTCCAAAATAAATTTCAAAGTTATTTTCTTCTCCTCCATTTACAACTCTCCATTCTTGCAATCTTCAATATTCCATGTGGTTATCTCATTTTATTAACACAAACACCTTTGCTCTTAGGGAGTCCATCATCTCCCATACCATCTCTTCTTCCACTTTACTATCATTGTCTTCATATCTTTCTAGCAATAACTTCAAAAACCTATACTAGGTCTTCAATTTCTTCACCTACTTTTTTTATGGTAGTACTCTACGACTCTTCTTTGTATTCTTTATACCTACAAAACAAAATAAACATTCACATTTTTCAACTCAAACTCTCCTCTCACATATAGAACTTGATTTGATACCATTTCATGTGGCCTTAAATGATAACTCACTCTCAAGATTCAACAAAATTATAAATTCTCATAGTACACACATGAATTCTTCAATAATTCCCACATAAATTATCATTTATCTTCAATATTACATAACTTGGCCTCAAATGCCAAGGAAGATTTCATGATTCTCTATAAGCTTCTCACAAATTGGCCTATCCTCTTCTAGCCTAACTAAAAAATCTTTGGATACATTTCTTTATAGAAAAGTATGAGGAAAGAAGGGAGATAAAACAACAAATACATCCCACATCCACATGGAGGGGAATCATAATAAAGAAGGAAGAATGGTCAACATCTACACCACACATCCACTTGGGTGAATAATGTTAAAGAATAAATGAGTAAATACCAATGAATTTTACTCCATGTTATCCACTTGAGGTCATCATTTCTGAAGATAAGTCTTATTTGAAAGTTGATGCCACCCTTTGCATGTGAATCACTATTGATGAATAGTGGAAGATTGGTCACATGTCAAAGGTAAAAATGTAATAAAATATCCTTAGATAAGGTAGGACACCACCATGTGACTCCATATAAATGTGTTCCCCACTCCACATGTATGAGAATATATTCTATGCCACATCATTTTTTTGTGTCATCTACCACATCATCATGGATAGCTCTCGCTACATCAGGTAATGAGAGTGAACTTTTGGATAGATCTTTGCCTAGTCCTAAGATGCTTGTGTTTGAGTGGTCTAATCTTGGTTTTTTATGTATTATTTATTTTTTATTGATTTACTTGTGAAACCCTAGGCATCCATGTTTGTTAGGGTATTTTAAAAACACAATTAGAAAATAGTGTTTTTAGTAGGCTATGTTGGATGCAACTTCAACATCCTATGTGTTAAGCTTTACCTACATACCAATACCTTGAAATAGGATCAATCCTATTGTTGTTCTCCCAATCTAAGTGTTTGTTCTAGTAGAATTGAATGTTATTATGAGTGTTAATTTGAGTGCTTTGAGTGTGAGTTGAGACTATAAATATAATTAATTTGAGATCTAGGATACTGTAGATGGATGAATTCAAAAGTAGGGTAGAATAGGAATCAATGACCTTTATTTGCATAACTATTTTTTAGTTTCTTTATGATTACTTGCATCTAATTTTCCATCTAGTGGATAAGTGAATGAAAGATGTGTATATAGCATTATGTTGCTTGTCAAGATGTGAAATAGGTCTAGGCTGACCCTAAATTGTATTGATGAATGGAAATATATCCTTTAGAAGAGTAAGGATCTAAGGGACACTAATGTAGTCCATAGGACATTAGAGTAATGCACTAGTATCCAAATGGTCACAATAGTGTCTAGGTAGTAGAAGCTAGTGAACTAGGTGCCTGGATGCCTCTGAGTTGACTTAGTGATAATTTTGGTGTTTGGGAATAGGTTGGACATGCACAAAAATTGGAAAATGATCAAGAGAGGCCTTAAGATAGATTTAGGACTAAGCTAGGACAAGGTGGTCTCAAGTGATACTCATTACACTGAAATGACATTTTAGATGACTACACTTTCATTAGATTTCTAAATATTTAGAAATCATAGTTTAAAAAATGATGTCTATTGTATTTATGTATTTTATTATTAATAGATTCTAATATAATATGTATGTTATCATTGATTCATGTGTATATATAATTTCAAGTTCTTAAATTCACTTCTTTTGGGTCTAGGAGATCTAAGTGTGGACCTTTATAATTCCTTGTGATGTGATCTTCATATATTTGTACTTATAATTACATTAGAAAGATTATTCTTATCATACTATGTTTCTCTTTCAATATTTTTACATATTGTACGTATGTGTGAATTAATATTATTTGATTACCCACTATATTATATAATCTATACTTATTATAGTTGTATTTATCACATAGAATCTTCCACGAGCTTATTAAAGAAAGACCTTAACCTCTCTCAAATAGGTACTCTTAAATTAAAATTTTACATAGAATCTCTATGGAATTAATCTTCCTTGCTTCAAAAATGTCATTGATAGCCATTTATGTTAATAAAAATCATGTTATCAGTCTCAAAACATTTCAAAAGCCTACAATATCTATAAATTTATCTTTATCTTATTCATTTTCTCCAAAAAATTTATTAACTTCACCTTAAATTGCTACACAAGTTGTTACCATAGTATATATATTCTTACAAAATTTATGTCTTCTCATATTTACACTTTTTTAAGGCTTTTAATATAGCTTTTCAATATAAAATGTTAATTTTATAACTTTTTATTCTTTAATCTCTTTCCATTTACATGTTCATAAAAGCTCCATTTTTATTAACAATGTTAAAAATATTTTCTTATTATTTGTATTATATATCTATTTCACATCATATTTTTATTTTAATATTATTCTTTTAATTTATCATGAATTTGCCTATAAAGTACAATTTTATTTATTCTTATCTACCAAAGTTTCTTTTGTGTGAAATATCTTAAATTACAAATGGATTTATATATTCCATTTAATACTATTATTGATCTTTTATCAATGTTAATATTATATTCTTGTTTTATTATTCTTCTTTCTAAATTATCGATTAAATTGTTTATAAAATGCAATTTTCTTTATTTTTGTGTATGGACATTCCTTTATGTAAAAAGACTTATTTTATGAATGAATAAAAATACCACTTAACACCACTATTACTAAGAAAAAATTATAAAATAAACAATTAACATTAATACAAGCTAATATCTAATTCATCCTCATCCTTTGTCTTAGTGGATTATTGTAAATCAAACAATTTCATCATTAAATCAATGATTAAATTCAATTTTTTTGTGCATATACTATTTATCATACAAATATAAAAACACAAAGCTGGGGAGAATCATTGTTTTTTCCAATAATTTCAAGAGCAAAGACAACTGGGGATGCCTAGAAGAATCTAAAAGAAGCTTACCAAGATATTGATCAAGTCAAAGTGTGAGTAGCTATTGTGTCAAAGTAAAAGATGTGGTCAATAAGATGGATACACTTGGTGAAATTGTGATCAATGAGGTTGTGATAAACAAGGTGTTGAGGATTCTTACACCAAGGTGGAACCATGTTGCCATAATCATAGAAGAAATGAACAATTTGTTTACCATTCAATTTGATCACCTAGTTGGATCTTTAATGTCTCATGAAGAAAGATTGAGAGATTAATTTGGAGATAGTGATGAGAAAGATTTTTCGTCCAATGTAACAAAAAGAAATGAATATGCCAATAGTATCACCAAAAGCAATCAAAGGCAAGGTAGAGGTTAAAATCAAAACTACTCAAGAGGAAATAGAGGAAGAGGTGGTTTCAGAGGAAGAGGCAGAGGCCAATTTGATAAAATAAATATCCAATGTTACCAATGTAATAGGTGTGGCCACTTTGAAAGATATTTAAGATTAAAGGAAGGTAAAAGTATTCATTATACTCAAGAAGGTGATGATAATCCTCGAGATCATTTATTTTTATCCTATGCCAAATCTGAAAATATTAGTAAAGATATTTGGTATTTAGATTATGGATGTTATAACCATATGTCAGGAAATGAGAAGTTGTTTTCAAGAATGGATGAAAGCTTCAAATCCAAGATCCAGCTTGGTGATGACAAATCATTGGAGGTTTCTATAAATGGAGTTATGGAAGTCCATACAAAAGAAGGTATGAAGAGTGTTAAAGATATTTATTACACTCCATAGTTAAAGCATAATTTATTGAGTGTTGGACAATTGTGTGAGAAGAATTATAAATTTGTATTTGAAAATCAGTAATGTATAATTTATGATAAGAATTAGGGTAATAGAGTGGTTATAGTTTTGCCTATGACAAAGAATAGGATGTTCCCATTTAAGTTTGGTGAACATAACAATAGCCTTGTTAATATGGCATATGACGATACAACTTCATTGTGTCATCTTAGGTATGGGAATTTAAATTTTCATAGTTTGGAGATTATAACATCAAATGCATTAGTTTCTAGTTTACCTAAGGTTGAAGAGCATAAGGAAATATTTGAAGGTTGTGTTAAAGGAAAGCATGCAAGGGAGAAATCTTCAAAGGGTAATGCATGGATGGCCCATCATCCACTTCAACTTATTCATATGTGTTGGTTGAATATTTTGTCTATCGGCGTACTGGTAAACAAAATAGGTTTGATTAGCCAAAGTAAGAAGATTAGTCGTCCAAATGTGTAAGTTTATCACATCAGAAGGAGACTGCTCTCTTCTCTCATCAAGGGGAGGTTCCCTGTGGATATGCTTTATATATGTATAAACAAAAAATAATACTCAAGGATAGGACAAGCCATCCATCTCTCTTTCTTCAGATATGATGTGTACAAAACAAAGGAAAAACTCAAGGGAAATGACAGACAACACTCCTCTTCTTTTAGAAGAACTATTTAGCCATCCACAAGAAAACTACTGGAAATAAAAGCAAAATGTAACTGAGGGCATAGTAACCAGCAAATCGAGACACACCACAAAGTCTCTACCTGAAATTCTCAAGAGTAATATATGAAGGACAATGAGGGCACAAAGTCTTCTCAAAGTCCTTTACATAGCATTGAAAAGAAAACACACTGAAGGCAGCTATGGGGGCACAAAGTCTCTCCATAGTTGATTCTTTAGGACACCTTCCTGACTAATTTTACTAATCCTGCTTGTTAAATTAATGGAACAGAAAACATATCAAGGAAAAAGACATAAGAACAGTTTCCTCAACAATAAAGACATCACAGCACAAAGTTTGAAAAAGTCCCTTGTTTTCTTATTTCAGTAACAAAATATGATCAATAGACTGAGCACAAAGTCTCAATGATGCCTCTCAATTTGGGCAGAGTTTCATTGAGATTGTCAAAAAAGAGATCCTTTTACAATGAAAGAGAGTCCTTTATATAGCCACTTCAAGAAGGACTCGGGAACAGTAATACATCATGATGTGTTGAGAACTGATAGGAAGATATGATGGAACTTTGGGGCATTTTACCCATTTGATCTTCTCAATGTAGATAAACAAGTCATGAAATTGAAAGATTGCAACATTCAATGTCAATCTGGCGGTCTGATCTTGTCTTTATCATTGCTTCTTTTTTGGTTAATTGAATCGAGTCCTGGATTTATTCATTGTTCTACCTTTCCTCACTTTCTACTAGTTTTGATCTTAAATTTTGGGAATGCATTCAGGCCTATAAATCCAAAGGATCAACGGCTATTTCATGGGCTTTACAATTGACATTTACATGCCCGTCAATGTGCTCTCAATGGCTAGTTCACTGTCTTGAATTTGACATCTTTGAGCACGTCACCCCTTGGTCCTCTTTTGGCCTTTGGCTTTGCCCTTTCGGGCCTTAAGAAATAATCCTTGAATGGGTCAGAAAGAGCCCTTTACTTTGGCCACCGAGAGTCTCCCATAAGGGCACCTGCCCTTCAGGGTCCTTCGGCAGCCCTTTCAATTTGAGTCTCCTGCAAACTATCCTTTAGGCAAATTCTTGAGTGTTTTCCCCCACAGGTAATTCCTACAAACATTTGTCCTACAAAAAATTCCCATAGACAATTTCTCCAGGAAAAATTCCCACAGACAAAAAGTCTATGGAAATTTGTTCTGCAAAGTCTTTGACTGGTCTTCAGATTTTCTTTTTGGGCCCACAGCCACTTAGAATTCTTTTAGACTTTTTGTCTAAAGTAATTCCTTCAGACAAAAGTCTAAAGGAATTCCTCCTTAGCCAATTTTAAATGCCTTAAACAAATTTGAAAGAATTACCTTTCGACTTCCATGAAAAATGACCCTTCCAAAGGGTACTTTTATTGATTAAGTGTCCTCCGCAAGGGCACTTGTCCTTTGAGAAGTTTCCTTCTGTATTGAATTGCCCCTTTGAACTTTGGTGATGAACCATTTTGTTGAACCAATACATTGAACCAATCAGTTAAACCAATTGATTGAACCAAAAATGGTTCAAGCTGATGGTTCAATTGGATGAAACAAGTCGATGAACTATGCATTGAACCAAACATTATGAACTTGCCTTTGAACCAATAGTTGAACCATTTCATTAAACCAATCAATTAAACCAAGGCTTTGAACCAAAATGGTTCAAGCCAATGGCTCAAGCTGATGGTTCAATTGAATGAATTGACTAAATGAACCAAGTGAATGGACTGAGTGAATGTACCTGCTATTGAACCTATTCATTGAACCTGTTCATTGAACCAAGATGTTGAACCAAGTTTTGGTTCAATGGTTCAAACAAAGCTTTGAAAAATGTCGTTGAACCTGCTGTTGAACCTTGAGACATTGAACCATTAGATGAACTAAATGAATGAACCAGCTAAGTGAAATAAAGCATTAAACCACTTGGTTGAATTGAGCCATTGAATTATTCCTTTTGTTGAACCCGCCATTGAACCTTGAACCCGTTGAACCTTTGAACCAAAGTGGTTCAGTGGTTTAACGGTTCAATGGTTCAAGCTTCCTTGATTTGGCCATGTGTCTTGAAGCTGATGAACCAATTGAAGTGATTGAACTTTGAACCTTGATGGAGCACTTAACTCTTGCCAAAGACATTGAACTTGTTGAACCTTGAACCTAATGAACCTTTGAACCAAATTGGTTTAATGGTTCAACAGTTCAGTGGTTCAAGTCTCTTTTTTGCACTCAGATGCTTGCTAATGGAGATTTTTGATTGAACTAAAGCTTTGAACCAATCCCAAAAATTGACTAAGTGTTTGAAAACCAATTCTTTTGATTGAATCCACCTGTAGAAGCCTTTGAACCTGTATAAATGAACCTGCCTATAGAGTCTATAGAAATAAAGTCCGTAGAAATCAACATGTAAAACCCATTGAACTTGACCTGTAGAGTTCGTAGATTTTTTGAGAAGATTGGAAAATGAGGAATTTGAATGTCTAGGAAAAATTTTGGAAATGAAAAAGACAATTTTGGTCTGTAAGACCAAAATAGTTCAAATGTTGTCCCAAAAATGACTGCTACTTTTGGGGGACAACAGTTGGCTCCAGTTGGGGAACTTCTGTCAATTGCAAAATGAATTGAAAGGAGTAGAATCCAAAATTTCCAATGTCTTCATGTGTGCCATTGGGCTTTAGAGTCATGCTACCTAGAAATGAAAGGCATCAAAAAGAAAATAAACAAAACAAAATAGAATTAAAACTATACAAATATACATATATAGAGAGGCAATGATCTGATACTTCAAGAGTTAAAGTGTTTCAAATGTTGCCCATTGTGGGGCAGAGAAAAGAGTGTGTCATCTTGGTATTTCAATAGAAAGTTGTTTTCACCAATGTGTTTATGAATTATAAATGGGCCTCTCCAAAGGGAGTCAAACTTTCCATGCATCCCCTTTGGTTCTCTTCTTTTGTCCCACAACAGGACTTGATCCCCAATCTAGAAATCATGATTTCTAGCCTTCTAATCAAAGAGTTTCTTTACCAGAATTTGATGAGTAGCAATTCTATCCACCACCATGGTTCTCTATTCCTCTAGCTGAGTCAAGCACATGATTCCTTTGTCAAGAGAACTCTCATATGTCTGATCTTCAATGGCCTTCACCATTTTCAAGGTTGGTAACTCTAAGGTGATTGGTATCTCAATATTAATACCGTAAAGAAGTTGAAAAGGAGACATACTAATTTCCCTCTTTGGTGTGATCTTGTCTACCCATAGAGCATCAACAAATGCTTTATGCCATGTCCTTTGATTATCATCTGCTAGCTTTTTGATAATAGTTACCAAATTCTTATTGTTGGACTCAGCTTGTCCATTCCCTTATGGACAATAATCAGAAGAATGAGAGAGTGTAATTCCATAATGAAAATATAATTGCATAATCTCTTGAGAGGTGAAACAAGCTGCATTATCAGTAACAATTTTGAGTGGAACTCCAAACCTAGAAATGATATTCTCTTTGAGGAAGTTGCATACAACTTGTGAAGTAGCATGCTTAGTTGGAATTACTTCTACCCACTTGGTGAAATAATCAGTTGCTGTAAGGACATAATCATGTCCAACACTTGAAGATGGGTTTATTGTCCTAATAAAATTAAGTACCCATTGCTATAAAGGTTCCTCTATGATTACTGGCTTGAGAGGCAGGGAAGCCAACTTGGGTCTTCTAACAAATTGTTGGCAAAGTTCACATTTTCTCACCCACTTATGTGCATCTTGGGAAAGAGTTGGCTAGTAATACCTGGCTCACATAATTTTGTGAGCAGTCACAGGAGTAGAAAAATGTCCTCCAGAGGCCAGATTATGGAAAGATTTCAAAAGTTGTGTTTGATGTTCTTTGTCTACACAGCAAAGGAATACTCCATCTATGCTTCTCTAGTACAAGCCGTTGTCCCAAAGGACAAAATTGGTAGCTTTCAACTTGATAGTCCTCCTTTCTTTGTAAGACAAATAAGCAAGACATTCACCATAAGTCAAAAAATGAGAAATACCTAAATGTCACTCATTGGTAGTGGAGACAAAAAGGACTGTTAGAGTATCTTCCACTTCAGCTTCTTCATGATGTATATATTCTAGCTTATTGTCAACCATTAATTGGCATAGGCCTTTACCTCTAACCGGCTTTGTCAGCTTGATATCCAAATAAAATTCTTAGATATTTGCAATCCAATTACCTCTCTTTGTGCCAAACTCCTGTTGAGTTAATATAGACTTCACTGTAGTGTTAGGAACTAAGGCAGGAGTATGTGAATTCATAATATAGAAGCAAAAATGTATGACTGCTTTTACCAATGCATATGCATGCTTCTCTATATTTGAATAATTTATTTCATGGGTTTTGAGAGGGCAACTCATGAAAGAGATGGGGGATTCCATACCTTCCTTGTCATGTTGAACAAGAATCCTTGAAAGAGTGTGCTCAGATGCATAGCTATATATAATGAAATTTTTGTGGTAATCTGGACAAACCAAGGTAGGGACGTGAGCAATGGAAGTCTTGATATCTTGAAACATTGATTTGCCTTCTTTAGTCTAGCTAAAGGTGGTCTTCCGTTTCATCATGTTCATGATGTGTCTTGTCTTCTTAGGAAATTTGGGGATGAATCTCCACAAGAAATTCACTTTTCTAAAGAAAGAGTGAACAACATTTTTACTTGTAGGCAAATTCAGCTCTTGAATAGATTTGACTTGAGTCAATCTTTATGCCTTCTTTGGACATAATGTGTCCAAGGGGTTTCCCCTTTGTTACTCCAAAAACAGACTTCTTAAGATTCAAGGAAATACCATTTTAGTGGCAGTGCTCTAGCACTTGTTGTAAGTGGCATACACAATCAGATTGATGCTTTGAAAAGATAGTTAAGTCATCAAGATATACCACTATGAATTTGCTAATCTCATCTTTGAAGTCCATGTCCATAGCTCTCTAAAAGGTAGCACCAGCATTTATTAAGCCAAAAGGCATTCTTTTATATATAAATGTACCCTAAGGTGTGGTGAATGCAGTCTTGTGTTGGTCAGCTTCACCAAATTCAACTTGATTATAACCTTAGAAGCCATCCAACATTGATAACATATCTGATCTTGTTACTGTTTGAAGCACTTAGTTCATGATTGGCAAAGGGTAATTATCTTTCAGAGATGACTGATTCAGATTATTGAAATCTACACAAATGCAAATTTTGCCATTCTTCTTCCTTACAGGCACTATGTTTGCAATCCATGTAGAATGATGGATTGAGAAGATCATTCCAGCATTTAACATTATCTGTATCTCAGACATAATAGTACCTAAAATTTTTGGATTGTATTGTCTGGATTTTTGCTTGTAGGGCATTGAATCAGCATTGAGAGGAATGTGATGGCAGATTTCCTCAAGTCTGAGAGACATCAGGTCTTCATAAGAATACGCTAAGACATCAATGTATTGAAGGAGCAAAGAGGTGAATTTGAATATTTATTCAAGGGTGTAGCACGTACCATTGTTGACCATCTTGGGATTTTCTTTGTTGGTCAGATGTACTTGATCAAATCCCTGAGAGAAACTTGAATCTATTTGTTGTTGTTTGATGAATCTATCATGCTTGTCAAACAACTTTTCAAGAGAAACCAGGACTTTGGGAATTTTGTTTCCTTTCAGTTGTAGGAATTTTTTATTTATATCTGAACTAGATTCAAAAATAGATTCAGGCTTTTAAGATTCACTGCCTTCAAAATACAGCTATTTAAACTTGTCTTTTCATTCCAAGAAGGCAATGATTTGATGATCATCATTGAATATTTGCTAATGATCAACATTGTTAGGAACACTTGGTCTATAAACCAACTCAATGGTATACTTGTCTTCTTTGAAATCTGAATGAGGAACTAAGAGAGTTCTTGAAACAACAAGTGCATCAACTCTGTCATTAGACTCTCTAGGTATGGAAAAAATATTGAAAGTATCAAAGATTTCAATTTGGTCCCAAACCAGGTTATGGTAGTGGCGTAACCTCTCATTCTTAGTCTAATATAGAATTCTCACTTGACAGACTACTAATTCAGCATCCCCTTTGGCATGAAGAAACTTGATGCCTCTTTCTTGAGCAGCCTTCATGCCAAGCAATGGAGATTCATATTCAGCTGTATTGTTAGTGTTGCTGAATTGTAATTTATAGGATGAAGGAAACATATCTCTTTGAGGAGATATCAAGACAATCACAACTCCTGAACCAGTAGAGGAATAACTACCATCAAATTCCAGAGTCCAAATTTCATCAGAGACTAACTTTTCTTTAGACTTTCCCTCATCAAAGATGGAGGGCCCTTCTTCATCTATATATAGAAAATAGTTACCCATACCTGTGGATTCAAAAAGGATTTGAGCTTTGGGGGCTAACATCTGGGTGACTACATACTTTGTTTCCTTTTCATGGAGTAATCTCTTCATCATGCCTTAGACATGGATCCTTGCCTCAAATAGATCCATATTTAGTTCTCCTCCCATGTCCTTGCAAAAAATTTGTCCAATAAAAATGCCATAAGATGCTGGGATGTTAGCCACCAAGATAGTCATCTTAATCCTCTTGTCTGGAAAGGGTGCGAATGCAAATTGGGCATCTTTGATTTGCCCCAACAATGGTACTTGTTTGTTTTCTATGGAGAAACATCTCTCAAATGTCTTGGTCAGTGTGAGACCAAGAGACTTAGTGACTTTAGCAGGCATGACATTGTCAAATGCACTTGAGTCTATAATATAGTTACTCAGCTTGTGGCCATTGATTAACAGGGAAACATAGAAGGGTTCTATTTTTCTAGCAGCAACTGGAGGAGTAATGACTAGATTATTTAGAATAGGCATGTTTATTGGAGAATCAAGAGTTATTTTTTTAGCCTTTTGTCTTAAAAGGATGGTTTGATTTTTAACATATTGAACCAGCTTATTCAGTTGATCCAGATTAGACTGCAAGTATTTAAATTCAGACATCTATATTTTTATCTTTTTGACATGATCAATTATGTCAAATGGCTGAATTGAGCTAGGTATAGAGAAAGGTACTTAAACTTTCTAAGTTTTAAGAGGGATGGGAGGTGGGTTGGTTTGAAAATTAGGAGTAGAAGGTGAAGGTGAAATGGATGTATTTATCTTTTGGGTGATGATCGAATCTTTTGATTGAAAAGGCAAAGCGGTCCCACATTTAGCAATTGTGATTGCTGGTTGAGATTGTTCCTCTATCTTCTCTTTATCAGCTTGCTGGACTGATTAGTTCTTGGACCTAGTAAAAACTACATATGATCCATCTAAAGATTCTCCTTTGCTTCTAGGTTCATCCTGGTAATTCAGAAAACTAATGTGGGAGTCACCAGCTGATTCTTCTTGATTGTCTTCAATGATATCAACATCATTTTATTGATTCAATTCAGGTTGGAAAGAGAATTTTGATTCTACTTCAAGGTATCCCATTGTTGAATTGGTTGGTGGAGCTTCTAGGGCAAGTTTCCCTTATGGGGGCGGAAGGCGATTTTGTTACCCTTAGTTCCTTGCAACATTGCCCTGATATGACTGATTTGGGAATGTCCTTTTATGTGTAGGACCAGAAGGCATTCCTTGAGCCATTTGCTTTTTGAGAGCAAGCAACTCATTTTCTAATTTCTACACCATTGGATCTGTGGTGCTTGTAGACACAAATTTAGAAGATGATTAAGCTCTATTTCTATTTGGATCTCTTCTTATTTTCCCTGCTAAGATGAGATCATCTTCTACTTCAGTGGTCAAAAGTTGAGCTATAGAAAGATCTATTTGGCCAACACGTCTCAAGAGAAAATTGACTTCAGGTAGTTGAGAATTAATGAAAAAGCATTTGAGATTCTCAGCTGTAGGTCTAGCAATTACAGAGATTCTGTTTCTCAATTTGTCAAATTTAGCTATGAAGTATCTCATAGGTTCATGAGGCTCTTTCTTCATCTATGTATGTTGAGCCAGAAGTGTATGTGCATCTTTTGTAGGTTTGAATCTGGCTTCAAACTTAGCTTTAAAGGTATTCCAATTAGTCACAGACTGAGCCTGTAGATGGTAGAACCAATCTGTAGCAGCACCTTGTAGTGTTTCAACCAAAATCCTAACTACTACATCTTCAAATTCTACTCTGATTACTCCACAAGCTATAATGAATGCTATAATGTGTTCATCAGGATGAAATTTGCCATCACCATAGAATTTAGGAAAATTCTTCCTAAAACTGCATGGAAGCTCATGTAGAGGAGGAGTAAGATTGAGAGGACCAAAAGCATTACCCTAGGGGCCTTGAATTGCCATTTTAGGATTCTAAAAAGGAGGGATAACAAATCTCAAAGGGGTAATTATAGGCACAGCTTTATCAATAGCAAAAGTAGATACTTCGTCTGGTAATGGATATCTGGCTTTAGTAGGAGGGAAGCTCTTGGTTCGTTGGAGATGAGATGGTGAAGGAAACAGATCAAAATCACTTTGTTGTGCCAGCTCGAACATAGGGTCAATGGTACCTTTAGCCCTTTGGCTTCGTGTATAACTTGAATTTTCTAGATTTTGAAACAAAAAAATGGAAAAGATTTGACTTGGCTTCAGTTTGAAGCTTGAGGTTTTAAACTATGTGTTCTTTCTCAGTTAGTGTGGAGGTGAATGGATAGGCTATAAATGGATAATGGGTATATCTCTAGTGGAGTCCCCAAAAATTGTTGGTTGAATATTTTGTCTATCAACATACTGGTAAACAAAATAGGTCTGATTAGCCAAAGTAGGAAGATTAGTCATCCAAATGTGTAAGTTTATCACATCAGGAGACTGGTCTCTCCTCTCATCAAGGGGAGGTTCCCTGTGGATATGCTTTATATATGTATAAACAGAAAATAATATTCAAGGATAGGACAAGCCATCCATCTCTCTTTCTTAAGAGATGATGTGTACAAAACAAAGGAAAAACTCAAGGGAAATGACAGACATCACTCCTCTTCTTTCAAAAGAAGTATTCAGCCAGCCACAAGAATACTACTGGAAATAAAAGAAGAATGTAACTAAGATCAAAACCAGAAGAAAGTGAGGAAAGATAGAACAATGAATGAATCTAGGACTTGATTCAATTAACTGGAAAAGGAGCAATGATGAAGACAAGATCAGACTGCCAGGTGGACATTGAAAGTTGAAATCTTTCAATTGCATGACTTGTTTATCTACATTGAGAAGGTCAAATGGGTAAAATGCCCCAAAGTTCCAACCTATCTTCCTAACAGTTCCCAATGCATCATGATGTATTACTATTCCTAAGTCCTTCTTGAAGTGGCTATATAAGGGACTCTCTTTCATTGTAAAAGGATCTCTTTATTGACAATATAAATGAAACTCTACCCAAATTGAGAGGCATCATTGAGACTTTGTGCTCAGTCTTTTGATCATATTTTGTTATTGGATTAAGAAAGCAAGGGACTTTTTTAGACTTTGTGCTGTGATGTCTTTGTTGTTGAGAAAACTATTCTTATGTCTTTTTCCTTGATATATTTTATGTTCCATTAATTTAACAAGTAGGATTAGTAAAATTAGTTGGGAAGGTGTCCTAAAGAATCAACTTTGGAGAGACTTTGTGCCCCCATAGCCACCTTTAGTGTGTTTTCTTTTCATTGCTGTTTAAAGAACTTTGAGAAGACTTTGTGCCCTCATTGTCCTTTATTTATTACTCTTGAGCATTTCAGGTAGAGAAATTATGTTGTGTCTCAATTTTCTGGTTATTATGCCCTCAGTTACATTCTGCTTTTATTTCCAGTAATATTCTTGTGGCTAGCTGAGTATTTCTTTTGAAAGAAGAGGAGTGATGTCTGTCATTTCCCTTGAGTTTTTCCTTTGTTTTGTACACATCATCTCTGAAGAAAGAGAGATGGATGGCTTATCCTATCCTTGAGTATTATTTTTTATTTATACATATATAAAGCATATCCATAGGGAACCTCTCCTTGATGAGAGGAGAGAGTAGTCTCCTTTTGATGTGATAAACTTACACATTTGGATGACTAATCTTCCTACTTTGGTTGATCAGACCTATTTTATTTACCAGTACACTGATAGACAAAATATTCAACCAACAATATGAAAACAAAGAGTCTGGGTATGCATCACTTTTATTGATGATTACTCATGAAAGTGTTGTGTTTATTTTTTGAACACCAAGGGTGAAGCCTTTGATACAATAAAGAGGTTTAAAGCCCTTGTGGAAAATGAAAAAGGGTGTAAAATCTAATGCTTAAGGATTGATCGTGGATGAGAATTTTGTTCAAAATACTTTCAAGGTTATTGTGATATGTATGGCATCAAAAGACAACTCACCACTACCTACACACCTCAATAAAATGATGTAGCTGAAAGGAAGAATCATATAGTGGTGGAGATGGCACAGAGTATGTTATAAATAAAGGGATTAAGAATTTTTTTTTGGGAAGATGCAGTTGGTATAGGAGTATATATTCTCAATAAAATTTCCACTAATGACTTGACATAATGACTTTGTATCAAGCCTAGGATGATAAAAATCCAAATGTTAATCATTTCAAAGTTTTTGGTTGTTTAGCCTATGTTCATGTTTTTGATCAAAAGAGACAAAAGTTAGTTCCTAAAAGTGAGTCATTTATGTTTGTTGGATATAGTGAGGAAAGTAATGCTTAAAGGTTATATAATTCTCTCACTAATAGGATTTTTGTGTCAAGAGATGTGATTTTTGATGAAGGGGGAGTTTATGGTCATCAAAAAGGCCATATGGAGAAGCTAAAATCTGTTTTAAATGATGTTATTATTGATGATATTGATCATGAGAAGCCCACTAATATTTTTGTTCCAAGTGCTACAAATCTAACATATATCCCCTCATCTAGTTGTTCAATTCCAAGTGTAAATCTAAATTCAAGTCCTAGTTTTACAAGGAAGGGAAGAAGATTGAGTGACATCTATCAAAGGAGTACAAATCAAGCACACGAAGAAAATCTAAAAGGTGAGATAGAGAATTTTGCTTTACTTACCAAGGCTGATTTTAAACCATCATGTTTTAAAGATGCATGTAATAATGAGGTTTGTATGCAATCAATACAAGAAGATATGTATTCTATTCAAAATAATGACACTTGGGAGATTACAAAGCTTCCACATGACAAGAAGAAGATTGGCACCAAATGGGTGTACAAGATAAGTATAACAGTGATGGAAGTGTTCAAAGACATAAGGCAATATTAGTTACTAAAGGATTCACATAGAAGTATGGCATTAATTATTAAGAGACATTTGCACTAGTATTAAGAGAATAGACCATTAGAATGTTGATTTCATTAGAATCTCAAAAGAATTGGATCATCCATCATATGGATGTGAAAAGTGCCTTCTTGAATGGGTACTTAGAAGAGGAAGTATATATGGAATAACCACAAGGTTTCAAAGTAAAATGAAAATAAAATCATGTATACAAGTTGAAGAAGGATTTCCATGGCCTCAAACAAGTACCACAAGCTTGGTATGCTAGTATTGATGGATAATTTCAATAGAATGGCTTTCAAAGAAGTAAGATTGGACCTACCCTTTACTAAAAACAAGAAGGTAATGATATTCTTATTGAAAGTTTGTATGTTTATGATTTGTTGTATATGGGTAGTAGTTCGAGGATGAAGGATGAATTCAAAGTTGTAAAGATGAATGAATTTGGGATGAAAGATTTATGTCTCATGAAATATTTTCTAGGAATGGAAGTTTATCGAAGTGAGAATGAAATTTTCATTTGTCAAACAAACTATGCCAAATATATGTTGAAGAAATTTGATATGGTTGATTGTAAACCAATTTCCACTCTAGTTGCTCATAGATTTGTGTTGTGTAGATATGATGGTGTTGAAATAGTTGATGAGACAACTTATAAGAGCATTGTTGGAAGTTTGATGTTTTTAACTCACACAAGACTTGATATTGCTTATTTAGTTTGACTTGTTTCAAGGTACATGATAGAACCATCTGAAATACATATGAAGGTAGCCAGGAGAATTTTAAGGTATGTGGGAGGCACTCTAGATTTTGGTATTCATTACTACACTTCTAAAATGTTCAATCTTGTTAGTTTTAGTGATTCTGATTGGGGAGGTAATTTGGATTGCTGAAAGTATACATCTAGTAATTGATTTTCTTTTGGTCTTGGTTTGATTAATTGAAGCTCAAAGAAACAAAGTATAGTTTTCCTTTCTTCTACAGAAGTAGAGTATGTTGTAGTCACCTTAATTGGTAAACAAGCATTATGGCTTATAAAAATTCTTAAAGAAATTAGAGGTATACAAATACAGCACACAATGATTTTTTGTGACAACATTAGTACAATAAAATTGGCCAAGAATCCAGTCCATCACATCAGGACAAATCATTTTGATTTAAAGCATCATTTTATCTAAGATCTAGTGTACAAGAAGGTAGTAGAATTGAAATACATGAGCATTAAAGAACATTTACCAGATATTTTCACTAAGGTAGTTACAAAGGATTAGTTTTTGATACTTAGAGATCAGATTGTGAGTCCTCTCAACATCAAGGGGAAGTATGTTGATAAGTGATGCATGAAACCTCATCGCCATGCAAGCCACCATTAAATTATATTTACATTGACTTTATTTTTAGATAACTATGTTTTAATTATAAGTTTGCATGAATAGCTTTTATTTTTAATAAAAAATCTTCATTTAATCCTTTTATAACCTATGCTCATTATTAATATGTAGTAGCTCTTTATTTTAAGATATGAAAAAAAAAAATTAGCATGTCTTCAATTTTGGAGTAATATACATGGATGATTGATATACAACTGAGCATTATTTTGGTAACTTTTTATTTTTGTTTAATTATGCTAATGGTGATACATTTGAGATTGCTTATTTAATGTTGTAAGTCAAATTTTTACTTGCTATTACAATATGTTTTTAGTTAATTGGAAGAGTAGGGTCTATATAAAATATTCAATAAAATTATTTAAAAAGTACTTAAATAATTTAGAGCTAAGGAAAATAGTTTGAACTTTCATAGTGAATAAATTTTGACTCCGACTACTTTAATAGGGCAATTCTGAAGCAACATTGAAGCCATAGTGGACCATAAAGTGTAGTTTTTTTGTAATCAACTTACGAAAAGGAATTATAATATTGATATCTAATTAGGGTAAATTCATTTTAGTTGATGAAAAAAAAACTTTTATGGTAATGGAATAGCTTACAAGTCTTAGTTTCAGTTAGCTTCAAGTTTATGTATTTATTTACGTTGGTTTCTGAACTGAATTTAGTTTAGTACCAAAGCTTAGAAAATAAAATAGTCATTAAAGTGACTAATTTATTATCTATAGATGGTTTAATCACTATAAATACCACCTCATACTACCAGTTTAGAGACCATTTAACTCATGCATCTTTTCTTTGAAAAGGTCTCACTTGTACCTAATTACTCTACTATGAATGACTAAGAAATGAGATTTTTGAGAATAAAAACTTCTTGATGAAAATGTTCAACCACTCATTCTAAGTTCCTTTATAAGAATTAGATATGAAAACCACTAAGTGATTCTCATAATCCTTCATATAATCATAGATTGATAGTTATTCTTAATTAGTTTCTAAGGTAATAATTACCAAAGGTAATTAAATAACTTTGATTTCATACATGAGTAATATCAAACAGACTAACATTCTCATTCTTGTTACAATCAGTTTTTGTTGAAATCTAGATAATATCAACATAACTCTAAGTACTACCTCATAATTTATTTCACAAAATAATTTGAGTTCACAACCAACTACACTGATTTAATTTTTAATTCACAATAAGAGTGAAAAGGTAGATTACATTTGGTTTAAAACATCATCTAAATTGTTAAGTATTTTACAACTCACTGATAAAAAAATTAATATATCTAATATAGTTGCTAATATTCTCTTACGCATCTTTATTCCATAGTTAAATCTAGTATTTACCTTCTCCATTTATGTATAATACCACATAAAAATAAGTGTTAGTGTTAAGCTGACAAGAATAACCTATCACGTTATTGGATAATTATTGTTGAGTCCTAGTTTACATCAACTTCAATCATGCAAGAATTATGTAGTTAATTTAATATTTAGTTAATTTTTAGTTAATATATTTTAGAAAAATAAATCCTTGAAAAGGTTAGAGTTAGATTTAGTTTATATTACATGGAAATTGTTATTTAGTTAAATTTAGAATATTTTTTATTTATTAAATATAAAAGCATGTTCACATGCAATTATATTAATACATTGTAATTGATTTTTATTATGAAGGAAAATGATTCGAATAATTTGAAGTAGTAATTTTTATTTTGGCAATTCTTATTTATTTTGTATTTCTTTTGCATTTCTTTTATGCTATGAATATTGCATATATTTGGCTATGAGTTTTGGTTTCTTCCTAGCTATGGTTTATTTTTATAGATTTAAAATTCTACATTTGATATCATAGCAGGTATTTTATTTTGAATTAAAGATTTAGTGGTTAGAATTTTTTTAAATGTTTAACATGTCAAATTCTAACTCCTTATCCATTCCATAATTCGATGGAAATGAGTATGATTATTGGTACATCAAAATCATGACATTTTTTATAGGAAAAGATTTATGGGAGATTGTTGAATAAGGTTATACAAAGGTAGCTGATTGGAATGCCCTCACAACCAATAATAAAATAGCTAAGAAGGAGGCTAAAAAGAAGAATGTTTAAGCCTTGTTTCATATTCAAATAGTTCCAGATAAGATCCTATTTCTGAGAATTGTAGGAGTAGAGATAACTAAGGATAATTGGAAGAATTTAAAATAAGCTTACCAAGGTAGTGATCAAGTCCAAGTTATCAAGTTATAGACATTGAAGAGAGAATTCAAGAATTGGAAGATGCAAGAAGTTGAAAGTGTGAGTACCTATTATGTTAGATTAAAATATGTGGTCAATAAGATGGCTACACTTGGTGAAATTATGAACAATGAGGTTGTCATCAAGAAGGTGTTGAGGAATCTCACACCAAGGTGGAACCATGTTTCCATAATCATAGAAGAAAGCAAGAATTTGGCTACCTTTTAATTTCATCACCTAGTTAGATCTTTAATATATCATGAAGAAAGATTGAGAGATTAATTTGAAGACAGTGATGAGAAAGTATTTTCCTCCAAATTAAAAATCACAAATAATGAATATGCTAATAGTATCACCAAGAGAAATTAAGGCTAAGGTAGAGGTCAAAATCAGAATTACTCGAGAGGAAATAGAGGCAAAGGTGGTTCACAAAGAAGAGGTGGTTTCAAAGGAAGAGGTAGAGACCAATTTGATAAAAGAAATGTCCAATGTTATCATTGTAATAGGTATGGCCACTTTGAAAGGTATTACAAAATAAAATAAGGTAAAATTGTTTATTATGATCAAGAAGGTGATGAGAAACCTCAAGGTCATTTATTTTTATCCTATGCCAAAGCTAAACATAATAGTAAAGAAGTTTGGAACTTAGATTTTGGATATTATAACCATATGTCAAGAAATGAGAAGTTATTTCCAACAATGGATGAAATTTTCAAATCCAAGATATAGGTTGGTGATGACAAATCATTGGAGGTTGCTACAAAAGGAGTTATGAAAGTTCATACAAAATAAGGTATGAAGAGTGTTCAAGACACTTATTACATTCCACAATTAAATCATAATTTGTTGAGTGTTAGATAATTATGCGAGAAGAATTATAAATTTGTATTTGAAAATCAGCAATGTATAATTTATGATAAGAATCAAAGAAATAGGGTGGTTATAATTGTGCCTATGACAAAGAATAGGATGTTCCCATTGAATTTTGGTGAACATAACAATAGCATTGCCAATATGGCAGATGAGGATATAAGTTGGTTATGGCATCTTAGTTATGGGTATTTATATTTTCATAGTTTGAATATTCTAATTTTAAATGCATTAGTTTCTGGCTTGCCTAAGTTTGAAGAGCACAAGGATGTTTGTGAAGGATGTGCTAAAGGAAACCATGCAAGAGAGAAATTTCCAAAAGGTAATATATGGAGGGCCCATTATCCACTACAGTTAGTTCATATAGACACTTGTGGTCCTATGCAGACAAATAGTTTGGTTAAGTCATCATATTTTAATACTTTTATTGATGATTACTCATGATAATGTTGGCTTTATTTTTTGAAGACCAAAGGTGAAGCTCTTAAGAAATTCAAGAGGTATATAGCCCTTGTAGAAAATGAAAAAGGGTGTAAAATCAAATGATTAAGGACTGATCGTGGATGAGAATTTTGTTAAAAATGCTTTCAAGGTTATTATGATATGCATGGCATCAAAAGACAACTCACCACTACCTACACACCTCAAAAAAATGGTGTAGCTGAAAGGAAGAATAGTATAGTGGTGGAGATGGCATGGAGTATGTTATAAAAAAGGGATTAAGAAATTTTTTTGGGGGAGATGTAGTTGTTATAGGAGTATATATTCTCAATCAGAGTCCCACTAGTGCACTTGACATGATGACTCTGTATCAAACTTGGTATGAGAAAAAGAAAAATGTTAATCATTTCAAAGTTTTTGGTTGTTTAGCCTATGTTCATGTTTTCAATTAAAAGAGACAAAATTTAGATCCCAAAAGTGAGTCATATATGTTTGTTGGATATAGTGAGTAAATTAAGGCTTACATGTTATATAATCCTCTCATTAATAGGCTTATTGTGTCAATAAATGTGATTTTTTATTAAGGGGGAGTTTATGGTCATCAAAAAGGCCATATTGAGAAGTCAAAATCTGTTTTAAATTATGTTATTATTGATGATATTGATCATGAACAGCCCACTAATTTTTTTTTCTAGGTGCTACAACCCCACCAAGTCACCCCTCATCTAGTTGTTCAATTCCAAGTGTAAGTCCATATTCATGTCTTAGTTCTATAAGGAAGGTAATAAGAGTAAGTGGCATCTATCAAAAGAGTACAAATCAAGCACGTGAAGAAAATCCAAGAGGTGAGACATTGAATTTTGCTTTTCTTACCAACGCTGATTTTGAACCATCTGTTTTGACGATGCATGTACTCGTGAGGTTTGGGTTCAAGCAATGTAAGAATAGATGGATTATTTTCACAAGAATGACACTTGGGATCTTAAAAATATTCCACATGACTAGAAGAATATTGGTACGAAATGGGTTTATGACACTAATTATAATAGTGATGTACATGTTGAAAGATATATGGCAAGATTAGTTGCTAAGGGCTTCATACATAAGTATGGCATTGATTTTGAAAAGACCTTTGCAATAGTAGCAAGACAAGAGACCATTAGAATTCTCATTTCATTATCATCTCAAAAGAATTATAGCATCCATCATATGGATGTGAAAAGTGCCTTCTTGAATTGGTACTTAGAAGAGGAAGTATATGTGGAACAACCACAAGGTTTTGAAGTGCAAGGAAAAGAAAATCATGTCTACAAGTTGAAGAAGGATTTGTATGGACTTAAGCAAGCACCACGAGCTTGGTATACTAATATTGATGGATATTTTTAGGAGAATGGAATTCAAAGAATTAAGAGTGAACCTACCCTTTACTATAAACAAGAAGGTAATGGTATTCTTATTGTAAGTTTGTACATTGATGACTTGTTGTATATGGGTAGTAGTTATAAGATGAAGGATGAATTCAAAGTTGCTATGATAAATGAATTTGAGATGAAATATTTATGTCTCATAAAATATTTTCTTATAATGGAGGTTTATCAAAGTGAGAATGAAATTTTCATTTGTTAAACAATGTATGCCAAAGATATGTTGAAGAAACTTGATATGGTTTATTGTAAACCATTCTCCACTCTAGTGGCTCATGGAGTTGTGTTGTGCAAAGATGATGGAACTAAAATAGTTGATGAGAAATATTATAGGAGGATTTTTAGAATCTTGATGTTTTTAACTCACACAAGACCTGATATTGCTTATTTAATTTCACTTTTCTCAAGGTACATGACATAGCCATTTGAAATACATAGGAAGGTAGCCAAGAGAATTTTAAGGTGTATGGGAGGCACTCTAGATTTTAGTATTCATTAATACACTTCTAAAATGTTCAATTTTGTTTGTATTAGTGATTCTAATTATGGAGGTAGTTTGGATGACCAAAATGTCTACATCTGGTAAATTTTTTAATTTTTGTTCTGGTTTTATTACGTGGAGCTCAAAGAAACAAATTATAGTTTCCCTTTCTTCTAAAAAAGTAGAGTATGTTGTAGTCACCTCAATAGGTACATAAGCATTATGGCTTTAATAACTTATTGAATAAGTGAGAGAGATAAAAATCTAGCCCATAATAATTTTTTGTGACAACATTAGTGCCATCAAATTGGCCAAGAATCTTGTCCATCATAGCAGGACAAAACATTTTGATTTAAAGCATCATTTTATCTGAGATTTAGTGTAGAAGAAGGAAGTAAAATTGAAATAAATCAACACTAAATAACTTTTAGTAGATATATTCACTAAGGGAGTTGTAATGGATTAGTTTTTGACACTTAGAGATCATATTGTGAGCCCTCTCAGCACCAACGGGGAGTATGTTGATAACTAATGCTAGATCATCCAATTTTATCATGTCATTTGTAGATCTGTATATGATGCATAATTTAGAAAATTAGCTTTATCTTAGTTTTGTTTTTTCTAGTTCATGTTTTGGTTGATAAACTTTGTTTTTACCAAATTGCCAATCTTCTAGCACAACAAATAAAAACATGTAATATGCATGTAACTATTTTTTCATTTCTTTTTAGATAAGTCTAATTTAATCTTAAGATTTTTGCATGTAAAGGTTGTAGCCTATAATTTTGTTTGATATTATATATTTTGATAGCAATAGTCAATTATTATGAATAATGAAATAGTTATATAGTCTTCAAAAATACGGAACTGTGTATGTTTTGCTCTCTTTTTTTGAGTTAATTTGTTTTCATTATTTCTATTGTTATGATTATTTGAAGGGTTTTTTTAGAATCTACATGAATAGATTAAAGATATAAAAACCATTTATGTCAACCATTATCACCTTTGACTAGGGAACAATGTTTGTCCTTCCCTTTCGAAGTAGCGTGGAAGTAGCATACTCTTGGGTTCCCTTTATATGGAGAATTATCACTATGTCAATGCCGAGTAGAAGTAAAAAAAGGAAAATGCCTTACTACTCATGGGATTCCCACATGAATAAAATAATAACCAAGGATAGAGCACATTTTGCTAATGTCATTGAGTTAAGTTATCATCTTTGCATACATGTAAATAAATTTAAGGGAAAGTTCATGGAAAATTTTATATATGTGGCATGATTTTATTTCTTATATCAATGTTAGAGACTAATTTTAGATGTAACTATCTATTTATATCAAAAAAATTTATATAACTATTATCAGAATAGTCAGAGCTTTCCTAAAATTTTGTGGAAAATGAAAATTGAGCTCTAAACATGTTCCAGGCCACACTTTACTTTCATGTGGGGAGCATGCTCGAGATTTAACACCTGTCCCTATAATTTTTGGTGTATTTGAACATATTTTACAACTTCTTATAATCATAAAATTTTAATAAGGACTTTTAATATTTAATGGTCCCCTTCAAATGAACATTTTATAATATAATGTGCATTGTTTTTTTCATATATTATGAATGTTATTCTGAATGTGTATGAATGTCATCTAAAATAGAGGAGGAATCTAAACTAGACACAATATTTTAGTTCCTAATGAGGACCCTATTAGTGTTTCACATAGCCTACCAAGCCAAATGTACCAACTGATTAGGTTACCACTTTTACATGTGTGGTGTATGAGCATTCTATGAGTATGGTATGTCAAAAATAATAATAATTAATGTGTGTGGGCCATGGACCATGACTGCCATTGATAGAACTCTTTGTTAAGGAAATATTATAGGATGTTGTATATGGATTGTAGTTGAATCTCTATCACTCTCCAGTTTTCATAGTACTAAGAATTGACTAAAGTTGTAATATAGACTTAGGAAGAAAAAATCAAATTAAAATTTATAGCTCTTAGGGGAAGGGGACTATTAGTCTAGACCCCTAACTTTGGGGTCTCATATCTTCCATATTATGGCACCTTGAATTCTAAAATTTTGGATTTAGATAGCTTATCAATTTTTTAGTTCAAAAGGATGTTTTGGGAGAAAAAATTACATTCTAAGAAGTTTTACAATGAAATTCTTAGCAACATATCATTTTTTCTACATTCTATAGGTTTGATTGATTGTTACGATCCAAGGGAACACTATTTGGGAATGAAAGCACCAAAACTTATTTTCAAATGAACCTATTATTTTTTTATAGTATTATAATGTTGACACATAAGCCACGGATCAATATATTCATGGGTCATTATCATGAAACGATGTGTTGCATTGGTAGAAATAATGATCATTAATATCAAACAATGTGCCATGTTCATTGATGTGTGGCTCATTAATTCATAAGCCATCACCATTTTAAAAATGGTTTGATGGGATCTTATCTATTAATATGTATATTTAATACCATCCTTTATACCACTTACCACATTCTCTCCCTAACTTTTCATATACCTACTCCCTCAAAATGGATGGAACCTGCCCAAAATTTCTCAACCATGCCATGTTATGTAGAGGAATTTTAGTTGGAAGAATGTAGGGATAAAAGCATTCGTGCAGGTGTGCTTCTTATAACTAAACCCATAGTAGTGTTTTGTTTGTTTTTTTTCATTTTTATTTTTATTGTGACTTTTATGTTCATGTTTTTTTCTACAGAACTTCTATGGTCATTTTTTAACCCCATAACTTCTATGTTCCTTGAATTTTTTGGGTCTTCATCACTTAATGGTTCTTTTGGCATGCTTTCACATATGAGTAAAGTTTTAATGGTATGTTAATAAAATAATATAGTTACTGTTCACATGTTTTCCATTCACTTTGCTCTATTATTTTTATATGCAATATATTTCTCTTAGGTTGAGCTCAGGATGGAAGACATGTGACTCATTAATGTGGGACATTTATATTAGGTTTTCCATTTCTGCATGGCTATTATAGTTATTTTGATTTATATGTTCATGTTTTCTTCTATGTGCCTTATATGCTCTTAGGTTTCTTGGTGTGCTTTCTTTGTTCATTTTCTTTGCATGCCTTCACATATGTGTCATCATTTACTAGTATGTTAATGGAGTGATGGAACATTGAACTAATAAACTTCTCTCTCTACATTTTTCACATACCTCCTCCCCTCAAATGGCATGGAGCCTACCTTAAATTTATTGACCATGTAACATTTTACAGAGGAATTTTAGTTAGTAAGATAGATGTATGGAAACTATTGTTAATGTGCCTTTTATGGTTTTTTTAGTCAATAGAAACATTTCGCATAGGTGTGTTTCCTATTAATGAACCCATAACTATGTTCTTTTTCTTTTGATGTGCCTAGTATTTTTGTTATGCCTTCAATGCCTTTGTTGGAAGATACTTGTTGGAGGGATGGAATGTTACCCAATTCTAAACCCACATCATTTGCATATTTTCATTCATATCTTGCTCCAAATTTACTATTATTTTAGTGGAATCCCTAGATTTTTTTGTCATGCTTTCCTTGTTCATGTTCTCTTTTTTCATGAAATCACATCTAAGTAAACATTTACTAGTATGTGAATGGACTATCATAGTTTTTGTCCATATGTTTTCCATTCCATTTCTTGTATTATTTATTTAAGTAGAACTCATGATGGAAAATGTGTAGCTTATTAATGTGTAAGTCCACACCATTTCACACATGGATAGATGGGGATTTCTCCATTACTAGGGCAAGTTGGAGGGATAATATCTTAATTTTTAGTTAGCATGATGAAGGGATGAAAATGTTTGTGGAGATGTGTTACTTACAAATTAACCAGCAATATTTTTTTATTTTATTAAACATAATTACGCAAAAAAATATTTATTAAGGGATGGAAACTACGTTAATAATAAAAGAATGTCTCAAATTTTTGATCCATGCTCTTGGATCATCATCAAGAGTTGAAAGGATAAACTTTGAATTTACAAAAACCATCGATAAGAAGAGAATAAATAAAGAATAATAACACACAAAATCAACAATCCAAAGTGGTTGGATAATTAATTCAAGAATAGTCACTTGTGCCTCTTATTTTGAATAAAATTAAGAACTAGCTTTCAATTATCACTCAGCTTAGTGCCCTCATCCCTGTTCAGAGTATTCGGGTTCATATCAATATTAATTTTTTCATGAACTTTTATACAAGAATGTTGATCAATATTAACAATAATTTTGGCATCCTCAAGACAAATGTGATCACAAGTTTTTTGAGAGTGCTCTACAAGGGTAGATTTAATAAATTTGTTATGTCTTAGATCAACACTGTGTTCTTTTAATCTAACCTCCATAGATCTACCAGTTTCACCAATATATACTTCCCATAAGAATAAATAATGGGGTATATTCCTTTACATGAACTAGGATTAACAATATCTTTAATAGATTCAAGCATTCCCCTGATGGAATTGGGAGGTTTGAATGAAACTCTAAAATCTCTTTTTCTCAGAATTCTAGCTAGCTTCTCAAAGGTTCCCTGGATATATGGCAATGAAACTCTTTATTACAAGTCACTTTCATTAATTTTAGAAATATTAGAAGGATTCTTAGCTTTTTCAATAATCTTGAGAGGGTTCACCTAAAAATTAAAAAAAGAGCTACCGATTTATCTTTTTTGAATAAATGTAGAGATGTTGGTATTATTCCTAGTTTTTCTCGTATTTACCATCCACTACATATTAAAAGGTATATTATTTATTTCATTCAATGAGTTTATCCTTGGTTAAAGCTAAGATCAAAATATTGTAGGTAGACTTAATTACACTCTTTGGGACTATTTTTAAATTGCATTTAAAACTAGCGAATTTAATTAAATTTGATCTATAAGCTTGTATTGACTCTATGATTAGTATGAATTATCTATGCCAAGGTCACCATGTTGCTACTAAACATAACATAAAGTTTGAAATTTTGAGGAAAGTGCATCATGGATGTAAAGATAAACTTCAAACATTATAAATCTGTCCAGCCAAACTTTTGACTCATATTCCTTGAGTGTTTTAGTGTATGGTCTTAACTTCATTGTTATGCCAAAGCATGTGCTAATTGAATATTTTATTTACAAGATTGAATCAGTTATTTTTGGCTTTCCTATGAACTCAGCTAAAGATATTAGGTAAGAGAGCATTGTTATCCTTAGGAAAGTGCAGCCACCAAAGAGTAATATCAGTCGTGAAGAAGCCTTCACTCTTAAAATTCTCAGAGAAAATAATGAGATTAAAATCATGAAAATGGATAAAGGGAATGCCACAGTTATTATGGATTTTGTAGATTATGATAATAAAATGCTTAATCATCTAAAATGTGGTAGTTATAGAAAACTTAGTATTGATCTTAGTAAAAAAGTGATTAAGGAGGTTACCAATGTGGTAGTAATGTCCAACCTAGATGATGATACTAAGAAAAAACTTAAACCCAAGGATTTTAATAATTTGTGGATTTATGGTTTACCTAAAATTCATAAAGATGGTGACCCTCGTAGGCATATTGTCACTACTATTGGATCCACAACATATAAATTAGCCAAATTCTTATTGAATAAACTTAAAACACTCATGAGGAATACTATCTCCTTTTTATAAGATTCAACATCCTAGATTAATGAAATAAAAAATGAAAATTGAATGAAGTTGATTTATTAGTTAGTTTTGATGTGGTTTCAATGTACACAAAACATCCCATTACTAAAGTGGTTCTTGCCATTAGAGATCTAACTGATGAGTGTACTACTAGCTTGGTTGAGGTTTGCCTAAGATCCACTTATTTCATCTTCTATGGTGAATTTTATGAACAAATTGAAGGTGTTGCAATGGGGTCTCCACTTTATCCTATTATTAATAATCTATATATGGAGAAATTTGAAAGACAAGCCATTGAATCCTTTCTTTTGAAACCAAATATGTGGAAATGTTTTTTGGATGACACAGATGTTGTTTGGCAGCATGGTATTGAAAATCTTGATAAATTCCTCAGTCGGATAAATAGACAATGTGAAAATATAAAATTCACTATGGAAGTTGAAAATATGAAATGCATTCCCTTATAAGACATGTTAATTTCTAAGAAAAATGATGGGTCTATTGGTCACCAAGTTTTCAGGAAAAAAACTAACACTAACAGATATATTCATGCAAAATCTTACCACTTCCCTCCTCAAAAACTTGATATTATAAACATCTTGGTTAATAGAGCCTTTAGACTTTTTGATAATGAACATTTGGAGCAAGAAATAAAACACCTATCATGTGTTTTTGTATAAAATGGCTATGATAGTAATCAAATTAATAAAATTGTTGAAAAATCCAAGAATCCTTCTAATATTTTTAAAATTGATGAAAGTGACTTGAAATAGAGAGTTTCATTGCCATACATCCAGGGAACCTCTAAGAAGCTAGCTAGAATTATGAGAAAAATATACTTTAAAGTTTCATTCAAACCTCTCAATTCCATTAGGGGAATGCTTGAATATATTAAAGATTCTATTAATGATGTTTGTTGTAAAGGTGTATACTCCATTCCTTGTTCTTGTGGGAATGTATATATTGGTGAAACTGGTAGATCCATGGAGGTTAGATTAAAAGAACACAATGTTGATCTAAGACAACAGTTTTATTAAATCTTCCCTTGCGGATTACTCTCAAAAAATTTACCATCACATTTGTCTTGAGGATTCCAAAATTATTGCTAATATTGAACACCATGCTTGTATAAAAGTTTTTGAAAAAATTAAAATTGATATGAACCTAAATACTTTGAACAGGGATGAGGGCACTAAGTTGAGTGATAATTGCAAGCCAGTTCTTAATTTTCTTTAAAATAAGAGGCAAAAGTGATTGGTCTTGAATTAATTAGCCGACCACTTTGGATTGTTTATTGATAGTTTTTGTGCTTTAATAAATGTTTTATTTTGTTTTTGCAAGGTTTTTGTTGTTACTGTGACATCAATAAACATCTTTTGCTACCCTTTTTCCTGCTTCCTTCAACAAATTGATAGCCAATTTTGAGTCATATGGGAATGAAAATTATGGGTAACTTTTATAATAATAAGTGGCTCCCCCCCCCAAAAAAAAAAAAATAGCTATGGAAGCTACCTGAAATCTATTATTTCTATTTTGTGCCTTCACTTGTGAGTAAATTTTTAGTGGTATGTTGATGGAGTGATGAAACATTAGATACTGTTACCTGTAATTGAACCCACTACTGCATTTTTTTCCTTTTTACCCACCTCTTAATGAAATTTTCTGTTCTATGCACATGTCATTCTTATTCAATGTCAAGGCAATCATAGCCAAAGTAGTAATGCTATTATTTTTGTATCAAATAATTTAATTTTATGAATTATATGTCCATGTTGGAATATTATTCTACCTTTTTTCATTCCCATTTGACTCCAAAATTGATGTTATTTCAATAGAAGATGAGTATTTTTATGAATTCATCTTGTAGTGTGCCTCATAAATGTGTGTATTTGATACAAATCAAGCTTCCCTATGATTTATACTAATTTTTATCCCTCTACACAACATGTATTAGAAGACATATCACTCACTGGTATGTAGATGGAAGCCCTCAATTTTTAAATTCAAATTCTAATAGTTGTTATTTTTCTCTTATGGACTATTGTGATAGGATTCAACTTTTAAAAAAGAAAGAGGACATACATTTATAATCCATTTATGGATCATTGTAAGCTAGATCATCTATGGATGAAACACATGCATTACCATATATTTCATCTATAGATGATCTAGCTTACAATGATCCATAATTGTATTGTGAATATATATCCCATTTCTCACTTGAATCATATCACAACATTCCATAACAAAATTTGTAAGACTAGTTTATGTTGAGTTGATCATGTCATTTGATTATTGTAATGGAAGCACTAGATATTTTCATTCACATACCAATAAATGTTATTATCTTTATATTCAACATAATTTTTATGTGGATGGAAGACTTAAAATTTGTTGGTATGTGGATGGAAGCCTTGAAGGTTTTCATTCACATACCAGTAAATGTTATTCTCTTTAATTAAAAACTAAGGATCTCAATCACATATCAGGTAACAAACATGTTGAAATAAATGTTTGTTTGTAACACTAAATATTTAGTACTATGTCGATGCAATCCATGAATATTTTCATTCACATAACAATAAATTTTATACTCACTATATCAAAAACAAGAGTTTTATTAACATACCATTAAAGTAGTCTAAGATGAATTAAAGAAAATCCTTGTGTGAAATCATGGCGTTGTGCTTTCTGTATGCTATTGTCATTAAATTACTAAACATTTACTACTATGTCGATGAAAACCATGAAAGTTAAAATTATATGTTACTATGAATTATTGTCGATGTGTTATTTATTAACATGTTCATAATTATAATTATCATTTGCCTTAAGTGTTGTTTCTATGTTTTTTATATGCTATTGTGACATGTTCTTGATAGTTTTCCCATTATATTTTCATTGCTATTGATATTTTTTCCATTATAATGATAATTACTATATTCATGCATTCTTTTTTTTATAGATATTGAATTGTTGTAAAGGGTGAATATTTAATGCAATACTTAAGTTGGGAATTTTTTATGTACATTGCATTTCTTCACACTTGTTATGTTTTCTGAGTTTTTATTTTTTTTCCATTGTGTTAATAAACACAATATATGTTTGTAAAGTTTGGAATGATTGTACAATTAATTTTTTATAAACTTTGTGAAATTTGCAATACATAACTCTATATTGTTTATATTTTTATGTGTTGTTGATGTTTGCTTTTTGTGGGTAATAATGACAGATCTCAAAGTTAAGAGCAGAGAACAACAATGTGTATTCACTTTTATGTGAATGTTTTTATACTTATATTAACCTAATGATCCATTTTTTTGCTGGATGAAAAATATAAAAATACAATTAACTACATTACACAATGAAACTTAATAGATTTACTTTCATTACAAGTATTGGCATAATTCAATTCATTACATATAAAACTAAATAAATTTGATTATGTTTATAATTTTGTGATGTTCCCTTTTGATTAGGGCTCCCTCACTTGCCCATTCTATCATATTTTTTGTGTAGACATACATAAACTGTTATGGTTGAAACTTAATGTTGAATTTGTAATATATTGAGCCATTTTCTAAATTTTCATTTGCATTTGTTGTTACACCTACAACACCTTCAAAATTTATAGTGGTTGCTCTCTTTTGTTAGCATCTTCATCAAAAAATTTAGAGATTTTGACTCCTTTGTTCCTCATTCTTGTATACCAGTTTGATCAAATGATATCAACCCTTAATTATTATATTGTTCCCAGATTATGTATCCCTTCTATCAACCTCTTATTGATCATTTTATTTTCCTTCATTGTATCATGTACTGCACTTTCTTTTGGATTTTGAATCCCTTTGTGATTTGTTGATGTTCCATTTTGATTGAAGCCAAGATTTGGTACTCCCACCCTTAGCCATTCTACTCATCTGTCTTTTTAATTACAATGGGTTTCCCCTTTTTATCAATTACTTCATCAAATTTCACTTATATTGTCCTCATTATTCCATGTGATCATCTTCTTCTTTGCATTCCTTTTTGATAACTATAACAACGAATAAATTATATAAGTAATTGATAAAAGAATGGAAAACATATCAATATGAGGTACATGAAAAAATAATTATAATGTTGAACATGTGAAAAAATAAAACAACAACATGATATCATAAACATATATGTAAATAGAATGAAAAAACTAACAATAAAAAACATGCATAAAATAAAATGACATGATTTCACGCAAGGATGTTGTTTGATACAACTAACTCTACATTTATTGGTATTTAAATTAAATTCTTATTTATAATAGAATGAATGTAACGTTTTATAGTATGTGAATGGAAACATTCATGGCTTCCATCCACATACTCATAAATATTTAGTGTTGTTGACACACTTGTATTTTAACATGGCCCTTAATTTTATATTAATAACCCATATATATCTTGATACATTCCTTAATTATAAAAATTATAATCCAATGATAAAATAATGTGTTTGTTTAAAAAATATTATTGGTTGAAGATGGCATGTATGGTGGCAATAACATGCCACATGAATGGAAAAAATGGATAACAAATATTTTTTGGGCTTGTAGCATGTAATGGTGAGAATATTTTCTTGTTCACTAGAAAGATCATTCAAAGTAACTCTATAATAAATGAGTTTGTAAATAATATCCACTATTATAGGGTGACTTTGTAGTCTCTTGCTAGTGAATGAAAACTTTTAGGGCTTCCATCAACATTATGGGATAAATTGTGGGTAATGTTTCATCCCTAAAAAATGGAACTTCATTTTATATTAATGATACAAGTATCTTTAAAAGATTCCATAGAATTCAAAAAATTATACTGGTTGATAACAAAGGAATAGTATTTACCACCTTATGAATGAAAACAAAATAAAACATTTTGGTGGGTTGGATTACAGGCAACACATGTATGTAACGGAAATACATTTTATAGTGTAACACTCCATCACTCCATTATTTCACCAATAAACATTTAATCAGATGTAAATGTACTAAAAAAAGAATAAATAAATCATGCCCAAAAAACAAGGAACATTTGTGGCACACATTACGATATTAACTTATAATAGTAATGAAGAAAAAAATGTCTAACCATGTGGAGAATGTCCTTGGACTCCACATTAATGATATTAACATTTTCCATCTTGAGAAATAAAATAACATAGTGAATGGAAAATATATGAACAACAACTATGATAGTCCATTAACATACCAATAAATGTTTACTCAAATGTGAAATCAAGCCAAAAAAACATTCAAGTAATGAATACCTAAAAAATTTGAGGAACATAGAAGGCATGCAATAAAAACCATGAATATAGAAGGAAAAATAATAATAACATATAAGTTAAAACTAAAAAAATATGCTTTCATCATTGAAAATGCACCTACATGTATGCTTTCATCATTGCATTCTGCCCACTGAAATTCCTCTACATAATGCAGTCTAGTCAAGAAATTTCATGTAGGTTCCATCCATTTTGGGAAATTAGGTAGGAGAAAAGGAAGGGAGAGAATGTGTTGAGTGGTGTGTAGGGTGGAACTAACTTGCCACATTAATTGGGCAAATTCCACTAATTCAGGCAAAAGTAAAACATGAACAAAGAAAGAATGCCATAAAAACCATAAACATAGAAGGAATTCAACATAAAATAGGAACATAGAAGTCAAAAAAACATAATATCCATGATAAAATATTAATAACAAAGAATGTTTTTGTAACATATGGAGGCATTAACTTGACATGGTAATGGAGAGAAGCTCATCTACCCATGATAATTGAATAAATAACACAATAAAATGAATGGAAAACATATGAACAAAAAATTTGTTACTCTATTCACATAATAATAAATTTTTACTCATATGTGATTGTATGTCAAAAAAAAGGAATAGATAAGGCACACAACAAATTCATCCCTATGTCCCTTTCATCCCTCCATTCTAATGAATGAAAATCATCTATGTAACTTGGCATAGTGGAGAGCTTTATTTATCATCAATTTTTTGTCATTTATAGATACATTTTATGTCTACAAAATAATGTTAATTTTTTATTTTTAATTTTAAATGTTTTCTAAATGGTGATGCTTACATTTTCATTCTTTTTTACATGTGAGACATATTAAAGGAAGTAGGTGCAGTCAAAATTTTAAGCCAAGTGTGAATTATGAATAGGATAGGGTATTATACAATGTTAGTAGACCAATTGTAATAATATAAATGCCCAGATGTTTTATATTTTGTCTTATGTAACTTAGAATGAGGAGTCCATTGTTTTTAAAATGTTTACACCTTTAAATTGTTAGTAACATATGTAACTATATAAAATTTATGTTCAAATTTGAAAATGGTATATGTATTTATTAATATAATATTTGTAATAATTAATATGATATTTTTTTAACTAATATGATATTTATATTAAGATATATATGATATCAGTTTTATTGAATATGATATTTATTTTTGTTGAATATGATGTAAATTTTATTTATAATTGTAACGTGCATCTATTTTAGAAGGGGACCAATAATTGTATAGAAAGGATCCTATTTTTAATATTAATTATTCAAAAAATGAATGGTCCAACACTAAAATGTTCAACTTTTATAATAAATATACAACCTGTAACACATTAAATAAATTTTATAAAGTCAAGACCATAAAAAGGGGTCAAAACTATAATCATAACCATTGCATCCCCACTACTATTGGTCCCCTTCCCCTATGATTAAATAATGAGTTTTATGTTATGTTGTGGGGAATAATTAGTGTCACCATTGGTCAATGATAAAGAGTACATGTCATTATCTATGTATATCATATAATTATGGATTGATTGACCTATGGAAATTAATAATCACACCTATGAATTTATACCATGCATAATATTATAGGATAGCTTTCAACATATATGGTTTCGTTCCCTTTACTTTAGTGTGTTTAAGATAGCTCATGTGTCTTAAAAAAAAAAATTTTTAAAATGTGGAGATATCAATTTTTATAGGTGTTAATATGATTTTTAAATTAGGAGAACATTATAACATATTATTAATGTTTAAAATTATTCATAATAAAGTAATAGTAGTATAATAAAATCTTGTTTTAAATAAGAATTTATAACAGAAAAAGGAGAAAAAACATAAAACACAAAATTTAAGTTCTTTAGATATTTCTCTTGATAATTCATGAATATGGGTTTGTTTGTGTCTCTAAAATTGAAGTTGAAGAAATAATTTTGAAGTTGAACCATGAAACAAAAGAGTTGTGACTCTTAATTTGAAGATTATCTCTATGTCAAATCATCTCTTGTATGAATATATTTTCACATCTTTTATGCTCATTATAAATAAGATCTCTTAAAGAGCATTGATTTATTTTAAAGAGGCAATAAAACCTATTTCAAATCTTATAATAGATTGGACACTAAAAATTTCAAAATATTCCTCCAATTTTATTTCATTATTATAAAGTTTACTAATAAGTTGATGTTGTATAAAAAAAAAGTTCTCTAAATCCATGTAATGCTGATGATAAAATACCCACAATAGACCCCAAAAATATCTCAAACAAAAAGAGAGACTATATACTTGGAAGTAATAATATATCCATATTTTTTTTGAAGATAATGCTCCATGATGCATTTTTCTTAGCAAATATTAGAAAATCTCAACTCTAGGTTAGATATAGAATGAAGGTTGTGAAAGTAGAAAGGGAAGGGGAATAAAATCATAAACTACTTATATAAAAGGGAAGTTATAACACTAATAAGACTATGATATTGATGGTTATAATTGTAAGTATTAGTGACATTATTGCAATCAATGAATTTAATAATCGATAGTGGATCAAACAATACATTAATTTAATCAACTTGAGAGACATGACAAGTGAATCACCATATTTATGTAAGTAGATAAAAAATAGTCTACAATTAAATAATAGATAAAAATGTATTGACATATTTCACTAGTAATTTAAAAGTGATTCATTAGGAAAATCATATTTTAAAATTTAAAAACCTATATGTTTTTTAGGAAATGGCTATCTCCTATTTATAACATAGATAATAATAATGAATCCATAAGGTTTATTATTTAATTAACTTATAAATGAGATGTTATGTCATATTTTTTTATTTCAATAAATGACTAAAAAAACATGCTTATTTTCCTTCCATTATGTAAAGAGTTTCTTTAGCCTCTATTCTATATAAACATTAAAATTGTGGATATGTTATTATCATTTTAATTATGATGTATATCAAAGTCATGATGACGCTATGATTCAAAATACCAATTTGGATTTGGAGCTTTGTTAGGGTTTATCATGCACTAATGTCACACCACCATTAATAGTCTATCAGGATCTTAATTTTTTATTTTGATAGGATTGTTTAATTATTGTGCTACACATATCCCTTTACCACCCTTAATATGGCTTTCCTTATTTTAAATTTCCTCCTCCTCAAGTTCTGTAGAATTTTATATATGTTCTTTTGAAGGAATTGTAAAGGATATTGGAACCAAAGTGAGTGAAAAAATGTGTCACCAAAGTCTTTCATAGGTACTTTTACTACCACATAGCTCTCCTCGATGTTGTTTAAGGGTGCTCTAATTTTGATAAAGCTTATAGTTTTTTTTAGCAATTTACACATGTAGTTTATTTTGTTGGTCATCTCCTCAAAATATTTTTGATATCTTAGGTTCAGAATACTTAGACAACACATCATGGTGTCAATATTGAAGTCATTCAAAATTTATCCCAAGTATTTTTTTAGTTTAAGTTAAAAAATGGGGTAAGTGCACAAAGTTGGGGAACAAAAGGAGCTACCTGTGGAGATGATTTTTCAGAAATTTCATAAAATTGAACTTGTGTAGATAATTTGAAATAACTACACTCAAAATTAGAAGATGATATAAGAACATGAAATGGAGCACTACAAGTCTAGTTTCTTAAACACTATTGTATAAAAAAATGATGAAGTATAACTAGTTAAAACATCTAAACTTTGAATAGGAACTCTTGTTATTCAAGAAAACAGAGTGGATGGATAGTTGTGTGGCCCAAAAATTTTATAGCATCATTTAATATTATTTTAAACCCTTTGGGTAATATTTAGATAAGATATTCTAATTTGTGACCTACTTTTTTATCAATGAATATTTTTTTATTATTAATTTTGTAAATGAATAGATCCTAAAAGGTGACAAAAAATAGATAGTTAGCCATATGGCCCCCTATAACTACGTAATATTTTGAAAATGGATTTTTTTTAAATGTGTGAAAAATTAAGCTTATTTTATTAAAATATAATTTTTTTTGTACTTGGAGGACGAGTTTAAAAAAATCACATTAACATGTATAGGCATGCATATTTATAGCATATGACAACCTAAAAAAGCTATAGTTAGAAATCAACATAATTGTTTGCTTTAAAATAGTCCAAAAATTATTAAAATCATATATTTGAGAAGAGGAGAGTGTGCTCATCATCATGCTAATAATTTATTATATTTTATTTTTGAAATTGTTTGTGTATTTGGTGATGGACATTTAAATTTATTATTTTCTATCAAAGCTCACGACCTTGGCTATAGATTGACAAGTCCAAGGTGCCATTTCTGAGCCGAAAGGATGGGATATTGAATTCAAAATTAAAATGAATACATTTTATTCTATAACACATACGTGTTATAGGATAATGCATACACATTATGATGGAACACATGTGTGTTATGGTATAACATCATTTACCTTGGTAGCATAAAGGCATAGTGTCAATAATGCATATGCATTATACCATAATGCATATGAATTATACCATAATGCATATCTGTTATATGTAGTATAGACAAAAACATACTTTAAATGGACATGTTTTACCCAATTCAATAAATCTATCCCATAGAAATTTTCTTTGTGTTTATGTAGTACTTGTATATAATATGGTATTGCATGTAATATTCATCATTAATAATATTTTTCATATAATATAACCAATTATATTATTCCCACCATCACCTGAATTTCAATCATCTAAAACTATCAAATCACCAAAAATTATCAAATGTCCAGATCAATGGTCAATCATTACACTATTGTTGATAATTGACTTTGGAGACCTAAATGATATGGCATGACTCTTTTGATAGTTATTAGGCCTGTTTTAAGAATTGAATATTACATTATAAAATGTATTAATCAATTTGGAGTGATCTCAATGACTCAATATTTTCAACCATGCACAAACCTATTAACAACTTTCACCTTTTCACCTTGTGTATAGGTGCATGTACAACATCCAAATTATAATTACATTTTACAATTAATCACACTTTTAAGTGATTATAATAATATGTAAATAACCATTCATGCCTTGTATGTCTAACTGAGGTCACATTACCCTTAGGATAGCAATTAACCAATATTAGGTGCCCTTCTGATCCACTTTTAATCACATAACAATTATAAATAACATGAAGTCCTATAAAACACCACATGAGACCCATAATGGAACAAATCATTAGTGATTTAGGTCCCTACACCATCCACAAATTAATTTACATCTCCATAGGAGAATTAGGGTTGGCCTAGACCTATTCTTAAGTCATCTTCTCAAGTCATTTTTATCAGAACACTATATAAACACTACTCTTACACTCTTACACCCAAGGTAGACATTATCATAAATAAGAACAAAAGAAATACCACTTTACATTGAAGGAAAGCTCATAATTTTCCTAGAATTATATTTATTTGGCTTGTACATTCAATAATATATCCCTAGCATAGGTATTTAGATCTCAAGTGGTCCCCAAGGCATCTTCTTATACATTCACACTTGGCATTCTAGGAATCATTTGCACTTGAACCAAGTATTTAGGTGTGACAAGTACATCAGGAATAATCCATCCTTGGAGTATTGGTATGTAGGTAGTGCTCACACAAGGGTATGGATCACACATCCAACACATTATACACACCAACCCCTTTTTCTCATGGTGTTTATTCAAAACCCTTATAATGATGAAAACTAAGTGTTTTTAGAGGAGAATAAAGATACAAAAAAAAGTATTGATTGTAAAGATATGAAATTTAGAACAAATATGGAATAGCACCTGATCTAGAAAACCCAAAAATTATTCAAAAGGAGGACATTATCACCAAAGTAATAAACTAACCCCATATAGATCTATTGTAAAATTAGAGCGCTAATGTCTAAGAAGGATTTTGACACCTAGATCACATTGATGACACCTTGGTCAAATTTTGTGCCTATTTCATCCTCTAGATCATTAGTCTCAATATATTTCTATCTAATTACTTATTTACATCATTTATTTATATTTTTAGAAAGGTCAAAATAGGTCAATTCTATTACAAATTAGTGACTATATTTATTGCATATTTCTATCATGATTTACTATACTTAGACCCTTTAACAACCTAGGGATTAAAATCCATAAAACCTAATAGTTTAAATCTTTTAGTGAACCTAACTTTGAATATTACATAAAAATTAACCCTAGATAACCCTAGCATTTATGTTTCCATATTTCTTAGACCCACACTCAGATTTCAAATCCCTGTATTTTCTAATTTGTATTTCATATAATCATAATAATAAAGATAGATGAATTTTATGACTTTTTATACAAAGTTTTATAGCTTCCTTTTCATGATTGTTTCCTTTCATTTGGAATTAATTCAAAGATAAATAAAAACATATGTACATGATGTTTTATATCAGTTAAAATATATGCCATATTTATTTCTATCTCTAGTATGCTATTATTCTCTTATGTTAAATTCAATTAGGCTTGTTTTAAGAATTGAATATTACCCTATAAAAGGTATGAATCACCTTGGATTTCTCCCAAAAACTCAATATCTCCAACCATGCTCAAACCTATTGACAACTTTCACTTTTTCACCTTGTAGATAGGTGCATGTACAACATCTAAATTATAATTATATTTGATAATTAAGCACACTTTTAAGTACTTATAATCATATAAAAATGACCATTCATTCCTTGTATGTCTAATTGAAGTCACATTACCCTTAATATAGCAATTAACCCATCTTAGGTGCCCTTTTGATCCAATTATTTTTCTAAAATTTTATAAAACTAAACTTGTGTAGATAATTTGAAATAGCTACACTCAAGATTTGAAGATGATATAGGAACATGAAATGTATAACTTCAAGTCTAGTTTCAAAAACACTATTTTTTTTTAAATGATGAAGTATATAAAAAGGATGAAGTATAACTAGATCAAACATCTAAAATTTGAATAGGAACTCCTATTTTTTAAGAAAATAGAGTGGATAGATAGTCGCATGACACACAAATTTTTGTCATCATTTAATATTGTTTGAAACCCTTTAGGGAATATTTAGATAATATGTTATAATTTGTGACCTATTTTTTTATCAATGATTTTTTATTATTATTAATTTTGTAAGTAAATAGTTCTTCAAAAGTGATAAAAACTAGATAGTTGGTCATGTGGCCACCCGTAACTACCTTAAAAAAATGAAAATGGATTTTTTTTTAATTTGTGTAAAATTAAGCCTAATTTTTTACCATATAATTTGTTTTGAACTTTAATGAATGAAAAAAATTACATTAACATGTATAGGCATGTATATTTATGACATGTGGGAGCCTAAAAAAGCTATAGTTAGAAATCAACATAGTTTGTAACCTTAAAATAGTCCAAAAATTATAAAATTCATATATTTGAGAATAGGAAAGTATGCTCATCATCATGAAAATAATTTTTTGTATTATGTTTTTGAAATTATTAGTTTATTTGGTGATGGAAGTTAAAATTTCTTGTTTTATATCAAAGCTCATAGCCTTGGCTATAGATTGATAAGTCTAATCCTTTAGCTCAGGAGTCCATACCATATCCAAGCCAAAAGGCTGGGATTTTGAATTTAAACTTAAAAAGTGTATGTGTTGTTCTATAACATGTATGTGTTATTCTATAACACATACGTCTTATAGCATAATGTGTATGTATTATAGTGAAAGACATGGTGTTATGGTATAACACCATTTACCTTGGTAGCATAAAGGCATAGATCCAATAATGAATATGCATTATATAATAATTAAAAGGTGTTATACCTAGTAGATATGAAAACTTACTTTAACTGGACATGTTTTACCTAGTTCAAGAAATCTATCCCATTGATATTCTCTACGTGTTTCTGTAGTACTTGTATATAATATGCTTTTTCATATAATATTAATCATTAGTAAGATTTTTAATATAATATAAAAAATTATATTTTTCCCACTATCACATGAGTTTAAATCATCTAAAATTATCAAATCACCTAAAATTATCAAATGTGGATCAACGATCAATCATTACACTTCATTGTTTATAATTGATTTTGGAGGCCTAAATGACATGGCATGACTCTTTTAATAGCTATTAGGATTATTTTAATAATTTAATATTACCTTGTAAAAGGTATGAACCACCTTGGAGTGCACTCTCAAATACTCAATATCTCCAACCATACACAAACTTTTTGACAACTTTCACTTTTTTCACCTTGTGTATAGGTACATGTACAACATCCAAATTATAATTATATTTAATAATGAAGCACACTTTTAAGTACTTATAATCATATGAAAATGACAATTCATTTTTTTAATGTCTAATTGAGGTCAATTTACCATTATTATAGCAATTAAACCATCTTAGGTGCCATTTTGATCCATTTTTAGTCACATAACATCTACAAATAACACCAAGGCCTATAAAACACCACATGAGACCCATAGTGGAGTAATTCATTAGTGATTTATGTCCATAAACCCTCCAAAAGTTAATTTAAATCTCCCTAGGAGGACTAGGGTTGGCCTATACCTATTTTTGAGTCACCTTCTCAAGTCATTTTTATCAGAACAATATATAAACACTACTCTCACACTCTTACACCCTAGGTAGACATTATCACAAAGAAGCACACAAAAATACCACTTCACATTAAAGGAAATATCCTAATTTTTATAATATTATATTTATTCAACCCATAAATTCAATAATATATCCCTAGTGTAGGTATTTAGATCTCAAGTGGCCTCCAAGGCATCTTCTCATGCATTCACACTTGAGCATTCTAGAATTCATTTGCACATACACTAAGTAATTAGGTGGGATAAGTACATTAGGATTGATCCCTCCTTAAATTATTGGTATGTAGGTAGTGCCCACATAAGGTTATGGATCACACATCCAACACATTAGACACATCAACCCTTTTTTCTCATGGTGTTTATTCAAAACCCTTATAATCATGAAAACATAAGGTTTTCATAGGAAAACAGAGATACAATAAAAAGTATTGATTTCATATATCTGAAATTTTTACCAATTATACAATAGGACCTGATCTATAAAACCCAAAAATTATTTGAAAAGAGGACATTATCACCAAAGGAAGACACTAGCCCCATATGGATCTACCGTCCAATTACAGTGCTAATGTCTAAGAAGGATTTTGACACCTAGATCCTGTTGATGACACCTTATTCAACTTTTGTGCTAGTTTTTAGCCTCTAGATCATTAATCTCAATATATTTATATCTAGGTACTTGTTTACATCATTTATTGTTATTTTTAGACAGATCAAAATAGCTCAATTATATTACAAATTAGTAAATGTATTTGTTGCATATTTATACCTTGATTTACTATACTTAGACCCTTTAACAACCTAGGGATTAAAATACATAAAACCTAAAAATTTAAATCATTTCGTGAACATGAATTTAAATATTACAAAAAATGTAACCCTAGTTAACCCTAGGGTTTATGTTTCCATCCTTCTCAAACCCACACTTATATTTCAAATCCTTATATTTTTTTATTTGTATTTCGTATAATCATCATAATAATGATAGACAATGTTTATGAATTTTTAATACAAAGTTTTATAGCTTATTTTTCATTATTATTTCCTTTAATTTTTCAATGAATTCAAAGATATCATAAACACATATGTACATGATTATTTATATTAGTTAAAATGTATGTCATATTTCTTTCTATCTCTAGCAAGTTATTTTTCTCTTATTTCAAATTCAATTAATAAAAAAATACTTACATACATATAAGATCAATTATAATATAGTTTATTGGACTTAATACATAAATTTAATACCCTAAAACCCATGTTTCAAGTTTCACTGGTATATCTTTTGCATATCAAAGAATATCCTTCTCCTCCTCATATTCATGGGGATGATAGCCAATTTCCCTCTAAATAGGTCAATTATATCACTCCTCCATGAGATGATGTAACCTATACTATTATTACTAATTCCCATAATTAGATTATCCATTCCTCTACCTCTCCCCTATAGGTTATGTGCCTACATGTTCAATTAAAACCAACTAGGTTTTGCACTTATGGGACTATAAGGGTTAAAATTAACAATATGAACAAGTTAATATCAAAGTTATAGAATCAAAATAAATTATTAAGCGAAAAGGTCACATCATTAGCAAATAAAGTTACATGTACAAAGTCTTAAGAATATAGTAGTGTTCATCATATATATGCATATACATCTAGAAAAGTTGTGCCTATCACTCTTTCATATCCAAACCATAAAGTGCAAGATGAGCAATACAATAAAGATCAAAATAATACACAAGATGGGAATCATGACACTCTCCCCTGAGTTAACAATGAAAATCTTATTTTAAATAAGTATGATATTTAATAGAGTTTCATAGACAAACTTTGATAACAACCCCATGATCATGCATAGATTTTTCAAGCCATAATAGAAATAAATACAAAATTAAATAATGGTTAATCTTCTACTCCACCAAATAATAATATTGTTACACCTACATTGGGGCCAACTTAGTTTTTACAATAACATATTTTAACTTTACAACCTTAAATAATGACAACACCTCCTATTACTGGTTCCTCCAATTGAGATGTATAATCCCTTAAGCATGAGATTCATTCTCTATAGGCTAAGGTGTTATATCTTTAGCAGGGTGATACTCAAACATTACATGCATTGGATTCTCATGTTATTTTACATACACCTTTGGCAAATCACATAGTGACAACTCCTTTTCCATCTAAATTCATGTCACCTAAGCTTACCTTGTATAATGGTAAGTATTAACCAGAGCACCATCTACAATTTTTCCATGCAACATGTTTGGACTATGTGTCTAATAATTAGCCCCTTTCTAAGTTATTCCCACATAGTCTAAAGGACTATGCCTTAAAATAGTTTTATTATATTCCAAATAATTTTATCACCACATTCAATCCATTAGTAGATATGTTTTTAGCACACTTGTCAATTAACATCAGTGATAAGATCTCATATGATAAAGTGGCAAAACTGAAGCAAATATCTAATGAGCTTATTGTAGAATATATCTTGTGATATAACATTATATTAGCAAAGATGATTATCCCCATGGAAGATAGAGAGATCCAAGACATATTTAAATAGAGTCTACTACCACCATTACATGAAGCTATCTTGTTTAATAAGTTTCCAACATTTATAGAGTTATGCCACATAGTGAAAGAAAGGAAGTCAAGTTTCTTTCTATGTGAAAATTAAAATATAAAATTTGATTATAATTAACCACTAATATTTATAATAATCCTCCATATAAATTAAGGTCCATTAAAAATAAGAGTTATCCAAATTCCATAGATAACGTAACTTCAAATCCACCTCCTTGCTTAGTTTTATCAGCTCTTCCATGGAGAGTTTTTACCAACTTTTGAAAATTATCAGCACGTATTCTATAGTATCTCTTGGAATGTACAATTATATCTCTCCCTCTCATTAAATAGGTTGATACAACATGGCCTCTTCCAAATAAATATGATTCCAATGCATCTGCAAATATCACAGGGTACTAGGCCATACTACAAACATATGCATCAACTTGAAACATAAGACACAAGATTTGATAGAGGCCAACATCATTGATGTGGGAACACACATAAATGCACCTAAAGTTCAAAAAATAGAAGCCAAGGCATTGAAAATATTTTCAAATCTATTTCTAAAACATATAATTAATGAGATAGGTGACACTTCAGGTGTTCATTATACATATCAATCACATCCACCACGAGTATCCTATCAGACTACTATAGAGGATGTACACCCTGTAAATAATATCATTTATGTGTATTATACTATAGTACCAGATAAACTACAACTTCAAGTACACCATAAAATTTAGTTAGGTTGCCATTGCAATGTTCTTTGAATAAAGGACTATTTTGTATAATTTAAACTTATCATCAATCCAAATTTTCAAAAACTATCAAAAGTAAATTGGACTATGTCTAGATTAGTTTGGATTATATCATCATTAAGTTGGACTTATTACAAATAACTCATCTATATAATCTATTTGTGATAATTCTAAATTATTTAAAATGGTCATAAATAATTTTTTTATTAATAATTGAAAACTATCATAAATAAATTGGACTTCATCAATAATTACTTAGACATATAATAAATAATTCACATCTATATTATATATTTGTAATAAGTCCAAATTATGTGACTGTTCAAACTAGTTCACAACCATGTATTTATAAATATTATTAGACTTTGTGGTATATTTCATAAGGAAAAATAATTCATACATCAATAGTGTGCTCGACTAATATGTGATTTAGAACACTTGGGATGATTGGGATACCACATGCCATTAGTTGGTTAGATCATGAACTATCTATTTAATTTAATTTGAGTGATGTCCTCTAGACTGTCAAAGTTTATCTCATATTATCTCACACAATCTTGAGTGCCACATGAAAATCTGAATAAATTTTTTTGATATGCAAATGCCGAAGAACAAATCTTGACGTGAGAGTTGGAAATTTTGAGGTGTAAACCCCGATGACCTTTTCACATACATGGTAATGTCAAATTATATTTTACAAAACATAAAATCCATAGTGTACCAAATTTTTAGATGTGCAAATTACAAAGACCTTTTATCGAAGAGAATTTTGAAAGATACAAAAATGTGAAGTGGATGTTCCAATAGTCAAATGCTATTAAATAGATGCACAGTTACTAAAATACATAATTTTTGTAGCATAAAATATAAAACTCAAATGTTGAAGTGTATTTCCCAAGACCCAAAATGTGAAATCCCACTAGAAATAAATATAAATAAATAAAACAATAAAACATCATACATTCTTTAAAAATGGACTAAATTTTGGAAAAAAACATTCATAGTTCTCATTCCCAAATTAAGGAAACAACATTTGAAATTTCCTAGTCCTTTTATCACTATTTTTGTTAGTGCCTAGTGGGATGATGCATTTAAATAGTCTGTTACAATGCCTTTCAAAAAATTAGAGAGAACAAGTGTATGACCTCTCCAATTTTTATTTAGTTTCCAAGCGTAGATGATACTATCTATGAGTATGGATGGTAAAGATGTGTCAGTTGGGTTTGTCTTCCATTTCTTGTCAAAGTAGCTTGAATAATTTTTTATTTTTATTCATCTTTTTTCCCTACATGAACTAGGATGAGCCATGCTACATTGACCGTTTGTTCTATATCACCATTTATTTATAGTATCTCAATATTTATTTTAGCTCTAGCAACCCATACTATGTAGTCCACTCCCGTATAATTGTCAGGTATGAAAAATAACATATCTCTGATTTGCACATATTGAGCTAGATCAAATCCAATTCTTGTTGTTTTGCTTCTTGGACCAACATATGTATATGTAGATTCCACTCCAAAATTGAGGGTTCTATCATTAACCATTTTGTGTATATCTCTATGTAGGGGTATGCTGTGATGAGTTCTAGGCCAAAAATCTCTCATACATTCAACTTTAGAAGGGAACGTGTCTTATTTCATTATGTCATGGATGTTTTGGAAGTACTATGCTAGACCTTCCACTTACTATTTCTGGTCAAACCAAATTCATTGAATTGTTGTACATGCTTATTCAGGTTATATTTAATTTATTTTTCACTATTTTTTCTACTTCTATCTGAGTCTTTAGCAAAAATAGAATCTTGAAATATATTTTTCAAGTCTTTGAAATATATTTTTGTTTGATTACCTTCTAGAACATTTGACTCACCATTTTCTTTTGTTCACCATAATTTAATCAAGGGGGACCAATTTATATCTCTTATAGAGTTTTTGTAACACATAATGGATTGACCTTGATCCATGTGTAGAAGAAAGTATTGACCTTTTGTCAATCCTAATATTTTGTTTCTTCCCTTTAGCTAGTAATTATTAACATATTCTTTGAAATCCACTACCTCTTCAATCAATTATGGCATGAAGTTTATTGTATTTTCAAACACCTTATAAGTGTCCATCATCTCTACCACACTCTATACATCTTTCCTCTTTATACATTCAGACATGTTTCCAGATGTTTCATTGATGTCCTCATGGGTATGTCCTATAGGTATAAATTTGACCTTGAAATCGAGGAAAACACATTTATAGACAAGGAAAGATAAAATATTGCAACACATACCTATACAAAAAGACGTGATTTTGTGAATTTATAAATGTAACATTAGTTCCATATAAGGTTCAACATTTTTTAAATATAATTATGGATGGAAGTACATGTTCCTATTATCCCCACAATAAATGTCTAGTTGAAGGTATAGCGTGGAAGGAAGTATCTTGAAGGCACCAATTGATTATGCTTCTTATCTATGTTTCTTACATTAAGGGTAGAGTTTAGACAAAAGTACATCATATAATGGATATTTTGAAGATCCAAGTTTATATAGCAAAGATCCATAAGTATCTGACACTATTATTTACATATCCTTGAAGCACTTGTTCAATGAGGTGATAGTAAAGTTATAACATCCAAGAACATATGGTAAAAAAATTACCATATCTACCTACACCATGACCATGTGTTATAATCCCTACCATTGACAACTCTAATATTCTATCGGTAACTATTTTTATTTTTGTCATTGTTTTCAAAAAAAAAAATGGCATTCCACCTTGTCATGAATGACACTAAGGAATTATTCAAGGTATTGCTTTGACATTTATTTATGTGTGTAATACATTTATCTTGCAAAAATTATTTGATTTGAGTGCTTCACAAATTCTTGATCGATCTGCTCTTCCTAATCTCTAAAGAGGGACCCAAAATGTTTCTATTGATTCAACAAGGTGCATGTTTTGCACCTAGTGAAGTTATCAAATGTGGCAATGGTTGCATCATGAAAATTAGTTATCCACATGTTATTGAATTTTGTCTAGGATATTGGCACATATTCCATATTTTCTAGTTGTGCATTGATGTAGCACCTCATAAATTCTTGAGTGAAAGATGTTGGAAGATGTCAAAGATTTTCTCGTGAGCCATCTATATCTACTTAGCATGTTAATCATGGAGAAACATCTCTAAAATCAGCCACCAATTGGTCTAACAAATATTTAGCTACCATTGTCTTATTTTTTGGCTTTGATCAAAATCTCCCTACATGGAATGCATTTTATTCCCCTTTTTTTGACAATTTTGAATGTCAAAAAATTTACTTCTCTTCAATCCATATATTTTAAGCCAAGCTTCCAAACAGATCTCTATACCCTAAAAATCAATGTTATTTATTTATTTTTTTCTTAAACAAATTGAGAGAAAGGGCATCCAAGACATGTTGCCTCCTATCTATTGCAGTGGAATCAAGCAACTTCATCTTTGTAGATTTTAGAATATTAAATGATAATCCTGACTAAAACCATTATTTGGGGTAACATTTATCTACATACATTGTTGTAATCTCACTATCTATTCTTTCATCATACTCTACTTGGTTGAGTGAATTATTTGGCTGACTTATTTTTTGGCATAATTATTTGTAGGAATAAGCTAATTTTTTTGGATTCATTTACACTAGGAATGTTAGGTAAGGAGTGACTTCATTATCCACTACATCCTAAATGTTTCTAATTTATTTCTCCTTTGGTGTCATGTATGGTAAATTGATTGCTCTATAGGTCTCAACATCCACTAATTTTTTGGAATGCCATCTAATAATAGATGTTTCAATAGCCTCTATACTGTAAGTCTCACAATGTTATATAACATATCTTATGTAAATTCCCAATTCATTTTATAACATTGGGATAGGAATGCAACCAAAAATCTCCATTGGTTGTGCAAATTCAACATAACCAAAAGAATTTTTTTAAAATTTTGCAAGAGTTATACATTCGTGCAAAAAATGTACCCTTTTCCCAAAAAAAAAGTTTATGAAGATTTGAAATGTGGTCAAATCATCGATATATCGAATAAATGAATCAAAGCAAGGGTTTTCTTGTTGCAATGGTTGTATATGTAGAAATGGATGTAAATTATTTTGACTTTGTTCCATGTCATTATCTATAAAAAACTTGTATGTGGAAATTTGGATCATTCTTGTGATCTATTTAGTAAAACTATCAACTACATCCCCTAAATTATCCACAAAACCTATAAGAAATAAAAATAGTAGAGTAAGATCAAAATCTTTAGTCACATTAACACTTACACATTCAATAGGTGTTTCCTCATTATGGCATGTGAAAGTGAGATGTATGGGTTATAGAGATTCAACATTTGGACCTACCACTTTGTGTATTCTTCCTTCACCAATGACCTTACCATTATCTATGAGAGAAACATAGTCTCCACATTGGAAATCCATTGACATATTATTTTTTAGTTCGACATTTAAAAAATACATGAGAAGAGTTGTTAATTAGGTTATTTATAAAATCGATCCAATTTATACTTGTATGTAAGAGATAAATCTATATTTGTACTAGAACATAAGCATGGAGATATGTTAAAATCTAAAAATGTTAAAAAGGTAATGTCTAACATTATTTTTAATAATATGATTTATGGCGATCCCAAAAAATAATAGCTTTTAATATCATATACAACATACTTTAATTCTTGCTTCATCCTAATTTGAAGGTATCTCCTAGGAAATACATTTCAAACATGCATCAGAGTGGAATAGCCATGTCGAGAAAAATAGCTAATTAAATCAATATTCAACCATATATTTTATTACAATATAAAATGATAATGAATAATTGGGGTTTTGAGTGAAATAATAGAAAATGATTATCTTCTTATATTTTGGGATCTTGTATTTTATTTTAACCCTTGTTGTGGACCCAAAAATGTGGAGGTATCTCTTAGGAGATACCATTCAAGCATGTGTATGATACCCCTTCAAGTTTTGAAAGTAGAAATAGGTGATACCTTGAAGGGACTTGTAATAAAGTCAAGGGTACCCATGAAATTAAGCTTAATACTTCATTTTTTAATAGTCAAGGACGTGGTATGCACCTACGAACCTGTGACATTTCAACACTAAAAAAAAATACATGTTCATCGAGCGAGTGACTCTCCATGATTATGCAAAGTGTCTCCATCCTATTTACTTGAAGACTGATAGATGGAACTTCATGTACAAAATCTTAGGGATATGTAAAAATCACTATGGTGATGCGCATCTCCCTTCAAACTACCTCTAAAATTAGTTTTAAAAATGGGGCCCACTTCCTTGGGCCAATGGCCTGCCTTTGTTTTAAAGAAGAACCCCCTTCTTTCCAAAGGAGAACCATGATGACACATGTCATTAGTGAAAGGGACTAAGACTTCAAGTTTATAGCCATACTTACCTATGCTCTCAGTCACTATGAGTCTATGATTAACCCAAACATTGGATTCAAGTTTGTGGTCACGTTCTTTATTCTATCCTAATAAGATATCTACAATTTGGGAATGGGCAGTGAGGTGATTCTTCAATTGCTAAATTTCTTGGTATTTGGTTGAGGACTCTTGTTCTACCTATGGATGCATCTGTTACTAAACACTTATAGATTTTAAGATGTTCTTATCTATATGGATAATATAAATTATTAAATGCATTTAATAAATTAGTCTAAAATGTAAAATATCATTGTTTGTACTTTGTTAAAGGAAGGAGATTAAGGTGAAGTATGGTAAAAGAAGTACATCAATCTCAAATTAAGTATGAGAAAGTGGCAATGACAAGATAGGTATGGTAGAAGGACTACTAATAGTCATGCAAGACCATTAATGACATGGCATTTGAAAAAATTGCATCTTGTTCAAGGTAGATTGAGTTGGGATGTGATAGTATATGGGGTAATTTCAAGACTTATGAGACAAAAAATCTCCCCATAAAAGCCAAGATATTAAAGATGAGGAAGAGCATTTGTGCATAGGTAGTCAATAAATTTAAAGAAGTTGTTAAGAGTAACTTGGATGCCAAAATCCACAAAATAAAGTGAAGGAACAATGTGAAAACATTACATATTTTGGAAAAGAAGAATATTCTATTATCTATTATTGATTACTCTTGTCCAAAAAAAATGATACCCAGATTTTGGTAGAAGAAATCAATCAAACAACACAGATTATAAGTTTAGTTATGGATGGAAGTAAGTTATTGATGTTGTTCGTAGATGTGGAAAATGTAGAAATGAGGATTGGGCTAGGTGTTTAATAAAATAAATTCAATGACCCAAATCCCTTTGAATTTGTGTAAATAGCTAAAGTTACTCTTTTAGCCCTATCAACACAACCAGGTGCACAAGTAGGAGTTCTTACACTTTAACATCTACTTCAAGGTTCTGATGTAGAGAGGCTAACAAAATTACCTACATTTAATCAACTAGATGAGGTCATGCATACCTTGTTAAGTAGATACAACTAATAGGCTATTTATTTGTCTAGAGATATCACCATGTGGGTCAATGCATAGACCATGGTGAGATCTATAGGCCTCCCAAATTATGGAAAATCATTATTGCGATATAAGTCCACCACACCACTAATTCATCCATATGTTTAGGACAATTTTCCCACTAGGGCAAGTAGAGTAACCCCAATTGACTCCATTGAGGATGTTTTAATGCGCATTTTGGTAGAGTGTATTACAAAGACGTTTTGTTAGACAATGAAGCAAGAAAAAAAAGGAGTAATTGACATTGTGTATCACATGATACATCATAATGATAAATTTAATTGGCCCATTTTTCGCATATCCAAGCTTACCACTAATATCAAGAAGGTACTTTCAGGTAGCTCATAAAATTTCTAATATCAATTTCTAGTTTTATTGTTATGCTTCACCCAATAGAAGTCCCCATTAGGCCAAGTTATTGTTACTCTAGAATTTTAGCCTGCTACTACCCTTGCAAGCTTCACTTGGACTAAGATAGGGAAATATTATGATCAACTAAGGTAGTTTAACACATTGTGGCTTGAGGCTCTATCTTTGATTAGGTTGCACCCTCAAATTCCAAAGGATGCCATGAAATATTTGGGGTAGCATGTATCAATAACCAATTTCTTTAATGGTATTCAAATTAAGGTGCATGAATAGGCAATGCCAACTATGACTCCAATGCCCTTTTTCATCACAATGGCTGAAGCACAAGTTAAATTATGGATGTAGAGAGCCCTGGTCACACAAAAAGGTTGGCAAGAGCTTTAATAACTATATCTAATTTCATAACCATAGGCCTCACCACAATAATTTGCAACTCCTCAATAGCAAAAGAAATGTAAATGGAAGGGACTTGCATAGAGAGCTTCAGCACCACTAACTAGAAAGAGATCAAGGCCAATCAAGTCTTTGTTTGAAAACCCATATGTGTCAAGGATATCTTGTGAGTATGATATCACAATGTTTTGGGTTGATGAATAGGATGTTCTTGAATGCATGATCGAAGACATCAGTTAAAAAGTCTACGATAAGGAGGAAGAGAAGGAGTTCTTTTTCTATAAAGTAGTGTAAACTTTCCAAGTGAATAATGAGGTAAGAAGTGACCATTTGGTCAACATTACACAACCCCATCCCATTATTATTATGGATACTATAGGTCAATAAGAATCTTAACATGAACTTGTGGCCAATGTTTTTGAAAAAGATCTAGAATCTAGTTCATCATCTACACAATTTATAGATTTATTAAAGGAAGGGAGACCGATATGGCCACTGATGCACAAAAAATGTAGTCTTCATTGGGTGAGTCCTTTAACCACTATAATTGAACATTTGGTATCTTTCATAGATCCAACCATAATAGGTAGTACCCATCAAGTGAAGTCCAGGGGCATGATGAGACACAAGGATACACTTGTTCCTCTGACTGAGTCAAGAATTTTTTATGTGTGTATAGGTATCATAGTTATCAAATCCAAATCATTGGAGTAATCACAATATAATATGTAAATAGATGATGTATATCTAATGGAGGGATCACTAAATACCATTATTTGAATGAGATCCATTGTGATTGCTTCCACTTCCATAGAGACGTCTTTAGATGTTTCACAGCTACCATTATCCAAGGAAATTAAAGGAGCAAATGCATTCCATAAATCCATTGAGTGAAATGCTTCAAACTTGTTATTTTTTGGTTGTATGAGTAGAAATAAAAAGTACAAAATAAAATTATTAAGGCTAGGTATCTCATCAATGTATCTTGTCCTACTCTAGTTATTTAAGTCCTTGGTGATCAAGTAATGTTTGAGGACAAACAACTCACTATGCACCTAAGGATAGTCTATCTGCACTGAGATAGAAATGATTTGAAAACTTATAGAGGAATATGTACAAGTCCTAGATATAGTTATGCATTTGTCTAAGTAGATTATGCAATGAATGATTTGATTAGAGGTAACATGTTGACAAATTCTTAGTTTTTGCTAAACTAGAGCTCACAATGATAGATAAAGATAAATTTGTAGTGAATGATCAAATGGATATTAGGGAAAGTTTGAATGATTTATTTCAATAGTTTTTAAAATCTAATGATACCATGATGAAGAATATCCACGTCTGATATAATGAGATAATATGAAACACATTTGTAGAAATTCAAGCCCAAAGGACTATAGATAGGTTGGATGACATTGTGTCATATATCCAGCTTAAGTTATCAAATGTTAGAGACTTCCTTATAATCATAGAAGTATTTGTGAAAATTTTGATGGTCATTTAGATTCCACTATGTGTTTTGAGTACCGTGGTGTAGGAAATTATTGATAATTGGAAAACACTCAAGTATGAACTATAGTAGGTTGAACCAACTATTGCTCATATCATAGATGAACCTAAGCTCATTTCACCATAGGAGATCCAAGTTATTTTTCAAAAGAGAAATCTAGATATAAATTCATAGTTTGAGCAACCCCAACCTACACCCTAGGTAAATGTGCAATCAAGTTTTGTAGTTTAAGAACTACAAAGGGTAGTAGGCAAGTATGTAAAACTAAAAACCTAGAATTATTACTACCACTTTTGTGAAAGGCTAATATTTTCCAAGTTTAGTCAAGATTAGAGTTTAGATTTTATCTTAGGATGAAACAAAAATTTAAGTTCGTGAAATCATAGGATGTAGAGCAAGGACATGTGTGTAGGGTATCATTTTATCATCTATATGATCTTTTGGATGTCTTTGGCCTTGTTAGGCAAGAAATAAATATAAGAAGGCCATGCCTCTTTTATTTTTTTATGTTGGAAAGATGTAATGTGAAGAGACAGTGCCATGTAAAATCTATATATAGTGATATAATGTAATGTAATATTGTTTTGATGTTATTTTTTTCCTAAGATTATTTTACCTATGCATGGTGCACAATATTTACTCTATTTTGTTTTAGCTTGTTCTATTTTGTATTGTGTTTTTTATGATCCAAAATTCTTAACGCCATGTTAATTTATCTTTATATTTGTTGTGGTGTATAAAATTGAAGATTGTGTAAATTCACCCATGCTATTATGATTCTTTTTTACTTCCTGCTATGAAATCTATACCTATAATTTCCATGTTCAAGAGAATTTCCACAAAAATCTAATAACATTCCTTTAACATACACATGATTAGAATTTTAATTCAAGGTATCTCCAAGGAGATACCTTGAATGGATTTATATTACCTTTGAGTGTAATTTAATACATGTTTGTAAGGTATTAGGTATCTCATATGATAGACTTTTAAACATGTGTTCGTAGTACTTTCAATGGGTATCCTAGTAGATACCTTGAAAATGCACATGACTGGAATTATTTCAAGATAATAGGGCCTTGTAATACCTTCAATGGTTCCTCTATGACAACAAATATCTCCTAGGAGATACCTTTAAGGTATCCATGAAGTTATTACAAAGCCCTTAAATTTATATTATTTTTATATTCAATTAGTTAAAATTTAGGTTGAAGGGGCTCATTCCATTTTATAGAAGAAACCCAAAAGATAGACATGACAAAGCCAAAGGATAAAAAATGAGTAATAGATGGACCCAACAGCTAAAGCCCCATGCCACCAATCTTACGCAAAGTATCAACCAAAAAAACCTAAGACCAAATAAAAAGAGATAAAGCAAGCCCAACTATTTTGAATTAGGGTAAAAGACCAAATTCTTGATCGTAGTACTGTCACCTTTGTTGTTCCTTCCTCTGGTATGACTTCCCATGAATTGATCCTTATCTTCTTCTTATCTTTTGATTTTGAGGTTGGTAGACTAGATCTCCACTTTTTCCTCCTTGAGATCTCTATTGACACCCTCCTTTACATTACTCTAACTTGATTTGTTGCCCTAGAGAGTGCATTATGGATGATCCTTACATAATTTAGAGGCTATTAACATGTGACCTAGGAACCCTTGTAACTTTTTGAACTCGTCCAAAAAAATTTTGCACAAAAGTTTATAGATGGAAATCTTCATGTGCAAATTTTGAAGGGAATTCACAATATCTACCTTGGCATTGGAATAGGTAACCCCTCTGCCTCTATTAGCTAATGAAGGGACATAGGTAGGACTCCTTATGTCTAGTTTGGGATCCTCTTACATCAATTTAGTAGAATCCCTAAAATTTTGTTCCTCTAGTTCATTATTAGAAGATGACTCTATGGAAATTTCCTCCCCCCTTCAATTTTTTCCTTCCCACTAGGGATATAAATCACCTTGGTGATTATTTTAGACTGTTGTAGTTCCCCTCTCTTAATTAACATCAAAATTAGACCTTGGTAAATTAAGTTTGTTGAAGGGTTCTTCTTCTTGAAGTTTAGTAATGAAACTTCCAAGGATTACAAAAGAAAAAGTAGAATGCTAATGGTGTGGCCTTTGAAATGATTGAGTAATAAGAAGTGATGGGAAAAAATCACGGTATGTTTTCTTTCTAAGGTAATATACCTCATTATTTGGAGGTAGACTTTAGGGAATTTCCTTGATAGTTCTGACCTCATGAAACCTTTCTGGGATGAAATCTTGGGTTTCTTCTTTTCCTTCATGAAATAAATGCCCAGAAGCTCATCCATTATCTTCTTGTATTTTAATTCTTTGATGCTATAATAATGCATCTCGATAGTCTCTATGATTTCCTCCTTAGTGATCAATATTCTCAAGCCATGCATATAGACTTCATGATCTTTCCATCTGTGAGTGAAGTCCTTAGAAAGCCCTGCATCATGCCTAGTGAGCCATTTCATGAAGGAGCCAATCCTCCTTTGACCATTTTATTCCAAACATGTTTTTCTTCTTTAACATCAGAGCATGAAAGTGGTTTGAACCAATCTTGGCCCCCACCCATATTGCAAATTTTTAGACTTCTTCTACAAGCTTTATTCAAGTTTGTATAAATGGAAAAAAATAGGTTATAGGATTAAGAGCCAAATAAAATAATGTGATGTAAGCTCAAAGAGCTCCAAATGTGTAAGGAATTAGGAATAATTGCCTTGCACATGTTAATATCTAAATTCTTGATCTAAATTTGTGTCATCATTAAAAAAACCATCATGATAATGTGGGTTGTGTCCTTATTTTGATTCAATAATTAGGATGATGTCATGAGTAAAATCCCTCTCATACCAACTTAGGTATTCAACATTAGTGAACATGTTGATTAAGATAGTTGAGTTCTAAATTGGTGAACATCTTGATTAAGATAGTTGAGTTAAAGTTTATTCATATTTCTAGATGTTTGCTAGTGCTTTCATTAGCTTAGTTTTCTATGTGTGTACAATAGCTACCTCCGATAATTCACAAGCCTGAGACAAGTTTTTGGAATTATTATTTGAGCCTTTAGGTATTCAAACTTTTTTGTTTGGATTTTTTAGATCAGATAGTTTGTGTGAATAAATGTTCCAAATGACTTATGTGAACAATAGTGGATTTCCCCTTCAAGGTATCTCCTAGGAGATACATTTAATATTTGAGAACTAAATCTCTATGTTAAAATCCTAGATCTAACAACTTCCTGTCACACTATCACTTATCCACTTATTATTGGATGAGCTTCACATCGCTTGTCTGTTCCCTCTCCTCATGGATTTTGAGCAATTTAGCAAGCTAAACCTCCTAAGATATACATTTCATACAAGGTTAAGAGTGGATTTCTCCAACTATAATTTTCCTTTAAATGGAAAAGGTAGTACTGGGTTATATTTTGAAGACCCTTGTAATACCATCAAGATATCTCCTAGGAGATACCTCTCAAACATACATAAGATAGGATTTCCCCTTTCAAGGTATCTCTTAGGAAATACCTTTCAAATAAGTACAAGAGTGGATTTCTCCTTCAAGGAATTTTCCTTTACATGAAAGGCACTAATGGGTGATATTTTGAAGGCCTTTGTAATATCTTCAAGGTATATCTTATGAGATACCTTTGAAACATATAAAAGAGTGGATTTTCCCTTCAAGGTATCTATCTCCTAGGAGATATATTTCATATGGGGATAAGAGTGGATTTTTCCTTCATAGAAGGAGTACAAATTTCCTTTACACAAAAGGCATCTTTGGATGCCTTAGATGAACTAGTCTAGGATATGAAGATTCACTATAATAAGATAGAAATATATCCATGTCTCCCTGCATACATTGATTTTATGACTTATGTTTGAAGAGGAAATGTTCTAGGGCCTTGGGTGAAATTGTTGTGTTGCACCTTTAATGTGTTTTGGTGACTATGGTTAGGAATTTCTTGATGATTTTAATAAAAGGCAAGTGGTTATCTCAAGGGATTCCTAAGACTATTTTTGTGGATTAGAATAATCTCACTCTTCCCCATATCAAGAAGGATAGTGCAAAAGTGAAAAGTTGGATGAGATTTAAAGCTAGTATCTAAGTTGGACATGTGGCGGGTCCTTAAGGTTTTATTAGTTCCAGACCCTTTTTGAAGATTACCCCACTTATCTTTTGGTGGGTAAGGTGAAAAGAGTAACTAATTTCCAAAACACCTATATTTGAAAAGATAATTGATTAAACATGGTATATCCTTGAGGATTTTTAATCTCCAAGCCCTTTTTTAAAAGTGCCTCACTTACCTTTGGGTAAGCAAGGTGTAAAAGGTCCCTGAAGGCTTGAAAAGTGCTAGAATGAAAAAGTTTTCTTATATGAATCAATGTGTTTCAAGGAGGATTTCCTAACATAAAATAAACATTTACACCTTCTCTTTCGTTTGTCGAAAAGAATCTCAAACAACTTAAAGAGGGTAGTTGGTAGTAAGTCATTAAGCTTCAAAGAATTAATGGAAACCCAAATTTTAAAATGCAAAGGATTATAACTAAGGAAATTGACTTAATTCACATTTAACTTTTGTATTCATAGATTTGACTTACATCTTTGAGCCATTTGTTTGTTTGAGCTATGTGTAGCATGAAAGAGTGATTACAGTGATTTCTTCAAAGGTCTTCAGTTTCAATTATGTGCAACCGTCTAGATTATTAGTAAGTGATTTTATAGATCAGTGTATTGTGTTATTTGAGGATATTTAAAGGTTTTTTTAGGGTGACCATATTGATTAATTCATTCAAGTTTAAGGTATTACACTAAAATATCCAGGGAACAATGGCAGCTACTTCAGCATCTGTCAAAAGCAACGTTGTTTTTGATCTAGATGAAATCAAAGATACAGATGTTCAGGGGTTAGAATTTGTATCCCTATTGAATTTATTGAATCATTAAAACCCTCTCCCAATAGTCTCCAACCTTATAATGAGTTATCTTGACCCTATGGTATCATTCCCTTTGGTTTCCATACCTAGAGTTAGTGATTGCATGTGCCAAAGTATACCAACTAGACACTAAGACTATCATCGATGGAAGCCAATCAGTTGTCTACTATTTCACTCCTTTAGCCCTCAACACCATTCTTAGTATTCCTCCCGAATATATGAAGGAATTACAAGAGTATGCAAACAAGAATGATAAGATAATATGGGACATTATCAACTCCTAATAGCTAGTCAAGAAAATTCAAAAGGTCTCAAGAATGTCTAAGAGTTTAAAACTGGAAAAATTCAAGGAATTTCCCCAGTATGTGATTTCCATGGTAGTAAGAGTTTATTGGATGACCATTGTAGATAAATTTTAACCTTAGATGTCTATAATATTAATCTATGTGTTATAATAAGAGAAGAAACTAGATTGGGTTACCCTTTTATGTTATAATCTGCATAGGTAGATGATGCAACTCTAGGTTGTAATCCATTTGAACAAAGAATTCACATGTATATTTTACATGTCCTCCTATCTAATGTAAAACTTTGTTCATAATAGGAAATTCCAAGAGCTCAATAAGAATCCCAGTGGGATGAGAATATATGAGGTTTATTATGAAATAAATTAGGATGGCTTTAATAAGAATTTTTATAGAGTTTACAATTTTTTATTTAATACTATTATGAGTGTCTTTTATCCTCTAAGAAGCCTCAATAGGATGTATAAGGGGGATAGATACACAATTGATAAATATTTCACCTTGTATATTTAATTTAGATCATTTAATTATATCAAGCTAAGTGGCTACTCAAGGTCTCATACAAACTATCGAGATACCTGGATGATAGACTAGCAGATGGAGTTAAGTAGGTAGATGGTGCCCCTGCATGATATGATAGTGATGAAGAAGGTAAATAAACCTTTTAAGTTTCTAGTTGAAATTGGAAAATATTCATATCTTCCTATTATCAAAGATAAGATTCTAGAGCAAGAGATGGGCTAGTATGTGATTGAAAAGATACCACCCAAGCTAAATTAAGATATCAGATGGTGGGTGAAGATAAAGTCCAATGTAATTCTAAATGAATAAAATTTTGAAGACATTTGGTCTTTTTACACTACTGATGAAGATGTTAAAAAGTTAGATTATATCATAGTGATAGTGCAAGAACTTGTCACTTATAATTTCACTCCCATCCCCAAGGATATGAAGGATGAATAGAGGACACTATCTAGAGTATATAATCAATCCAATATTGAAGCCTAGGCCATGTCATAGGTGGAGTTCATTTCTAAGGAAAAATATTCCTTTCCATGGAGGGCCACAACAATCATGAGAATAACATTCAAGTGGTTAAAGGTACATGAGGTTGATCTCAATACTTATGACACCCTTCCCCTCTGAGAACTCAGACAAGTTTGTGATTTCAAGGGTTTCCTCCCAGAATACAGTGGTGTTCCTTTCGCTCCACCACTAGTGGTAAAGGGAAAAGGGAAGAGCAAGGTTGGTGATGTTGACTTCACTAATCCAATTTATGTGGAATCCATAACCGTATCATAGTCCAAGTCAAGATTGTCCTTCTCAATGTTAACAAATCTAGTTGAAAATTGGGACAAAATTGCTACTAGGGAGGTTACATTGGCCAATGCCACCCCAATATCCATCACATTAGAAGGAGGTCAAACTATACCAGCCATCCTAGTAACCATCCTATTGGTTAATATATTTTTTATCCCACCTAATTTACCATCACAATAGCCATCCATTACTCCTCCCCTAAAGATTTATTTAAGGAAGAGAGGAGGTGAGGAAGAGGTAGACTAGACCAAGAAAAAAAGATTTAAAAGGGATTAGTAGCCTCCATTTGGGATTCTTGAGAAGAGGAAGGATGTTGTGCTCAAATTACTTCCTTATAATTAACTCCCCGTGAAGAGGAAAGAGTATCAATCCTCATATGTTTAAAGATTGAATACTTTTTTCCTAGAAGGTCTTGAATAAACAATGAACATTCACTCCTCCAAAAGTAATAATTGGGCAAAGAACTTTGAGGGAAATAATCTAGACCCTAATGAAGGTCCTAATGGTTGGTTTATTTGTAGAAGAGGCTCTTTTAGGAGTAGAAATTAAGGTTGATAAGGAGGGATTTATGGCCTCAATTTATCCCCTCCCTTTTGAAGATGTTGTCAAGGTTGGAGTTGAGGTAGGACTCAAGTTCAAGCCCCTTAATAAAAGGAAATAATCTCATCACATATAAATACATTTTTTTATAATGTCATCACCCATCCACCAGGCCAAGATAATCAAGGTGAAGTTGACGAAATGAATAAATATGATGAGAAGGATAAGGTGGAGCTAGAGTATGCTACTAAAGTCACCACTGATCCTGAAGGGGTGGTTATATAGAAAGGACTACATCTAGCTCTAGAGGCATCATAATTTATCCCTTCCCCTCCAAAGGTGTCAAGTTTAACACTGAAGGAGAAAGTGAGTAAAAATTAAGGTGAGGGTATAAACCTATAAATGGGTACTGCCACCCATTCAAAAATAAATAATGAATTGGACTAGTCTAGTAAAGGTGCTAAGTAGAGTGCTTCAGGTAATGTTTCTTCAATTAAAGTACCTTGACGTCTCCTTCCTCACATCAAGGTCCATGATCCAACCCACAATAAAGGTCCAAACCTTATGATTGGTGATGAGTTGCCTAAGGGAAACAAGGAGGTCACCATAGCCTCACCTATACCTCAGGCTCAGATAAATAAAGAAGGTGAAGTAGGTGTAGAACCTTCTAGTCAGTCAACAAGATGAGGAAACTCCATTGAAATGTTTTTCAAGGAGTCTCACCAATTTGGTCTAGATTTTGAAGTTTTAGAGTAGATAGAGCCAAACTTGAAAGGGGAACCTAGAGCAAACAAGGGTGGTGAGGAGTTGGAAAATTATGAAGAAATTTAATTATTTGTGTTAAGTTCATATCCCATTCTTATTGCATTTCCTACATTAAGTAATCTGATGAACCACCCTTTACTATCTCAAGGCCTACATCTATGTCCAGTACATCATGGGATTTTAAACCACACCCCTTCTTTGGGTTAATGAATAAGTCAAGTAGAAGGACATTATGATCAAAATTGGGGAGATTGATGTAGTGAAGATCACTCAAGTATATAAAGACAAACCTCCCAAGACCACATTCAATGCCATAGGAGAAAGGAATGTGGAGGTAGCCATTCCCCCAGTAGATGCTTTGAATAAAGATGTTCCCCTTAAGATTTAAACTATTTATAGCTATAGTATGGGGGGATCCATCAAGGAATGAGTTGAAGCACAACCCACAAGTTTTGTTGAACATAGTGGCTCATATGATGGATAAAGGCAAAGCCACCAGAGAAGATTTGAAGCACAAAATTAGGATATGATCTAGTACTTGTTAAAGATATTGAGTGAGCCCAAGGTAGTAACTCCAACTTCTAGTATTTCTCTAAAGGATCATATCTTTACAATAGAGTAATTTGATTTTGTATGAATTGATGATTTGAAATCCAAAGGAAGAGTAACAAAAAAATGGCAAGAAGATATACACATCAGGGTAGATGAGATAATCCTCTCCACATTTAAAATTATTGAATAACATAGTGGACAATAGGAGGGAGTGTGATGTTAAAACACTTTTCTATGAGATGGATATCAAGATGTTAGAGGAGGTCCAACGTAAGATGGGCATAGATACTTTGATCATAGAAATTATCATTGCTCCCAATGATCACAATAAGCCCAAGGAGTGTTAACTGGAAATCAAGTATTATTTGATGATGCTCAAAGATGATATGTTTGATTTAAAAGGATAAGAATATTCCTTCAAGATTGCAACAAAAGATATATATCTTCATTAAGAAAGTTAGTAAGCCTTGATGGTGAAAGTGAATTGGAGGAAGAGATGATATCCATCACTCTAAAAAACCTCATTGATACACCACAAGAGTATTTTGATGTTGATAAAATAAAATAGTTGATGTCACTTGAGAAGTCTTATGACCATCTTAAAGAACTCATTAGACGAAAAAAGTTTGCCACCTAGCTTCAAGAGTATAGAGTAAAATTAAAATACCAAGCATTCCCACACCAAGGGAATCTAACCCCTATGCTAGAAGCATATACCAGGTATAAAAATAAGCTAGAGAAAGATTCCATCATCCATATTAACTCTAGAGCATAATCATATATTTTGGTTTTTCTGAGTTGGCACCACTTCTTTCTTCCCTTCCCTCCCATTTTTCTTTCTTCTTTTTTCTTGTTGGGAAACCATTGTACTTGGACCATTAGTAACACATCCCTTTCAGTTAGTTTTTTTGTAATCATGAGGATAGGAAAGGGACATTTTTGTCTATTGTGCAAGAGGACAAAGGTTTTGTTTTGTCCCTTTCGAGATCTTGCTCAACTAGATAACTAAAAAATATCTCACTGAGTTGGAGGATCAGTTTTTCCATCATCACGTGATCATGAGCATATACATGGATGTTTTTTATATGAGTTTTAATTGAAATGTTTTCAGATGATCATGGTTTTACATCTTCCAATATTGCTATGAATTTTTGCGTGTGTTTCTACAATAGGTTCAATGGACATGCTTAGGTTCTTTCAAAGGTATCTCATAGGAAATACATAAAAGGGCCTTGGAATACATTATATGTTAATTTCAAATGTATTTTCAAGGGATTTGATATAACCATGACACCTTTTTATTTGGAAATAACCCTAATTCACATGATTGGAATTTTATTTAGAGGAATCTCCTAGGAAATACCTTGAACATGTAAATAATTGATTTTTATTTCAAGGTATCTCTCCTAGGATATATCTTGAATGGAATTACAATACCCTCCATGTTTCTTGAAAGGGTCCTTACAAAGTATTTGATATAACCATGATATCTTTTTATTTGGCAAGAACCCTGATGCACACTATATGAATTTTCTTTCAAGATATCTCTTACGAGATACTTTGAAAATGCACATGATTTGGAATTTTATTTCAAGGTATATCCTCAAAGGGCCTTGGAATACCTTCTATATTGATTTAAAATGTCATTTTAAAGGGTTTTATATAACCATGGCACCTTTTTATTTGGCAAGAACCCTGATACACACGAGGTATCTCCTAGGAGATACCTTGAACATGCACATGATTGTAATTTTATTTCTAGGAGATACCTCAAAGGGCCTTATAATACCTTCCATGTTTATTAAAAATGTCCATTTGAAATATTTGATATAACCATTACAACTTTTTATTTGGAAAGAGCTTTGATGCACATTATTAGAATTTTATTTCTAAATATCTCTTAGGAAATACCTTGAACATGCACATGACTAGAATTTTATTTCAAGGTATCTCCTAGGAGATACCTCAAAGGGCCTTGTAATACATTCCATTTTGATTTCAGAGGTCCTTGTAATGGATTTGATATAACCATGAAACTTTTTATTTGACAAAAACCATGATGCAAATGATTGGAATTTTCTTTGGAGGTATCTCCTAGGAGATACCTTGAACATGCACATGATTGGAATTTTATTTCAAGGTATCTCTCCTAGGAAATATATTGAAGGTCCTTGTAATACCTTCCATGTTGATTTCAAAGGTCTCAATAAAGGATTTTATATAACCATGACAAATTTTTATTTTTCAAGAACCCTGATGCACACTTGGAATTTTATTTCGAGTTATCTCCTAGGAGATACCTTGAACATGCACATGATTAGAATTTTATTTCTAGGAATTCCTTTAGGGTAATCATTTTGGATAAATTTTTACAACAATTTCCATAATATAATAATTCCAAATAACTTAGGTCCATCACAACTCCTTGAATGAATTAATATCAATCAACACATGAAATGTAAAATAGTTGTAGTCCACCCACTCCCTCAATTAAGAGGAGTGGACTAGTCTAAAAATATAAGGCCTTCCCTACCTAATTTTTTGATAAAGGCCCAAAAGTAGAAGGGATTCTAAGATAAATATGAAAAGGAGGTTATTGTCACAACTTATTATGCATAACAACTAGATATCCCTCCCTAGGCAATGGATTTAAGGAGTACACCTTCTCAAATGCCTACTTTCATAATCATAGAGCTCTCCTTCGTGTCTAATTTTTTTGATCCTCCAACTATAACTATCAAAAGGGTGAGGAAAAGGAAACTATAAGATGACCAGTGTGCCAGAATCATCCTTGAGGAATGACAACCAATATTCTCCCTCACCAAGTGGTAGAATAGGTGACCAAGATAGTTTGTATATGAAAAAAATATCTCATACTTGGCTTGAGTGCATAAGGTTATAGTGGTGTCCATAAATTAAGGCACTAAGTTATTTCACCAAGAGATAAATGAGGAGGTGTAAAAATTAAATATATAAATTGAGTAACTAAAGTTCATGTAGTGATCTAGACAACTCAGCATTGAAAGGCTAAAAGCCTCATGCATGTACAATTTTTTTAGCAGCCCATATACTAATATTTTCCTTGTAATTAGATCAAATAATTATAAAATTGACTTTATATTTTATTTTACAAGCACACATTGCATAATTTTTAATAATTTAATTAATCTATTTATTACCAAATTGTACCCTTGAGATGTCCTTTTCTTTTGAATACAAACATGTGTTGGCATCTTCTAGCTGAACCTTGAGATCATTGATAGCTTTTTCATCCTTTTTGGCATCTTTCTTCAAAATACATACCTACTATTCAAGTGCCTTGATCACATCCTTCCACTATTGATTATCTTTCTTCAACTATTTATCCATATTTGTGCCTATTCAGAATCTAATTCAAATTGTTAAGCTTCCTCCAAAGGACCTACTTTAATGCCAATTATTAGAAGTAAAATAACTTAGATTGGAAGTGAATTAATGATCCTAGATAATACAACTTCAATTTCTAAACCCTTTCAAACTCTTAATCAATTACCATAATCAATCATGAAGCATACACATCGTTCATAGCAATCAACAAGAGATATAATTCAATATCAAGAACATAAAGTTAGTTATACATGGGAAACCCTCTTGGGGAATAAAAGCAACTATAACATGTAATTGGTCTATTATCCTATAATAAAAAAACTAATCTAGACTAGTTGTAACTGATCAAGGAATTACCATCCCTTATTTAGTGATACTACAATTCCATAAGGTGCTACTACACCTATCTAGCTGAGAAACCACAATAACTAAAATTTTAGAAAGTTTCACCTTGAAAGGATAGAACAACCACCTTAGATGTTGAGAAAATAAAACAACAATTATAAAAAAATCCACCTTTAAACTGATGTCTTCAACACTAGATGATGAAACTATGATTATCACTCTTCACCATCAGTAACAACTCTATACCCAACACACCCTACTGGCCAAAACACATTACATACTTTAACCAACACACAAAGATTAATTAGGACACATTACATATCCAAAATAACCTCACTTCTCAATGTTGCACACACAATGCATCCAAATCCACCTTTTGGATCACTTTTAAATCCTTAGCAATAACTCTATCACCACATCTATAACATGGCCAAATGGTTACATACACAGTCCACAAATTGATCTACCTCTTAGATCAACCACTAAGATCACTCAGTCATCAAAAATCCTTTGCTCACACACAAGGAATCCAAAACATCCTTTTGTATGAACCTAAAACTCTTCATTCATCCTCAACCTTTAAGATCACTATTTTGACATCAAATAATCACAACCACCTTTTCTCACCTCTGTATATGCTCAATCAACTCCAATAGAGACTTTTTACATAGAAACACTATGAACAAATACACAGTAAACTTATTAATCTTTATTCATATTGAATATGGATTGGTACCACACCTACATGCCACAAAGATCATCCTCATGGAGTCTATATCACCTTCCAATAGCTAATTCATCTTTAGACATATAAACAACATCAAAACAAGCTCAAATATCCTTCTCGAGTCACCAAACACATAATAAACTTTATAGATTAATATATTTTACTCTAAAAACATTTATATCATCTAAATAGGCTCATTAGAAGCATCATGGATCCCTCTACAACCTTCCTTTTTACTCCATTTATAAATTCATCCTGGATCAAAAGTTATGGATGAAATATAGAACACTCATTTTTTCCTTTGTAAATTTGAATATTCAAATTCAAACTAGGGACTAATGTGATCGCAACCATATGACCAAATCCCCCAGACTCATCCATATGTGGAAATGATGACATTATCAAATTGCCTACTCATATTTCCTACCACTAGACCAAAATTTCAAGATAAAAACACTGATCAACCAGATGAAGTCCACTCAATTCTATACTCATTCTTAGCACCCTTATCACCCCATAGGGTCTATACAACATGTCCATAACAAAAATATCATCTATTAAATACCTCTATTAGTAAAATAGTGAAGAATCATGTAGTAATATGGAGGTTCATTGAGTCACACTTTACCATTGTCATTCTAGCACACATGACACCTCATCAATATCCTTGGTCACCTTGGAGACATCATTGACAAACCTCCAACAATTCCCCCCTCATTTGTAACCAAAATATAATTGTTACTAGAATTAATACAAGGAGCCAAAGAATTTTTGATTTTTTTTTAGTGTTCTCTTTGTCTTTGTTGTTATCTGGGTTGCTAACAGAAATCAATTTAAGGAGATTTGTTAGTTTTTGTTTTTGCAAGGGAATATTTTGTATACCCTACCTTACTCCCTCATTTTGAAATTTTTCAACATAAGTCACTTTATATTAATGTTTGTTGTGCATATCCATTTTTTTGTTTAAAATTTTGGGCTTATATTGGAAAATACAAAGCATTTTACATCATGACGAATTTAGGTAGATTGTATCACTACCATATTCATGTCCCTACAATAGGGTTTGCTTGCAGACTAGAAGGTGGTAAGTTGTAACCACATAATCTCTCTAGAAAAATTGAGTGAAGCCCCAAGGTATCACTACCATATTCCTATTGTCCCTATAATATAAGAAATGTTATTCTATTATTCTCATTACATTCTTGCCACTGACACACATCAACAGTCTAGAAGGACCTGAGGAAAAATATGAATATTCTTAACCCACTATTTCTTGTCATACACTTTTAGATATTACTAATCATTAAAATATTAATTTGGTTAGTTTCCTTAAAAAATTCAAGCTGATTATATTTATTTACTCTAGGAGTACACACAAATTCATCAATAGTAAATTGGCTACTTAATTGGACTATTTCATTTACCAAGCTTTAGAATTTCAAATCCTAATTACAAGTGGCAGTATAGTCAATTGTTTTGGTAAATGCCATAGTATAAAGCTATAGGAGACTACCTATTATATTATCTTATGTTTTCTATTACCATGGATGGGACTAATATTGTTATTGGATTGTAATGGCTCACCACTTTATGCACAATAGAGATGAATTTTGAGTAACTATGCATGCTCATTCATTTAGAAGGAAGTACATTTGAAATACATGGTTTATTGGCTAAATATACACAATTAGTTTTCACCATATGATGAAGATGATTAAAAAAGGTGCAAAGTAATTATTATGTGACTATTTTCCATAGAATTTAAACCAAATAAGGAGTCTACCCATATTGAATTTTAAATGGTGGATTCTATTGATTTTTGTTATATACACCCACTTGACTCCTTTGACCTCTTTCCTTTTGAAATAGGATTTATAACAGGGCTCAATGCTATTTAGGCCAACCTAGGGCCTCCTTAAGTTTGACACACATTCTTAAAAATTATACTATTTTTTATTAAAAATTGACTAAAATATATACAACCAGAGCATTTGGAATAATATTTATTGTATTATTTTATAAAATTTTACTGTTACAATTTGAAAATCTTTTTTTCCTAAACAATATATATGTGCACACTCCTTCAGTAGAAGGCTCATTGACATCATAGTTGGGCACTCTCCAGTCGGGCAAAAATTATTACAATAATCTAGGTAGACTGTCTGAATCTTAGCATAACATATGAAGGTGATAAACAATGAATAAAAGGGCCAATTAAACATAAATAAACCATACATTTTAGATAGAGTAAATATATATATTGAACACTATTAAGATTAAATAGCTAAAAATAAGGATTTTTGCACATTTTAGACAGAGTAAAAAAATATATTGAATACTAGTAAGCTTAAATACCTAAAAATAATGATCTATAGAATGACAGTAAAAAATATGGTCAATGCTTCAGACACTCTATAACCTATTCTATTTCAATTTATTAGCACTCTAAAATGTATGTTTAGAAAGAACTAAGAATATGTAGCAATATGAATATATTTGGTCAAACACATTCAATGGTTTTTGTTCCTCTTAAAAATGTGCAAAAGTTATACGGACCCTATTTTATAAAGTAAATTTGAATTTCAAATTCGTTAAAGACTCCCACCTATTTTAGAATGTAAATGCACCTCGAGTAGTCAAGACATCAATAACAACCTTAATTTTATAGACATACAAATAAGAACATACCTCAACATAGATATGTTATGTCCTAGACTAAGTCAGCTTTGGCTAACTCAATCTTGTAACATGCATTCTTCCTAGAACTAGGTCGACCCAATCGACTGTGTTTAAAAAATGGTAAAATTAGGTTTTTAATTAGGTAAGGGCTATTTGAGGTGATGAGTTCTTAGAGAAGAATGTGAACAAGGTGTCAAAGTTTATGAAAATATATAATATGGGTCTATATTGGTTTTAAGTTGTGTTATATGGAATAACAATATTATAAAGCACTAATGGTCTACCCACCCCTTTATCAGTCTACCCTTTAAGGAATGCACATAGAGAGATCAAGACTAGATGGGTTCCTACAAAAGAAAAAGCATCAGTAATTGATAAAGTTTTAAAATATTTTATGTATATAGGATCTATCGATCTAACCAAATTAGTCACCCATTTGTCAAAAGGATCCAAAAACCAATAGGGGTTGGATAGGAATCTCATCATAATGTGTGGATTTTTCCAAACATTGACATTTTTTTAGTAGTGGGTATATGTGATAAAATCTATGTGTAAGCTGGGTTATTAGTACACTATGGTCAATATCTTGGATTCAGTATTGTTTGTATCAAAATTTCCCTTGCAAGGCTCATCATTACATGATTAGAGCATGTCGACTACTTATTCCTCCCTTATACACCAACACATGATTAAATCATGAAGACATAAAAGAGAGAACTTAAAACCCATGAGTATGGACCAAATTTCTACACCAAATGATCTTTATCTTTTGGATAAAAATGTTGTGGGATTAATATTATATCCAAATAATTAATATTATCTACAAACCAAGTATTTTTAACCAATAAATAAAAAGTATGTTCATTAGAAAAGAAATCATCCACCAAAGGACTATGTTCTTTAGATGTTATTCATGATAAAACATTTGTTACTAAATTATATTTACTTGACCTATCTACAATAGTGGTTTAAATTACTATAACAATAATAACCATCTAGTTATTCTTCCATTTAATATTGGTTTGAAAATTAAGTACTTGATTACATCATGATTAGGGTGAATAAAACTAACATAACTTGTAATATAATGTCAATTTTTGATGGCATATACTATTGTAAGGAATTACTTCTTTTTCATAATGTGTTGAACTCAAATCTCTAGAAATTTTTGCTAATAAATTATATAGAATAACTCAAGGATCCTTATTTTTATCTAAGGACAAATCCTAGTGTGGTATCAAAATCATCTATATATATGTGGAGATATAATTTCCAATCTAGTCCACATAGCAATGGATTTGTCACTATTATTTTTTAAAAATCTATAACACTTATTCATATGCATAAATCCATATAAATTCAAAAGATTTTGAAATTAAAACAAATAAAGGTACTTTTATTTTACTAAAATCCTTAAGAAACATACAATAATAACTAGTATTTCCTAGGAATGTTCAAACATTATTTTTTTTGGTTGGGTCAATATGTTTTTTACTATGTATATTTTGGAAAGATCTAATTGTATTCCTATAGGTAAGATTTGATGGCCTAATACAATACCTTCAATCATAAACATACAACATTTATCATGACTTATAGATAACTAGTTATATTGATATCATTGAATGACTTTATTGAGGCTATTTATAGATAATTTATATGTGTCCACATAGAATTATACAAAATCATGAGTCAGGTCAAAGAAAATGCTCAATACAACCATTTGGAATGTGACAGGAGCATTAAATAGTCTGAATGGTAGTGAATAGTATGCATATGTACCCCAAGGAAATTTGAATCTAGTCTTATCTTGGTCCTCAAGAGCTACTAAGATCTAGTTGTAACCACTAAATCCATCAAGAAAGGATAAATATTTATTTCCTTCTAATATTTCAAGTACTTGGTCAATGAATGGAATACGAAAATGATATTTCCTCATGGATATATAAATTTATATACAGTTTATGTAGATTCATCATTTTACTCATTTTTTGGTATAATCAGAAGGGGAGACAACCACTTACTATCAGAGATAGGATACATAAATTATGCATCCAAGAGATTTTGTAGTTCTATTTTTATGATGACCTTAACAAAAGGGTTAATCCATATTTATGGTTGGTGGGTGGGTTTGTATCTCTCCTTGACATCTATGTGGTAGGTTCATGGATATGGTTGTGTGCCTCTCATTTCATGGTAGTCACATGCAAAGGCAATTTTGTGTTTTTGAAGCATGGTCACTAGTTGAGTTTCTTATTGAGAATTCAACTTGTTGATATTGAGAGGTCATATCGAAAGGATTCCAATTTTTTTAGACAAGGATACCATTAATTCCATGCTAGTCAATATAAATTAAAGCTACAATGGTGTGTTAATAGTGATTAAAAGTGTTAAGGTCTCCCATAACATCCAATTTTTTTCCATTGGAAATGTTTTTATGAGGGGACATGGCATGCATTGTAATAGATTGTATATTTATAGGCTAATCTAATAAGTGTTTTTTAGGACATTAGAAATGACCATTTAATAATATTGATATTTCAAGGGTGGTCTATGTTCAATCATAATCAAATTATGCAATGAAGGTTTCTCATTTTACTCATATTATATCTAACACGGTTTTTTTATTTCACACAAACCTTGAGATGTTGGGTATAAAACCAATTTAAATATGGTGTTTACATTGGAGACCAACACGTTCCATAATATATATAATGAACACATTAGTTTGTATCCAATCACATTCATCCTAAGATAAATGGGTATAAACCTAAGTTGTATTTTGGTTATAAGATGATAAAGTCAACTAGATATTATCATGAATCCACTATAATGACTAGGCCTTTTATAACCCCTTTTAGTTTAATCATTGATCTATCTACCATCTGTAGAATAGTGGGAGTTGGGTGATGACATTTTAGTCCAAGTTTTTAAATATTTTCCTTGGTAATTATGATAATATATATACCCCCAATTTTATCATAGTATGTTGAATAAGGGTGACATAGACATAGACATCAACTATTGGGCTATATAAGGCAAAATATTGGGGTCAAATTGTATTTCCCAACATGATGTATTCATGTTATTTAACTACTTAGATACTCCTAGGGTCCTTCCTCTTTTGATTAGGATTATTTAGGCATAATTATTAGACAACTTTGGTGTAAATGGGAATGCATTTTATGGCCTAAAATAGTGGATTTTGGTACAAACATTTTAAATTGTCCTACCAAATCAAATTTAGATTCTTATTCTTGTGGTTTTAATCTCTTAAAAAAATGAGGTGTTTTAGTCCCTTATTAAATATTGTATGTGTTTGGTTCAGGATTAGGGATGTGATTATATGGTTTTGGCTTAGTGACAATGTAATGGATCTCTTCAATAGGTTTACTTATTATGAGTGAGGTAGTTTGTGGGAAAATTCACCCTAAACAAAGTTGCTACACTGAATAAGTTAGGTATTTAATTATTTTTTAGTGTGTGTTAGTTGAAGTAAAATATTATTAGTTTTTGGTATAAAATTGTGGTTGTTGATGTGTTTGTTGGTTATTAGGCAATAAGCTTAGTTGTTTCTATTGTTTTAGTTGTGACAAACCAATATGTTAATTAGTACATGGTTGATTGTCCTTTCATAGTTTTTGTCATTGATTTGGATGGTAATGCCATTATTGATTATAATTTTGAGACTATCATGGTTAATTTTAAGATTTCCATGATTGGTTTTGAGGCTTCCAAGTGGTTTTTCTTCATCATGAAACTCAAATATTTTCTACATAAGAGTATGATATCCTCAAAATACAATTGTGGTATAGCTCTAATTATCAATGAATCCAATGATTCCAAACATTCCTCATTAATTCCCTTAAATAATATAAATTTAATGTATTATTATTCAAACGTATTTTTTAATACTTTTGTAAGCTAAATATAAATATCTCCATGTAATACTCCAATGGTTCATCTTCATTTTCTAACATCTAGAATACATCATTTCTTATGAAGTCTCTTCCTTTATAGTAATTTGTTAATTAGAGAGGAATTTATCTTTCATGTCCTTACAAGTGGAGATTTAATCTTTTGCCAGCCCCATAGAACATTTAAGAGATGAGTCCTTAAGGGTATCTTGAAATAGTTTCAAATTTTAAGCATCCTTGTTGTGGTCATAACTATAACATAGGACATTAAACTCAAAGAGGAAGGTGTCATGATCCTCACTTGCCATTTCATTAAATATAGACAAAGTAGAGAGGAATATTTTTCATGGGTGCATTACTTGTAGAGGTATTGATGTTAAATTCAATTTTTACGGCCTCATTGACATAGTTTTCTCCTTTTAGGTTTGCCATGATATTATGAACTACTTGTAAAATAGATATTTCTATCATCCACTCTTTAAATTCTTTGTTAATTTTAGCCCAAAGTGAGGAATAAATGGTGGATTTAGTCTTCTCAAAGGGAAAGGAAACTATTTTGAGTGGGAGTGATGGATTGGGACTTCTTAGAAAATATTTTTGAATTTTAAAAAGCATATCTCATGTAACTATTTTGTTAGGTTTTGTAGATTCTATAGTTCTATTTTTTTTTAATTTTTGGGGCTAGAAGGGATTTAAGTTATCTTTTGGAGAGGAGTTTTGGAGAGAGTACATGGATCTGAATATCTATTATTGAGTGTAGGGTGTCTAGATAGACACTCTTTGTAATTGTTTAAATATTTCCTTCATAATCTCCATATTTGTTGTTCTTGGACTATCTTACTAATTCAACCAAGAACTCCTTTGCTACTATCTCTTTTGTCTTTTCATGTGAAAACCGTAAACTAGCTACTAGTGTTCTTTTGTGACTTATAGTTTTTAAAAGTGGTGACTTTGACTCTACATCAAATTTCAACTATCTATGAAATAATTTACCTAAATGATCTTGATTTCAATACATACAAATCAACTAATCTCCATTTTTTTTTACCTTGTGTTGCATGGGGTTAATATGAAACATGATTTTACTATTTTTATTAATATAATTTTTTAAAGTAAAAATTCTTAATTTAGAAAGTAAGAAATTTTTTATATGAAAATATGAAATTTTATTCTATGAAATCAATAAATCTTATACAAAAGTAGGAAATTTTAATCTAGAAAATAAGGAATTATAACCTAGCCTTCTTAAGATCCTAATACTTAACAAATAACCCTAGAAATGGTGCCAAAATGATGAGCATATTTAAACCTAATGTAAAAAATTCTTGCATATAAAACTATCGATCAATAATGGAATAGGGCAGCCACTTGGTTTATTAATCCTACTACTTTCATTAATTGTCAACCCAAGGCATTCTTTTGAAAAGATGTTGTAAATTTATATGAAACATTAGTTATTTTTGAGGTTAAAAAGCTAAAGGTTGTGTTTAGGGAAACACACATAAAATAATTTCATGAAAGTAAATTCACATGAAACAAAATCCCACTTACGAGAAATGAATTGATTTATTAATTTATGTTTTTGGGTAACTTACTAATACATAATTAAGAATGCTCACACAAATACTAGTTTATTTTACTTAATTGAACTTATGATTGTTGGAGAAACACACATAGAACTAAAACTATAAATGATCACATAATAGAAATAATAAATAATTAACATATCAAGATCTTCAGTACAACTCATTATGGGTCACCTCTGTCAATTATATTTGAGTTCCCATTCTTCACTTGAGTATAACTAATTTACTTAAAATCACTTCTTACACTAATGAACATGTATTAATGTGATTATTAATACAACAAACATAACTAAAACTTCACATTGTGATTCTTCTATTCACTTAATATTCCTTATTCAATATTAAATACTACCCTCTATGCCCTGCTATCCATTCTTTAATAGATATGGAAGGTTATTTGTTGTTAATATCTATTTACAATGGAACTTTTCTTTTATCCTATCTACTCAACATAATCTATAGAATAAATTTACTCATTCTAAATGACAATCAATTAGTTACAATAGATAACAAGATAGAAAGTAGTTTGTTATATGGTTTGATAGTTAGGAAGCTTGGTCTATTAGAGAAAGTGGTATTGATGATGCATTTGGGCATTGATATGCCTTTCCATAAAATGTAGGATCCACACCCCATTTTTTTTTACCATTGGCATCTTAGCAAGCATAACATTAAAGGCTAAAATTAAATGTTAAATTTATCTTACATGTTGGAATAGTTGTAATACAAGTGGTATGAGTTAAAACATATGTATCTATAAGTGTTATGTGTTAAAAAAATACCTTATAAATTTTCTATGGGTTACGTAAGACATATATATAGTTGATATGGGTTAGTAAAATAGTTTACCATTGCTATATATTAACCCACCTAATTGTTACGGGTTGTCCTACCTAGTTTTTATGGATTGGTTTATCCACTTACTATGTGTTCGTTACTGATTCCTACCACTTCATATCCTATATTTTAAATCTATATACATTGAATTATTAGTAGATCAGAAATATTAATTAAAGTACATGATGAAAACATATTCATAAAATACAAATTTTAAGCATAAAACACCAAGATATGCATATCATACTCATTGAGTACTATCTTAAAGAAAATAGTACAAAATAAAAATTTATGTACTTAAAAATGGTAGAAGCTGATCAATAAAAGAGGTTATAGGAGGTCATTCAATAGTTAATTTATTGAGTCATCAAACAACTCAGTTTAACATTATTAAAGATTGAGCTAATGGTCAGGTTTGAACATCACTAATTCACTTGGTCCAATGAGAGTGTAGACACCTAAATTCCATGAAATTTAGTGTCATAATTCACATTGATAAATATATCATGTCATTATTTTAAGGGAAGATGAAAACACAATTCTAGAACCCATTGGTTGATAGAATCTAAAAAAATTGGTAGGCTAGAAAGGATCACTAATTTTGTATGAGGGAAAGATTCAACTCCTCAAAATATCCTTGAAAGGAATACCAATATAATTCATGACCCTATTCTATATCCCCAATAATATTATGTATATAATAGATCAAATACAAAAAAAATTCCTATGGAGATGCATAAAAGACATATTCAAATTCCCAATAGTGGATTGGGAAAATGTATACATCTCCAAGGACCCTAGAGTACTCAAGATATGAAGAATCAAATGCATGAATCAAGTTCTCACTACCAATTTTAGGTGGAAAATAATTAAATAATACAACCACTAGACTAAGATCATTAAATAAAAGTACCTAGAGGGTAGGCAAGAAGATAAAATTATTTGGAAAGAGCCCCCAAATGGTTGTAACTACTCAAAGGTCATCTCAAACTCAAAATCCATGTTTAGGAAGGGAAGTAGATGGTAGGTTAGAAATGGAGAAGAGGCTGACTTCTAGGAATATTTATGGATCATAATCACTCCCCTAGCCTCTTTTCCCCCCTCAAACATCCTAAAGGAGAACATAAAATCCTCTATAGGCCTTAAGGATAAAGACTACTATAAAACCTTAGAAGGAAGAGAAAAGTGGAAGACCTTATATTCAGTTATGGACAATGTGCAAGTTTTTCAATAAATTCAAAATATTAATACTCAAATTTAACAAATACATATTCTAGTGTTCCCTAAGGAACATTCCCTTCTCTAGTCGGTGAAAGATAGTGGGGAGTACTCGGTGAAGTCAGGATTCCTTGTTAACTTTGATTAGGAGGGGGATTAGACCTAATGGAAGAAAATTTGCATCAAAAGCCTCATCCTTAATCTCACCATATCTTATGGCTTATGAACTAGAATAAAAACCTCACTATTGACAATTTAGACAAATGAGGAATGGACATCCCCAACAGGTGTATTCTCTATAAATATGCATTAGAATCCATGACCCACTTTTTCCTTATTTTACCCTTTGTATCAATAGTCTATAATCTCCTATTTTATCTCTTCAACATGTCATGGGTTAAGCCCAACTTGATTCGTGATCCCATCATCTAATATAACCTCCTAGAATATTCCCTCCTTGTCATTTCTATGGTTCATGGTACTTCCCCACATCTTATAGAAAATATAGACTTCCATAAATGCCCATCTTTTCAATCATAAACATTGAAACAATTTGATCTATTTCTGCCAGTTATAGGCTTCTATTTTTGATAACTAGTGACTAGTGATACCCAATGTTAAATCAATTTCCTCTAAGGATGAATAGGTTATCCTTGAAAAATTAATCTTCACCCCTTGACCCAAGACTAATATGGCCAAAAGTGTCAAAAAATGGGAGTACCCTCAGGATGGATGAAGATAACTTTCCATGGAGCATCAAAGGGTAATCTAGGTAATGTAGGAGGTGGTGGTGTCATTAAAAAAAACTCTAGGGTAGTTATTATAGCCTATACTAGACCAATGAGGATACAAACTAACCATATGGCTGAGTCTAAAGATTCTCCATGGGGCATCGAGATGGAAATCTATCTTAATGTCCCTATGTTAGAAATTGAAAGAGACTAACTTAACATACTTAATGCCCTTTTGATCAAGGTGAACCCCTCCCACCATATTATTCAAATCATTGTTGACATTATTGGTCTTCTCCAATCAACCAGTCAGTGCTTATTCACCCACACATACCAAGAGGAAAACACATTAGTCTCTAATCTTACAAACATTTGAGTATCTAGCCTAGACTTATCCAAGTGTATTGGCCCCACTAATATCCCCTTTGTACCTCTTCCCTTATCACTCATGATTTTAAAAATTAACCCTTTCAGTCAAATGATAAAGGGACATGTGTGAGAGGAGATCATACCTAAGTGAATCCTAGATCACACTAAGTGTCATGATTATGACAATAATTTCAAGTTTAGGTATAGAATACATCATCCAAAATAACATCATGGTAATAATAGTTGGATAAAAAATATAATAAGCTTAAACTACCACTCCACACTCTATGATTTTCACTACATAAGCCAAAAGAAAAACATAACCATGGGGGGAAACAAGGATTGGTGTGAGCCATCTCTTGTGTTAAAGTCTAAAATAACAACAAGGTTTGGAGGAAGCTCAAAAATGGAGGCTTATCACATTTATTATTTTCATTGAAGGCCACAATGAGTTGTTGGCCAAGAATTTTTATATGTGATGAAAACAACAACAAATAACTTTCAGAGGCATTATGGTTGACATCATCAAGGATCTAGTCAAGTAAGTTATCGGCATGTCATATCAGGTCACTAAATCCTTTAAGGATAAGAGAATAAATTAAGAGTTAATGTAGACATTTTAAAAAATGGACTCAACATTCCAAACCATTAAGAAGGGGTTCCCTAGAGTCAACCTTCCAAGAAGGTGGCCACACATTTACCTTCAGGTAATGAGATATTTGACTCTATAAGGAAAATTTATGCACATATTTTTGCATCACTTTCTTATTCTAAACCAATTCAAGTGTCATTTCATAAGCCTCTACTACTATTTCCTTATGTCTGTAGAAATATCTATTTTAACCTTCAAAGATAAACCCTCCTCTGACCTAATTCAACACGAGTTAATTTTCCTCCTAATCAAGAAAGGGAAACCAGTGAGTAGTATTGATATAAACATATGGGAAAATATGAACGTGAAAATATTGGGTGAGGCCATGAATAACTCTATTGAATATTGGGAGTAAGAGTCATCTCCTTCCCACCACCCAATCTCTCATCCTCACCCCCGAGTGGCTGGTAAGAAAGGAAAAATAGAAGTCCCATGACTCTCCTACCCAAGAGAATAATGTCAAAAAGAAGGATAACATAAGCTTGGAGTTATCCCAAGGCATTAAAAACTTTAATTTATAAATTTATGAAATGAAAACAGTGGAAGTTTGGAGGAGGGAAGAAGATAGTGAAATGATGCACTTACCTAATGGTATTAGGAAAAAATGTTATACTTTCATGAAAACTTATAGAGAATGGGAATGCAATTGGTCTCATTGATATAGTAGTGGAATAACCTAAAGCATGAAGTAGAGAGATTGAGGGAGTTGTTGGGAAATTTGAAGGTGGTATAATATAGGAGCTCAGGCTGGAGGACACCCCTAACAAAAGCGGAAAGGAAATATTCACTATCACTTTGAGAAGTTACCATACTAACAAAGAGAAAAAAAGATATGAGAAAGGAAACGGGAGAACACAACAAAAGAAATTTGGTAGAAGGCCAAAGCACCCAAATAAGAGGCATGTCTAATAGTAACAAGAAGAAATTTAGTGGCAACAAGATAAATTCTCCTTATGAAGAAATCAAATACGTTTCTTAGTTTTTAAGTCTTGTTGTTCTCGAGTCCTTTTTTTGCTAAAATTATGATGAAATTTGGTGTTTATTCTAGTGGTGTGGACTAGTACTATTTAGGTTTTTGTAGTTTGTACTTTCTTGTTGAACTTGTAGTTTTAGGTCCTTATAAAACCTGACTTTTATCCCATCAAATAAAAATCATTCAAAATATGGATTTTATCTTAATTCCACTAACATCAATAATTTACCCCTTATTAAAATAACTAATTAATTAGTATTAATTAAATAATCCATTTATAATTAATCATTCACATATAATTCCATAAATAAATAAATAAAAACTAATTATAATTATAAATTTGAGTCACCAACCACTTCACCAATTCTTTCAAGTAGTTATTGAGTCATCCTTGAGCCATTCACTTAACTTGGTGAGTCATTCAACTACCTTGAATCTACATGCAATCAAAAATGTATCACATCTATAAATCAATCCTAACTCAGAGAAGTAGATCTTACTTATACTTCTGATTGGGGATACATTAGATAATTAGGAACATGACCAATATGTGAATCCATTAGACTCAATTAGGGGATCTCCTATTTACACTTTTGATTGCAGATGAATTAGATAATTAGGAACATGACCAATATGTGGATCCACTAGACTTAATTAGGGGATCTCTTATTACAATAATAATACTATGGAGGGTTATAAATCCTCCAGTCAAGAAAAATCATGTAATAACCCTAACTAAGCACTATGTTTTCATATTCACTACATTAATAATAAGTAAACAAAAATATAATCTAGTGCTCACCAAATCTTGTGGTACAATATGGGGTTACTATGCAAAATAAAGTAAACATGCATAAGAGAATCTCAATTAAGCTATGTATTAAAAAGACCCTAATGCATGGATAATAAGAGTAGTATTATTCAAAAGCCATTACTTATGTTACTTATATCTACTAAAGAGAGGAAAAAAGTTAAAGAATACTTCCCTGAAAGACAAACACATCGAGACTCAATCTCTCCCTTGGCCAAAGGGGCTTCAAAATAGGTTGTTATGGTTTGTAAGGATCACTAAGAAAGACCAAAGCATCTCCACAAGACTAGATTCTCCAAGTACAAACTCTAAGCTAAGACTCCTCAAGTAGAATGGTTAAAGAGTAGATTATAAAGAATCATAAATGAATAATAACTCTTTATATCTCTCTAATAATGGAAAAATGATCTTATATATAGGAAATTTTAACCGTAAGCCCTTTTAAAAGTTTTAGTTAATAGGGTCAACCTAATCAACCTAGTAATATTATTGAAAAAAATTCACTAGGTCATGGGTGGGGTCAACCAAGAGCCGACCTATACCCTAAATTAATTTCACCAATAAGAGTATAAGGCTGACCTAGTTGACCTATTAATTTAAACTATCAAAAGGTGTTCTAGGTCAAAAAAATGGGGTATGGAAGGTGGTAAAATACTAAATAAGTGTGAAAGAGAGGATTAATAGCTTAGGTGAATGTTTTAGGAGCTATTTGGATTGGTAATAAGTGGAAAATAAGAGATAAGAATCCTATGAAGCAGCAATGGTCTATCCACCCCTTTCCTAATGCACCCCTTAGGGTGTGCACTTAGAGATATTGAGACTTGATGGTTTATTACAATATATAAAGCATGAATAATTGATAAAGGTGTGAAAATATTATGTGTATAATATTCTTGACTTGAAGTTCATCACATGTCATTCAGGTGCAACAGGGGATGGTGCTTCGAGAAAGAACATAGTAACAGACATCGTTGAGGCTAAAAAAAGTTACAATATTTTAAACCATAAAATAACAAAATTAAAATGACTAAAAGGGAAATAACTAAAAATTAAATGTGATATATACCTTGATTTACATTTATCATTGGATGATTATCTATTGTTTTTATATTTTTTATTATGGAAGGTGTAAAGACTGATTTTGACAAATCCAAAAATACAAAACTAAAGTTCAAAAATAAACAAATGCATGAAATCCAAGATAATTGGTGCTATGTGGATGGTATGTACATGGAAATTTGGCAAACTAGGGTGATAATTTCTATGTTAGTCCAAATGACCAAGTCAAAATTTAGATTAAATTGGGTAACCAAAAATCCAAGGCTACTAAAGACCAAAAAAATCAAACAAGTAAACCTTAATTAAGAAAAGGCAAACTCACCAATTCAAACTAAGGATGCATGTAAAAAAATATGGTAATCAAACATAAATGTGAAGGAAGTAAAAATCTTTAAACAAAGATAGACAAGCAAAAATGATAAAACAACATTCATAAGTGAGAAGTAACAATCCTTACTCAATCATCAATGTAAAAAGTTGTATAAAAGGGAAAAAAACATTGGTGAGTGAGGACTAACAAGCCAACCTCACTCAACAATGGAAAAAGTATGTGAACTTAGAAACAATCTCAAGTGTCCACAAAAAGGGTAGTACAATAATGGTAAATGGTAAAAGAAATTAAAAAAAATGTCTAGAGATGTAGAGAGCCATGGTATAAATAAAATGAATCCTAGTCACTCAAATGTGTTTTTTTATTCTAAGGATAAATAAAAATGAAACAAAGTAGTGATATCATGGTTTTAAGATGTGAATAAAAAGGAAGTATAGAAGAAGGGGAAATAGATTTAAAATCACAATTTGCCTATCAAGGGGGAAATGAAATGGGTGGAGGGGAAAATGAAGTGAAAACCAAGGTAGAGGAACTCTTTATCAAAGTCAAGACAATCAAATTAGGTTTATCAAAATAAGAGGACTTTCAACCGTAAGGACTCTGAAGAACTTCTCTTAGCCACACAAGTCTTAGGTCAACAAATAAAGTATGTATATCATTCCATGAAGACTATAATCATGAAAATTAAAATAGACCTACCTTCCCACAACATGTTCCCCATTCCTCAAGACCCCTTATAGAGCCTTTGATCTACTATGAAGATTGCATACTTGTGTGAGAAATTAGGTATCACCATAGAGTTTTTTGAATTCTCCTATTCCAATATACTATCCTACCACACCCCAATGGACCTTAACCCTATTATGGGGACAACTATGGAATTTTAGATTCAACTGAAGATAGGGGATGCTATTTTAATCATGTCTTTTGGTGTGAATTTGAATTTTGAGATTTCTATGTTTCCTTTTGTATATAATTACCTTTTGTTTTAAATGATTTGGATTTTAACTTTCTTGATGGATTTTTCAATTCCTCCTCCATATACATTCAAAAAGACAACATGGGTGTTTAAAGATGACTTTCATTTGAATACTTGGGACTTAGTTATTAAGATAGAGAACACCAGAGAGCATGGTGTCTAAGAGTCTCATAATGTCAGGTGAAATAAAAGTGATATCTTGACTTCAACCTTGTTTTATCTAATATGGAGAGAAATGAAAGGAAATCAAGAGTAATCAAACATGAAATAATTTGAATTACTTCAAACTGCAAAAAATGTGACAGAGGGAAAAAAAAGGATGCAATGATACTAAATTGTGATTCCTTATAATAAGAATGAGGGAAATGTAGGAAAACATGATAACATATATTTGAAATGCAAATTTAATCTTTAAAAATAAGTAAAATCTAAATCTTGATAACAAAATATCAATTCATAACCATTACAAAACACATTAGAGAAAAGGAATGACAAGATGGTGATTTTATGAGGAAGGTCAGGACCTATCCATGGTCTTAGACTATGAATCATAAAGGAGAAACCTACAAGGGTGCCAATAAGTGTGGAAAAAGTATGAAAATAAAGATGATAAAAGTACATCATGAAGATGACTAGGTCCCATCTGCAGTTTTACAATCAAACTCTTGAGAAAAATGGAAACCAAAAGACCAAAGAGGGAACACTAAGGTTTGTGAAAGATAGAGAAATAATGCAAAGGGTGAGACCCATGTAAGTATCCTACATAGAGTGTTAGATATAGAATATACATACATCATGAAAAATAAAATAAGGATTTAGGCAAAATACTTCTTGAAGAATTGTGCATTGTTGGGCTCTTTGAAAAGATGGTCTTAATTGGTTTGAAGGTAATATGTACTTGCACTAAGAATATATTTGAATAAATAAGGACCCCACCATTTTTGGGTATATTTACCTTATTTGTCATGAGTGTAGCCTAATTTAAGGACAATATCACCAACATTAAATGTGTAAAATTTAACACATTTGTTATGTTATTTGGTAATATGGACCTTGTATTGGTGATTATGTTGCAAAGTAGAAATATGACACTCATCAAGGAGACCAATGGCATGAAGGAAAGATTCACATAAGTATTCATTAGGTATGATACCATGAAGAGATATATAGAGAGAGGTAATCACAACTTCTAATGGATGTAATGAATCAAAACCATAGAATAGATAGAATGGAATTAACCTAATGGTAGTATGTATGCTAGTTTGGTAGGCCCATAGAGAAGGATAAAGATGAAGGTGCCAATCCATGCAGGTTTCATGAATTATGTTTTGGATAATTTTATTAATATTTTTTGGGTGGCCTTAGTTTGACCATTACATTGTGGATGATAGGGTGTGTATAATTTATGATTGATTTTAAATTTATCATAGAGTTATTTGACATCTTTGTTTTTGAAATTACCACCATTTTTAGAAATGACAGTATGAGGGACACCAAAGTGGTAGATGATTTTATTAAGGATGAATTTGGAGATGGTGGTATTAGTGACATTAAAAAGGGGCATAACTTAAACCAATTTGGTAAAATATTTTATGGTTGTGATTATAAAGACATGCCCATCTTGAGATTAAGATCATTTTCCAATGAGATCTAATCCCCACATGGAAAATGGTTAGGGATATTTGACAATTTGAAGTTTGGATGAATGTGAATGAATTAAATTGTAATGAAGTTGGAAAGGATTAAATTTTTTATAAAATTCGATAGAAACCTTTAAGATTGGGCCAAACGTATCCCTCACATAGGCATTTGTGGGCTATAACATGTCTTCTATAGTGGCCATCATAAATTCCCCCATGTACTTGTTCAAGGAGAGGAGGAACCTCATCTTTCATAACACAACAGAGAAAGGTACCTTCAAAATTATGATAATAAAGGATGTTATATCAAAATACATACTTAAAAGCTTATTTATGAATGAGAGTCTTTTCATGAGAATCTAGGTTGGGAGGATAAGTTTGGTATTCCAGAAATTGAATGATGTATTTGTACCATGGGCTTTTTTGAATGGTGACAACCTCAATGGGGGATATAAGTGAATCTTGTGGTTGAAGAGAGGACAAATATTTTATTATCTGGATAATAAAATTGGGATCGATAAGAACTTGGTGTGGATGAAAAAGAGATGATGAATAAGTAAGAGAATTGGCAAAAGAATTTTGATCTTGAGGGATAGGCTTGATGGTGAAGGAAATGAAATACTTGGAGATATTAGTTTCAATTTGATGATAAGAAATGATATTATTGCTTTTTCATTAGTAATCACCATTGATTTGGTGGAAAATGAGTTGAGACTCAAATGAGGCATGAAGATATTAGATATCTAATTTAAAAGAATCTCTCATTCATAAGGTTAGAGCTTTATAGTTTTCCATATTGTTAGTTAAAATTAATTTGATAAAGTTCTTTGATAACTACTTTTGGTTTGGTAGTATTTGGGAGGATAACAGATTCATCAATATTACTTGCTTCAAAATTCGCATTGAAGTTATGGAAGTAATATTTAAGAGATATAGCTTGATTGAGACCTTCAATATAAAGAATATTGTCATCAAGAAGACTATCTTTAAGGTGGTTAGTAATAGGCACATGAGCTACAACAATTTGATCAGCTATGATTTGTCTTTTGATATATTTTTGAGTAATAATTTGGAGATCAAATTCCATGAGAAGAACCATACACTTGTCAATTATATCTCTAGGAAGAAAGGATTTGGAGAAGAAGTGATGAAAGGGATAATAATGAATGATGACACAAGTGGTTTGATAAATCATGTAATGTCAAATATTTTTAGTTGTAAAATAGATGGTGAGGCAATTGTATTTAACTTTTGTGTAAAATTTCTAATAATAAATGACACCTCTATTGATATAGTAGATGACATATTCTCTTCTGTTATCATCTTGTTGGGTAAGGATTGCCATAAATGATATGGGTATGGAAGAAATATATAAGATTAAAGTTGATCATTTGAATGAAGATGAAGCATGGGTTGGTGAATCAACGATTCTTTCATGTTATCAAAGGATTTTTGAAAAGGGTTCACCCATTCTAAAGCATTACCTTTCTTAAGAAGAGAATTTATGGAGTGGATATGGTAAGTCATTTTGGGGACAAATCATCTAATTTCCCCAAATTTACCTAGATATGTGTGAATATCTAAAATGGAATGAGAGATGGACATGTTGATGATATCACTAATCTTGGTAGGGTCAACATCGATGTCATGGAGAGAGACTAAGAATACTAATGGTTTACTAGATGTAACACCAAAGACACATTTGTAAAGATTTAGTCTAACTTTGTATTTGAGGAGACAATTGGATATGATGGAAATATTTGAAAGGTGAGTATGGAAACTTTTAGATTTAGCAATGAGATCATCCACATAGGTTTCTACAATTTTGTGGATAAGATCATGAGAGACATGAGTCATTTTTCTTCTATAAGTGGATCTAGTATTTTTGAGGCCAAAGGAAATTTTAACATAGTAATGGGTGCCCCATTCCATGGTGAAGGTGGTCTTATGTTGGTCCTCAATGGAAATGTGAATTTGATTGTAACCCAAGAAGCCATCCATAAGAGATAACATTTCATAACCAGTTGTGGAATTGACAATGGGATATATTGTAGGTAAAGAGAAATTATCTTTGGGACAAGTGAGATAAAGATTACAAAAATTAATGCAAATGTGAATGACCATAGTGAACATTTTACAAATGGTAAATATGTTAGAAACTCATTCAGAATAATCCATGGGTTTGATAAACTAAGCATCAAGAAGCTTGATGGTTTCTTTGTGACATAAGGTGGAAACCTCTAGTGGAAATTTTCATTATTTTTAATGCACAGGTTTGGCATCAGGATAAGTGATGATATTGTGCACCATAATGCTAGGGTTAATACTAGAAATGTACTCATAGGATTATGAAAATATCTCATGATATTTATTGAAAAATAAGATAAATTTATCGTGATTAGTAAGTGAGAGTTAATGAGAAACTGTAATTGGTCAAGGGCATGATGGAGTACCATATTCAATATGATTAGTTTCTTCGACAAGCATAACATTTCCATCTTGGAAGTAGTATGGTGTATTAGGTAAATAATAAATTGGATTAGATTTAGGATCAATTCTAACAATGAATTTGAAACAAGGGGTTTTGTTTTTGAAATTCCCAAGTTTGTGATATTATTGAGGAAGTTGAGGTTATCAGGCATGAAATATTTGAAGAATATCTTCATCACTAGGTAAAGTGGGAAGAGGACCATAATACTCAACATGTAATTTGATATCAATAATATTATTACCATGGTGATCATATTTAGAATGTATCTAACATACATTTATGGCCTTGACATCTTATGTAATCTCAAGAATAGGAGAAGTAGATGGGTCAAATGAAATTGGGGTATTGTTAGTTTATTTTATAGGGGAAGAATCATAAATAATGATGGGATCTATAGGTGATAAATAAGATGAATTAATATTCTAAGGTTTGGAAGGTATGATTTTTTATACCACCCAAGGAGTATCAAAAAGCAAATAATTAATGGGAGGCACATGATCTCGAGATCTAATTCATGATCTGTGAAAATCATATGAACATCTAGTTGAAAGCATGTATTTGAGCTAAAGTTTTATGATAATTTTGAACATCCAAGTCTTGATATTGAGCTTCGGTGATTATGTAATTATCATCATAGGTTGGATAAATTATACATTCTTGAGATTTAGAGAGAATTTCAGAAGGTGAAATCCCAATATTACTAAATTTTCATGGAGACATGATAAGAGGATATTGAATTAATTTAGCGACTCCATAATCATTGTAGGTGAAGGGATTTTCTAGTAAATAAGGCTCCTAGGAATTGCATGGAGGGGGGAAATCAGTGATCTCATCATTTAGAGGTATAGTGCAACCATGGGATAATAAAGATGGAGGAAGCCACTCTAAGATGTAAGAAGGTATCTTGGTAGTATTGCATGTATGTTGTAATTCATTAGGTTCATCATAATCCAAATTAGAAAGAGTGACTTGTAAGTATGGATTTATGTTGATGAACTTACGTAAGGGAGCATTATTGATGGTAGGAATGGTAGGGATGTGATATTGAGATTTAGGATTAGGAAGTTGAATACTTCAAGGGTTGGGATCAGCTTCATGTTTACATCATTTGTCATTATGTATGAACTTGATGCATTGGCTACCAAAAGAAGTGATGGCTCTCATTCTATGAGTCCATGGGTGACTGAGGAGTATGCTATAAGATAATGTTAAGTCAAGTACCATAAGTTTAGCTCAAATGATCTTAGGTTTGATTGTTAGGGGAAACCAAGTACAAATAAGTGGATTTTGATTGGTTTTATCAAATCCATAATAGGTAAGGTGGGTTTGCTTGAGATTACCTTTATATAACCAAATTATGAGATGAACCATAATGATGTCAAATCAATACCAGAGACTTCGTCGACTAAGACTTTAAGGATAAGGGTAGTATTAATGGCTATTTTAATGAATAGTGGTAGATCATCACTCTGAAAAAGGATTTCATCATTAATCATGTCTTTTTCAATAAATTCAATAGATGGTTTGGAAGGACACATAATTTCAATGGTATGCACATTGTTAGGTTAAGTTTCAATAGAGGGTGGTTCTTCATCTCTAGAAGATGGATCTTCAATTTCTTGTAATTGTTTCATAAAGAACTTACAAAGATAAGGGGAAGTATGAACTAACTCCATAAGTGGAATATTATAGGGCATGGAGTTAATTTATTTGAGAAATTTCCAATGATATTTAAAAGAAAAACCAATGTGAGTTTTGGAAGGTAAAGTATATTTTGAAGGAATGGAATTTGTTAGGGGTTAAAAAGAAGTAGGTGGTTTTTCATGGCCTTACAAATCTAGATTGGTGGGGGTATTATATTTGATAATTTGTTCTTATAAAGATGGTTTCTTAGATTTTGTGATAGGATATTTGTGAGATAGCTTGCTATGCTAATTGACCTTAGCAATGTTAACATATTGAGAATTATTATAATATCAGTCATAATCATCCTTTGTATTTTATTGATTATTAGTTGTGGAAAAAGATTTTTGGTTATTATAGGAAGAAGATTTGGAAGCTTGTCATTTTTAGAAGTGGTATTGTACTCTTGATGATGAAGGTTAGTCATGGATTCATGATTAAAGGAATCACCAAGCATTTATGAGACAAAAAATTTGGTAAACCCTATACAATATTCATGGGAAATACCAATGTTAGCCTGAGACCAACAAAATTGATTAGGGTCATACCACTTAGGAGGATTATTGGGATAAGTAAAAGGTTTATATGGTAGTAAGCATTGTTTCATTTGTTGCATAGTTAGTGGTGTGTGAGAAGATGAGGGAATGTCAGCTTTGTCAACTCCTGGTTTAGTCTATAGAGTATTGTCAGTGATATCATTAGTAAAAGTTTGAAAATATCCCTTAAGGAATATAGTTTTAGGTTTAAATTGCTTCATGAGGAAGTTTTGATGTTTAACTTGATCAAGAGCTTTGTTAAGTGTTTGAGGAGAAAAAGTTTGAACCTTGTATTGAAGAGGTGTTAAAGCAGTGATGAAAAGTTTAAACAAATTATCATATCAGTCATGTTATGGTTGGCTTTATGGGCTAGATAATTCCATCTTTTGATAAAATCATGAGTTGATTTCATGTTAGATTGCTTATCATTGATGAAATGACTAAGATAATTTTTAGGAAGAACATTATATTGAAGCTCTTTAACTAAAGGATTGACTAAATCCTCAAGCTACCAAATAGAATGTTGGGGAAGTTGGTCATACCATTCCAATACATCACTAGTGAAAGTTCTAACTAAAAGTTTAGATGTGGCAAAAGTATTAGTTTGGATGTACTCTTTGTAAAGATTACCAAAGGCCTTTAGAAAGGATGTAGGGTCTTTAGTCCTAACATACTTAATAGTTAGATTTATATTACCAATATCAATGGAGATGATGAAAGAGATAAAGGCTAATTTTAGATATTTTGAAGCATTTTGTTATTCATTATAGGTTGAGGAATAACATTTCCAGAGGCATCTCTAAGAGGTGGAGGAATGAAATTTGGATTGGTTTGAGGATGGATAGTTGAAGGTTGATTAGCCATATTGATTACATGATGATGTAATTTCATAATTTGAGAGGTTTATAAATTTGCATTATGTTCATTTGTTTTATGACTTGTTCAAGAAGTTGAGTCATATAAATATTGGTTTGGTGTTTATAGGGGAACTCCCTAAATTGGTATTAGGGAGAGGGTTATTAGAAGATGGATTATTAATGGGATTATTGGATAGACTTGTGTCAACTTCTCCCACATTAGTTTGAAGATTTTGAAAATGAAAATTATCTTAATAGGTATAAAAATGATCATATCCACCTAATTCATCTTACGGTGTGATTTGCACCATGTTACAAGCCATAAATGAAGGAGGGGAAGAGGTGTTCCAAGAGTGAGGGTTCTCTTGGGAGGAAAAGAGAGAGAGAAATGAACACCCAATATAGTATCTAAATGGTTTTAGGTAATCCAAGAAGATTATGATAGGGGACTTCATGATGAGTTGAGAGAAATGAGCAAAATGCTAAGGAAGAAAAATTAGAAAATTGAGTCAGATAGATATGATAGACAGTAAGAGTATAAATTCAATTGGCTCAACCTAGTACTAAAAAATAGGGAAAATAGAGTCTAATAAGAGGATAGAGTCGACTAGTTTAACTTAGTACTATTATTTGATTGGTAAAGGAGATACAGGGTTGACTGAGTCAACCTAGTAATGCAGGTAGGGAGAAAAATAGTTTATAAGAATTTATGTTGAATAGATCAACATTTTACTAAAAATAAGGAAATATATTCCAATGTAATTTGAAGAAAAAAATAGAAGGAAACACATAATCAATTGAGTCAATGAGGATGATCCAATTGAGGCACATAACACAAAACCTTACACCAATGCTTGCCAATGGAATTTTTTACAATACGACATACAATGAGAAAAGATCAAGAAGTCAAATAAAAATTAAATTCTAACTAAGTGGTCATCATGAATGTTAGATTATTAAAGTATTATTTTAAGTGTGATATGGAAGTTGGCTGAAAGTAGGGAACTAGAAAGTAATCTATGGATAGTATCAAGACATTTTAGGTTGAAAGGGTTCTATGTTGGCTTGGTATTGGGGCCTACTACCTCAATTCACAATCTCACAGTAATAATGGTGTCATGTACTTTTCCAATATATATCATTAACCATGTTTTTATACTTAGCTAGAAAACCAAGTAAGCTTCCCCCTTGGTGATGAAATCCAAGTAGGTAGGGGTTGGATAGATAAATGTCTAAATGCGTTTTGAAATTATGTAATTTGGTAGTGTGTAAAAGAAAGAAAAAAATAGTGTAACTAAATGGTATATTGAAAAAACACTGAATTAGGCTATGAAATCTATTCTAAGCATACAAACAATTGAAATTTAAATTGTGAAGTAATTACTAGCATATATTTATTAATTATAATTTAAAACGTAGTAAAATGTTGGTATAGATGATAGTGTATGAAAACATTATATAATAGAGTCAATAATGTTGCTACTATACTATAGAAGCAAGGGTCTTTAAGAAAAATGTTTACAGGGTTGATCTAATCTTTCAAATAGAAGATATAATGTAGAATTAGGTCAACTAGGTTGACCTAGTTTATTGTATGAGGGTGGTTTTAAAGACTACAAAATATGAAAAATAAAATTGTAAGGAAAAATTGAAATGAATGAGAAAGAGAGAAAGGAACCTTGGTGGGTTGGAGGATGTTGAAGACTGTGAGATTTCTATTGAAGTGCCTTGAATTTTAATGGTAAATTCTACCATATGTGTCGACTTAGTTCTACAATTTCCTATTTGCTTAAGCTTTTGAAGATGAATATACCAGCATGGTCAATCTATTATGTTTTTTGGAAGCTTTCTAGAATAATATATTATCCAGGTTGACCTAGTATGTTTTATAGAAGTTTGTAAGAGTATTATGTCAACTTGTTTGACCCAATAGCCTATACCTGATAAAGACCTGCACAAACATAATAGAGTCATTTTTGATGTGACTGTGTGTTGAACCTTTGAAAAGAGGTTATAAACTATACCGACCCTATCAACCTAGTATCGTAAATATAAAAAATAATAAATAAAATGATATAAAATGAAAAAGATGAAAGAAAACCTACAAGGGTTAGATTCACATTAAGTTCACTAGAATGTATGCAATAAAAAATGCATCACATCTATAAATCAATCCTAACTTGAAGAAGATAGATCCTACTTACACTTCTAATTGGGAATAAATTATATAGTTAGGAACATGACTAATATGTGTATATGTTAGACCAAATTAGGGTATCTCTTATCACAACAATGATACTAGGGAGGGTTCTAAAGCCTCTATTCAGGGAAAATCACATAATAACCCTAACTAAGACCTATGTTTAATTATTCACTAAAGTAATAACAAGTAAATCAAAATCTAATCTAGTACTCACCAAATCTTGTGGCACAATATGGGGGTCAGTAAATAAAATAAAGTAAACATGCATAAAAGAATCTCAATTAAGCTATGTATGAGCAAGACTCTAATGCATGTAGAAGAAGAGTAATATGATTCAAAAGCCAATACTTATGCTAATTATATCTACTAAAGAGAGGAGAAAAGTTAGAGAATACTTAATTGAAAGATGAACGCATCAAGACTCAATATTTACCTTAGCCAAAGGGGATTCACAAGAGGTTTTTGTGTTTTTTAAGGATCACTAAGAAAAGCCAAAGTATCCAAGACTTCTCCACAAGACTAGATTCTACAAGTAGAAACCCTAAACTAAGAATTATTAAGTAAAGTGGTGGAAGAATGGATTGTAAATAAGCACAAATGAATAATAACTCTTTATGTCTCTCTAATAATGGTGAAATGATCTTGTATTTATAGGTGGATTTAACCATAAGCCCTTGCAAATGTTTTGGCTGACAAGGTCGACCCAATCGACCTAATATCATTATTGAAAAAAATTCACTAGGTCATGGGCTAGGTCGGTCAAGAGCCAACCTAGAACCTAAATGAATTTCACCAATAAGATCACAAGGTTGACCTAATCAACCTAGTACTGTAAACTATCAAAAGGAGTTTTAAGTTAGGAAAAGGGGTATGAAAGGTGGTAAAAGACTAGAGGATTGTGCAATAAAAGAGTAATACCTCAAGGGAATGTTTTAGGAGCTAGTTGGATTAGTAATATGTGGAAAATAAGGGACAATAATACTGAAAACCACCAATGGTCTACCCACCCCTTTCTCAGTGCACCCCTTAGGGCATGCACTCAGAGAGATTGAGACTCGATGAGTTATTACAAGATAGAAAGCATCAATAATTGATAAAAGTGTGAAAATATTATGTGTATATAGACTCATTCATGAGAATATTTTAACCACTAACTAAATTCTCAAAATTTATCAACCACTCAATGAATTAGTCTTCTCCACTTTAGTGAAGACTCAAAATTGACTGTCCAAAATTAGAATAATCAAATAAATATAGATTTATCCTATCTATCCTTCTTCTTATACAAATGATTATAAATTGACATACCTCCATCAATTATCAAGATCCATTAATGATTTATCAAATTGTTATTAAATTCACTTTGTGTATCCACTTGAGAGTCAACATTATCTAATCTTATGCTAATGAAATTTATTTTGCATTGGAGATTGTAATTGAGTAACCACATATTTACTTGCAAGAGCACATCCAAGTCATCGAAAGATAATATCTTCATTATTTGGTAAGTTGAAGGTAACATGTGCTAATTTTTATTATTTAATCTCTATCTGAGCTTCTATGATGAATTTATAATAGATATTCATAGTTCATTTGTTTACTTTCTAGTGTTACATTCTCAATTTCTTGTATTACATTATGGCATACCTGGTGGGATCATTCCTAATGTTACTCTTCTTTTATGGTTTATTGTTGATTTTTTAGTTTTTTTAAAATTATTTTAATTTCCTAACAACTATAATATCATTTTGGAAGAAATTACTTATCGTTATAAGTGAAATTTTATAGGTTTTGGCTGATTGTGCTTGGCTATAACTATCTTCTGAGAAACAATGAAATCATCTTGATATTTAGTGAACTTGTTTTATATTTAGTTTATATTATTCACAATGAAATCATCAATGAAAATAATGAAATTATAAATCTCAATAGTGAAATCATGCATAACTGAGGAAAAATCATAACACAAAGCGATAAAATCATATTTTTTAAATCTTCTATTTTACTTTTCTAGTCTTTTCTTTCTATTTTCTCTTTTTCCTTGTATTTTATTTTTAGTTTCCCAACTTCTTGAATTTTGTTTATTTATTTTATAATTTTATGTCTTTTTTCATAATGATGAAAATGTATCCCTCACAAGCTAAATTGTAAAATCTGGTGAGGAACTCATATAATCCAATGGTGAAATCATTTTGAACTTTGGTGAAAATTTTCAGTAGCTATGATTTTACTTTTCAACTTTCAAGCAATATCATAATTATCAATTATGAAATCAAAGTTTATAATAGTGAAATCATTTTTTTTAGTGAAATTGTATTTGTATATCTAATAATTTTTATTTTCTATCTTTTCCACTTTCTTTTTGGTTAACTTGAAGGTTTTACAATTTTCTAAAGTCACTATCCATAAACTACTAAAATTTTTGTTTATGACTTCAAGTCAAAGAAATAAATGAATCTATTTTATTTGTTCATTTACTAATGTTTTGGTTTCAATTAATTTAGTAATTAAATGTTTAAGTAATTAGTTTACTTTTAGTAAAAGTGTTTGCTTTTGTTATACAAAACTAATTTTTTACACTCTTAGAGATCGATTTGGAGTGGATCATAGCTCAAGGAAAGGATAAATAATTATGGTAGTTATGGACATCAATACAAAAAATGTAGATATGCTTCTAGGAATTAGGCACTGGTGAATGGATTTATAAAGTTTCAGAGGAATATGAATTTTTTTTCCATTTATAGAATTAGACTACCACTCTCAAAGCATAATGGCAATGTCAAATCATTTTGATACTAGTTAGCCAATATCAAAATAGTCTAATACTAGCCATTTCATTAGGTCACTAATTTATTTATTAATTATATTATGTGATATTCTTAGACCTATATTTTGGTACTTTTAATCTCTATCAAAATCTAGGTGTGTAAAAAATTAGGTATATACCTATAAAACCACATTTTTCAAGGTTATGCACTTTCAATTCAATTCTAATATTTATTTACAACCCCCTTAGCATTTGATAGATCTATTTTTTGGTTTTATTTATTCTATATTTTCTATATTTCCTTAATTTTTGTTTCAAGGTAGAATTATTAAGACCTCAATCCACTTTACTATAAAATAACATATAGCACATGTGTGCATGCACACTTCAAAGTGGAAAATCATGTAGAAACTTAATTTTGGTATAAGACTAGATATCTGTTATTGTATTAGTGTATTTGTGTCCATATGGATCATTGGTTTAGATTAGGATTATATTAATGTTTTCCCCTTGTGTTAGGCCTTATATTACCTTCCTTCCCTTATTTTGTCCTTACAACTTTAACTTTTTTCACCTTAGATAAATTTAAATACCTCCTGTCAATTTGGAACATCTAAAAAACTATATGTTGACTATTATTCTTCCCTGCCATGGAACTTGATGTTCATGAAATGAATCAATCATAATTTAGGGGTTTTTTTATATCTTTGACTACAATCAATCAGATTGAGATGTTTGATATTGGTTGTCTTACATTTGTGGGTGCATTGACCCATGTGTCTGGTTTTTATGGTTTATTTTACCTTGTTTATTATGATTTTTTACCCTTTTCATTATCAATTTATGTGCCAATAAGGTCTTAATTTGAGCTCCATAAGTCTATATATACATAAGTAAAAAAATACATTTATGGAGAGGATTTGATTTGATAATCCATCTATTGAATTATAAGGGTATAGTTATATTACTAAAGTAGTACCCTTGTATGAAAGGCATAAATGAAAGATTTTTGAAAGAATATACTGAACATACTAGTGTTTAAATCTCAATGATAAGGATAATAAAATGGGTTGGGATATTCATATTACATTGGAATTCATGTTGACTTATATGAGTTTATTTTGAAAATTTTATTCTTTATTTTTAGTCCACTAGGATAAATAAATCTAATAAACACATGATGAAAAAATTGTAGAAGGGGATAAAATATAATTTTAGTCTAAAAAATGAATTTAAACTATTGTCATTGATAAAAATAGTAATAATAAATAAATTAAACAATTTCATAAGTAATGAACTAATAAAAATAGAAAAAGTGATGAAACAAACAAACTTGGGAAGAATCTTGGGATTGTAAGAGTGAATTAGTTGTATAAAATAGATGACAGATACTTGTGTGAAATCTAGAACAATGATTTCCAAAGAAATTTTTTAATGCATGTCAAGTTATAACTGAATGTGCCTTCAGAATAATTGGTAGTTAAATATGCCCCTATATTGTTTCCAATTAATCTTTTTTTTTTATACCAAACTTGTATTTTGTCTTCTTAAAAATTAGTTTTTTTATTGTGTAGATGCATTTTATGATGTCGTACAGTCCCATTTCTTCTCTTTATCAAATTTATAGGAAGAAATATTTATTTGATGTCTTATTATTCTCTAGTTTTAAATTTTTACAAACACTCAAAAGTATACAAAAAAGGGTTATGGGTTCAAAAATCACAAGGGCGTTGTAGCTACATATATTACACACTAGGATTAGACCAAATATAATTATTTGTAATGTGTGAATGGAATCTCTAACTAGATTTTTCCTCCTCTTACCTAAATTTGAAATTAAACTACATGGGTATTCACTTAAACCATATTTGTTTACAAGTGGATTAAGTAAAAATAGATTGAATAAGATATAAGTACCAAGGTGGAAGCATTTATCATAATTATAGTGATAAATATGGTCATTAAGGGCATTAACTTAAATTACATAGAGAGATTAGCCATTCAACTAATAATTGATAGATGAATTTTTATGACTTGGTATATGTAGAGATATGAAGGATAAAATACATTATAAATTTGATCTTGGAAAAATGTACTATGTGAAATAAAAGGTGAAGGAAATTGGGATAGGTGAAAGGATCGATAAAAAATACACATGATAGATTAAATAGTATACATATAACTATTGAATTTGAACCTAAAGAGATACATATTTAAAATGAGGGCAATCAACTCAAAATATAGATAAATATGACTCAAAATCTAATATAAATGAATGTTTAAGACATATATAAGGAAAAAGGGCAGAGAGAGATAATAGTGTGTGTTAAAAAATACCCTAAGAATAACAAAATATATAAAAGTAAACCAATTGTTAAAAATGGTTAAAACTATGGAAAATGGTCTTGTACAAAAACTTGGTGTTACATAGTGCCCCTAGTTTGATCTGAATATTGAGTGAATGCATGCATGCACCAAACTATTAAAAAAAATTAACATAATATGACTTACATAGGGAAGGGTGGAGAATTGAATTACTCATTAGATAGACTATATCCACACATATTTTTAGTTTCTTTAAAATTATAACATACGGAAAAAATGGAAATTTTCAAAAAGTAGTCAACATCAGATCAATGTAAATTATAGTAAATTGAAGAACAAAAATATAGTAATGATCATAAGAATAAATATACTTTGTTTTACTTGAACCATTTTCCCACAAATTGAAAACAAAACTTTATTCCACTTATTCAAGTTATAAATTTCTAATAAAAATCCTAAACATAGCTATCACTTCTCAAGGATTTATGACAACCCATTCCACATATTGATCAACAAAATAAGAAATGGACCATTTATGATTCTCTCAAGACACTTAAATTTTCTCCACCCTTTTTCTTAATATTTTTGATCCCCAATTTTTTCTAAAGTTACTAATACAAGAACATCTATAGACAAAATTAAATCAATGCATAAGGCACCTTTTGGTAAAGTATGGTAGTGGGCATCAATATAAGCTAGGGTAGAAACAAAAGAAGGAAATGAAAAGTAATATAATTAGTATATAAAAAGAACCCACTAAAGGTTTTGAAGAAGACTTGCCAGGGGTTTGGGTGAATAATAGGAGTGCACCATAAGGAGTAAGTAAGTGAAAGTATAATATATGTAAACTATCTAAATGAATTAGGAGCATAAAATATGGAGGACTAACTAGAAAGGATCTCCATGCACATCAAGAAAGAATGTAGGGATAAGATTTTGAGATAAAATTTTGGTTACTAAAAATACATGAGGCTTGATGAGAAGTATTTGGTTGCACAATTTATGAAACACATGGTATAAACCTCTTTTCATCCACCCTTGTGTCATAACCATTAATCATTATCACATACAAAATGCTAATTTATTCCATAAGCCATAAATCATTAATTAAATTATCGTTTTCATCTCAAATATTGACATCAAATCCATAATCACATTATTGTATTGTATGATAACACTAATTTTTCCAGATTCATTCTTGATAAAATTATAATTATTCTACATAACCTTAATAAATTAATCCATTTATTCAATTGCATAATTGAATTTTGATAATACCATTAAAATTAAAATATAGATTAATTAACTAATCAATCATGTTATTTGAATAATTTAACCTAATCAAAAAATCCATGGAATTATAAATTCCATAATATCAAAAATAAAAAATCCAAAAACCATCAAATCATCTCAAATACCCAAGTCAATCAACCAAAATCCAAGACAATATATAAAATACAAGGTAATGAACAAGAATTGAAATCAATTAACTCTTCTTAACTCTAAATACTTACACACCAAAATTCCCACATTTACTCTTTAACTTCTCTCACTCAATGAGGAAGAGAACTCATTATCCACCCTTGATCTTGGATCAAGATCAACAGTCCACATTAATCCTGAAAATGTATAAATTAGAGATCACCCTTTCACTTCCAAAAAAAAATCATTTAGCCTACCAACACTCTACTTCTTTGAGATCTAAATCAAACATGCATATCATCAAGAATCAATTCAACCATATTTTTTTTACAAGCGGAGGTGTAATTTGGTTGATTACATGGCCTCCAAAATAAGAAACTACATCCAAAATGCATTTGAGAAACATTCAAACACCAAGAGGGTCACTTTCACTATTGGTAAGTGAAGGTATCACATTTTTATTCCCCCGCCCCCCCCCCTCCCCCCCCCCCCCCATACTAACTGAAGGTACTATTGTAAAATTTTAATTTTAAGGATTGTGATTTTTCTTGACTTATAACATCTCTTGTTATGCAAACAACTTATCATGTGCATACATTTGGCATTCTTGGTGGGTTTCACTCCCATAATCCTTTGCTCATTTTCACTTTATAAGTGTTAATAACTTTCTTGGTCTTAGTTTTAGAGATGATCAAATTGAAATTAGCTAATTTTTTAAAATTAACTTCAAATTACCACTCCAATACTCATGAAATTTATGTAGTGTGACTCAGTGTCTTTGCGCATGTAAATAATGTTTTTGAATTTAAACAAGTGTCTATGCTTGATTTAGTCTTTTAGTCTATTTCTAGTGTTTATGTATATGCCATAACATTTACTCTTTTTACAATATATTTATAAATTTAATTATGTTTATATCAAGTCAAACAATTTATACATATATCTAGCTTGTATTATGTATATTATGCAGATGTTGTAACAACTATGTTATACATAGTATTTTTTGAAAATTTAATGACATTTTCCCCAAGTCAAATAACTTTTGTGTTTGAATAGTCTAGTTTGTATTATGTTTAGTTTATTTCACAGATGTCATAACATTTTGTAGTATATGTTGCATTTCTACTCATTTAGCCAGTGTCTATGTTGGTTAAGTTTTCTATCTATTTTCACCCAACATTTAAGTAGACGTTGTAACATCTATGCATGCCATAACATTTTCACCCTGAGAGTTATGTTTCTAATTTATGTCATAGTATTCCTAAATTTTATCTATTTTTATTGTAGGTACATGTTTAAAATATAAATTTCAAATAAACTATTACTTGATTCCTTTGTAGGTTTTCATCACTGAAAGACATTTTATCAAACACACACATTATTAAACTTTTGAGCTAAAATTAAACAATATTGTTAATTTATATTTCATTTAGTTTATCTTATGTATATTTATTATACTTAGAGTCATGTTAATTACAAATGACTTAAGTCTACTGTGTGCACCCTTGGTCATAGTTGTGTATGTTTGTCCCTCACACCACAACTTGTGTCTTTTGCTACTAGAAACAACAATCCAGGCTTGGGAAAAACATAAACTAACACCTAGATTTTTGGAAAATCAAAATCCAAAAACTAAGTTCCTAATAAGACTAAATATAGTAATTAGGTCTTTTTTCCCACCAAAATCAACAAAAATAAATATCCATCCATGTCACCTAAATATATACTATTCATTTAATAGTGACAAACTATGAAAGACAATCTTCAAGGGCTACAATTAGGAAGTCAATCTAAGAAATATAAAATTGAGGATATTTGTCCTTATCCATTCGATAAGGATATAATACATATTCCATTTCTCACTCATTTCAATCCATATAAATTTCATAAATATAAAGGAAAGGGTGATCCATGGGAACACATTATGGAGTTATTTATGGCATGTCAATGGGTCACCTAAAATGACATTTTTATAATCTAACTTTTCCTTAGAAGCTTGGACAACTAGGCCCTCAAATGGTTCTCACACCTACCTAAAGGATCCATAACCATGTCTACAAAATTATAAAAGAGATTTGTAATACATTTATCTTAAAATAATGAACATTAACTGACCATGATGGACCTTTTAAATTCTAATCAATGTAATGGGGAAAGTTTCTCATCATTTTTAAAAGGAGGGGTCTAGGAATAAAACTCACCTACACTATATCAAAAAAATTACTGGTCATCATCTTCATGGTGAACCTAAATCAATAAATGGCCTGTCATTTATAGATACACTAATCCAATTATTTTATGATATCATTGAGAAAGGGGTAAAAAATCTAAAAATCCCTTTTATCAAAGGGTTTGGTGAAAATATTTTCTAAGGATTCCCAAAACAAGAATTAGACACAAAATGAAAAAAACCCAAGTTTTAAAATTAAAAAAAGAATTTGGTCTAAGATGGAGTTATTAAATTCAAACATGTTTAATATTTACCAAAAAAAACATAATTTTACCTTTCAATGGGATCCACCCAAACATAAATACCAATGAAGGACCTACATCCTCATAGGTAACCTTTGGAGGTTTATTTTCATAAACTAGTTGCAATAAACATGATCACATTTATGTAGCCAAAGATTTTCAATGAAAATCAACTTAATATAAAATGGTATATATGATGAATACTATTATTATCACAAAATCAAAGGTTATTCAATGAATAGGTGAATGAAGCTCAAAAACTATGTTCAAGACATGCTAGATTATTGTGAGATTTAACTAGATAATGATGCTTCAATGTCCAAGAACCAAAAAATGAGAATATTCAAGGAAATGTTCCCTAAACATGATTATAATAATTTTTATAAAAATAAAATCCAAAATTAGGGTCAAAACCAAGGTAAAAAACCCATGATAACAATGTTAATTATTGTAGGGTGCCACATAATTATGATTTTGTCATCGATCAACTTTCCAATCATCACAGAGTCACTATCAAGGTCAAACCCTGAGATTATGATATCAATACTTAGAATACCAAGGTTACCATCTAAGTTAATTATATTTAAATTAATTATAATTTTATTATCAATGGTCCATCCATATCTACCTCCAAAAGAAAATATGACATTAGTGAACAACTTGAGAAAATGTTTGCTCTAATATCCATCTTGGATCTTCATAAGAAATAATCTATTCATAAGGAAATATTGTATAAATTATGTAAATAATCAATATATTCTACTAAAATTGATCCTTAATAATTAAAAGTGATCATAAGACATTTATCCTCAAGAAATCAACTCACATTTGAAAATAATGACCTTCTTTTAGCAGAACCATCCTATAATATGTCCACTCACATTGATGCAATCATTTATAAACACAAAGTAAAATTAGTACTCATAGATAATGGGTTAGGATTAAAAATCTACACATTGAAATTGATAAAACATCTTGGGTATTACAAATCAGAATTGGATCTTATTACCATCACCATCAAAGCATATGACAATGCAGAGTAAGAATTGACTGGTACAATACCCTTTCCCATCATGATAGGGCATGCCACACATAAAACCATCCTCCATTTAATTTAATTCTAATTACCATATAACATCCCCATGGGGTAACCATGGATTCATTCCATGTGTGTTGATCCCTCCACTTTCCATCAATGTATCAAGTTCCCACACTTTGGTATGGAGGTGACCATCCACAGAGACCCAAAACCATTCCAATATTGTAAGATGTTTCAAGAATGATACCAAAATAAATAATTTTCCTATTATTCTAGCATGTATCCAAAAAATGAAGGCATGTAAAACCAAATGCCTCCAAATCATCACGTTATATCCTTCTGGATGACCTACCATCCACGTCCAAATGTCCACCTCCCTATTCTGCATCACATTTCACAATAATATATAAGGGGTGTGGGGAATATGATATTGAGAGTTTATTTCATGTTTTTAATATCGCCACATCCACTAAAATAATTGGTAAGCACACTATAATTTTGTTGAAGAAAATAAACTCATATAAGGTTGGTTCCCTCACTTTTATCAAATATTCTCTACTTTCTAATGAACAACTTACGATTTTAGGTGATTTATAGTTATACCATGGTCACTTTCCTTTATTTTATTAAAGAAAATAATATCCTATCACCAAAAATATATGTGAAGTCATGGACTACAAAGGAAAATACTTGGGAAGGTGGATGCAGGGTAATGGGGGATAAAAAATGTGATTCATGGAGATTTTTTTTTTAATGTATGCCTTTTTTTTCAAATTTTTCATTCCTAAAATTGGAATGGTTCTAAATCAAAAATGTGTACACACTTTTCAAAAGGTTTTACATGCCTTGTGTTTATAAAAGGGTGTACACCCTTTTTATTTTTCACTATTTCTTCCCTTCATTTGCTCAAACCCATGAACGTCATTTTTTCACCTTGAAGGAGCTCTCACATTTTGAATATAATGTGTGTGATTTGTATTTGCATCCCACTAGCATGATTCAACATTTGATCATGTTTTTAGGTATGTTGATTGTTAAATTTTAATTTTGGGGTTTTAATTTATATGTTTTATGCATAGGGTTTTGAAATTAAATTTACATTTAACTCTCATATTGTCTATTTTTTTTTGTATATTTATAAATCTAGATACAAAATTCAATGGACCCAATGCATGAATAAAATAGAACAAAACCATGATCAAAACCTTCAACAATTTTACTTTACATAAGAAGTTGAATTATATGAATAACATAATGAAAAATGCTAACAATTGTAAATTGTTATGAATCATTTACATCACTCCTGAAGTCATAGTAGATGTAATTAACTTATGAGTACATTGGAAGTCATGTTTAATAAAGTGGGAAATATTAACTCATAACATGATGCAATGTTGCGTCAAAAAGAGGTCCTAACATAATATTATTCTAATAAAATGTCATATGATGATGCTAAAAAAAGATAAGAAAATAAGATGTGTGTGCTTTGTTTCTTAAGAATGGAAACAACCAACCACCACCAACAAGTTGTAAACATGTTAGCATTGATTGGTATGTTCATGAAAATATAAACAATAACTTTTGTGATAGGTGGTAGATGGTGTTTGATGAGCCTCAATGAAATAATTGTTGGGTATGGAATCACTATTCACACTAATTATTCATAGATACTATTCATTGACACTATTCATGGTCACTATTAATCGTGATATAGCATGTAGGACATGTGGCATGTAGATGGTATGTAAAGTAGGTGATGTATCATGTTCAAATGACATCTTGGTGATGTGGCATGCGAGTGATGTGGCATGTAGGTGGTGTGGCATATGGGTGATGTGGCATGCATTGGAAGTGGCATGTGGTATGTAGGGGACATAGGTGATGTGGCTAGTTGGTGATGTGGAATGGCCCATGGAGGGTCATTTAAGTGTGATCAAGTTGATGTCATGGGAGTGGGGTGTAACACTCCACCAAGGCACATGGGTTTTGCCTTTGGTAGTCATATGAGATTTATCTTGTGGCATAAATATCAAGGGTTGGTTTCAGGTGCATTTATATGGAATCTCCATGATTCTTCATGTCTGGTGAAATTTAAAGGTGATTGTAACACCTTTTGGACTTTTGTGTGCACATGGGAAGTAGAAGACAAGAATTCATTATTGCTAATTGGCCTCACATATGAAGTGGGGTGCAATGTTTGGAGTCACATGGAGGTGGCTATGATATTTTATATAGTAGTGGATCTAATTTGTTGACCCTTTATACATGAATACAAACATTTCATTATCGATCACTATTCTCCCATGGAGTGTGGTGAATTTATTGGGATACCATCTTGTTTCTCTCTATCTCTCTCTTCTATGTTGTAAATGATATAAAATAATGAGTTTTCCTTCATATGTGTATCTTCATTGTAATCCATTTGTGGATCCATACAAGTTTGGGATTGTATGTTTTCAGGTTGGATACTGGAGGTTTTGTAAGCTTGGTTTACCTAAGTTCTTTGTTTATAAGTAATATAAATCAGTTACTAGAGGATGTTGTTTTTAGAGGAGGTTTTGTTGAAGTAATTAAAGTTTTTAAGTTTCCATTGCCCCATGTTTTCTTCTTTGATGTATTTTCATGGGTTTCTATGTAATATATTATGTTATCTGGTTATTCTTGTTCATTATTTTAGTGTCTTCTTTATTATGTAATTTATTTCTTGTACTATTTTAGAACATTTTTACTAACATCTAGTATCAGAACTAGGCTCTTTGAAAAACTCTATTTGTGAGTGTTTTCTATTTCAAGGGAGCTTTGTTCATGTGGGATCTACTACAATGATAGATTAACCAATTTAAATATGGAAACAAAAAAAAAGTTATGGCAAGAAGTTCTCTCTTTGGATCTCTTAACAAAGATTTTATTCTCTTAAATATTGTTGAGGAGAAGACCATAGGAGATTTATGGGAGAATTTGAACAAAATTTTCTAGAGAATCAATACCAAGCATAGTGTTCTTGAAAAAGCAATTGTATATCTTGAGGAACAAGTTGGTCTCCATCTATATGAAGATGGATGATGATGACAAGGCACTACCTTTTGTGTTTCTCAGATATGATGAAAAAGTGAAGGTTTATATGTTGTGGTATCCTATTGAACACATGATTTTTAGCTAAGATGTTTAAAAATCCATGAAAATAAAGAGGTAAAAAATAACCCTTAAATTATACCTATTGTAGTAGTTCAGGAAGATGAAGAAGAAACATTTAGTGGAAGGATAAGGTTGGTGTTGAACCATTTAACATAGAGATTATTGAGTGGTGTGAATGTAGTTAGTTGAAGTGTAACATAATCAAGTATATAGGAGGGTTGTGGTGTAGCTAAAGTGATAGCCAAGTGGACAAATGTATGGAGTAGCTCTGGAGGCATATGGGTTAGTTATAGAGACATTCAATAGAGTAGGATTGATTTTTAATGTGGGATCAAAAAATTGGTAGGTGTAGCGATGCACTGATTAGAATGAGGACTTGCCAATAATTATTGATAGGTATAGTGGATTTGTGTCATGTTGAGAATTGTTGGTATTTAAAGGACTATATGTAAAAGTCAGGTATTGACTGCTATGAGATCTTATTTCTTGATGTTAATTATTATCAAGAGTGTTACGTGCACTTGTTGATGTTCAATATTTGGAGCATCTTGATTCCAACATGGTGATATCTCATGAAGAGATGGATTGGCATGAAGTCTATGAGGATGAGACCAAGAGTTTCTAGTTTATAGATTGAATAAATCATTATATAGGTTGAATTTGGTGCAACATATGTAGTATAAAAATTTTAATACCTTCATGAAGAGCTAAGGTTTTAGTAGAAGTGAAGTTGATCACTGTGTGTTCAATGATGAGCTTTGTTATCTTTATTCTATGTTTGGCTGACATCTTTGTTGTAAGTCACAACATAATGAAATTTAATGGTGTGATGGCTCAGTTGGCTAGTAAAGTTGAGATGAAGGTGGTAGAAGCAAACCAATGATGAATATGCATAGGGATAGGAAAACAAGGAATGACCCCACTTGTACATTTTTAATTGTCTTCTAAATAGTGTCTTAGAATGGAGGATAAGACATGTTTATCCTATGTATTATATTTATCAGGAGCAGGAAGCCACATGTATGCCATGGTGTGCACTAGACCAAATATTCCCAAGTAGTGGGAGTTATGAGCCAGCTCATGGCTAAATCCCTGCTGGATGGTTGGGCTGTGATGAAAGTGGAGAGTCACTTTAGGTGCTCCAATCTATTATAGTAGAGAAAATGTTGACAAAGCTAGTCAAGGTAGAGAAGTTTTAGTAATGCAATATAACTTTTACTTGGTATGTGTTAGGGAAAAAATGGACATGGTTGGTAGTCAAATGATATATGATCAGGTATTTTAAAATATTGTGTATATTGACTTCAAGTTGGGGAATGTTATGTGTGAAGTCAATTTTCATGATAAATATTCATAGACACTATTCATGGTGATGTGGCATATAGGTTATGTGGCATGATGATATAACATCTTGTTTATGTGGCATTTAGGTTATGTGAGATGCTAGTGATGTGGCATGTCCCATGGAGGGTCATTAAACTATGATCAGGTTGATGTGATGGGAGTGGGGCATATCACTCCACCAAGACACATGGGTTTTGTACTTAGTATTCACATGATGTTTGTCTTATGTCATAAATGTCAAGGGGTAGTGTGGGGCACATTTATATGGATGATATATGATTCCTCATGTCTAGTGAAAGTCAAAAGGTGATTGTAACACATTTTGGACTTTTTTGTGCACATGGGGAGTAGAAGACAAAAATTCACTATTACTGATTGGACTCACATGTGGAGTGGGGGTGCAATGTTTGGAGTCACATGGTGGTGGATATGATCTTTTATAAAGTAGTGGATATACTTTTTTGACCCTTTATGCATGAATATAAACATTTCATTGTTGATCACTATTCACCCATAGAGTGTGGCTAATTTATTGGACCACCATGTTGTTTTTCCATCCCTCTCTCTTATATGTTGTAAATGATATAAAATCATGAGATTTGATTTGTATTTTTATCCTCACTATTATCCATTTATATATCTATGAAATCTTGGGATTTCATGTTTATAAGTTAGAGCCTGGAGGCTATGTCATTTTGGCTTACCTGGATGGTTTTTTAATAAGCATTGAATGCTTTGTATGTAAACATTGGTATGGAGTTTCTTGTTGCATCTTGGAGGTTAGAGCCTTGAGGATTTGTAAGCTTGGCTCACTTGAGTGTGATCAAATCATGATCTCTACTATCCTCATTATAATCCCTTTGTGGATCTATCAAATATTTGGCTTTCATGTTTAGAGGTTAGAGCTCAGAGGCTATGTCAGTTTGACTCACCTAGATGTTTTGATTGTAACCATTAAATGATTTGTATGTAAACATTGGTATGTACTTACTTATTATATCTTGTAGGTTAAAGCCTCAAATCGTTATAAGTTTGGTTCACCTTAGGGATTTGTTTTTAAAAATAAAATGATTTTTATGTAGGCATGGGGATGGAGTTACTTGTTTCATCTTGGAGGTTAGAGCCTAGAGGTTTTGTAAGCATTGATCACCTGAGTGTTTTATTTGTAACCAATAGAAAGGATTTACTGGAATAAGTTATTTGTAAAGGATTTTTTGATGAATTAATTAAAGTATAGAAGCTTCCATTTCCATATGGTGTTTTCCTTGCTACATTTGAAAGGGTTTCTAAGTAATATCTTGTGTTATCTAGTTATTATTGTTGATTATTTTAGTGGATTGTTTGTTATGCAATTATTTTCTTGTAATACAAGATATTTTTTATTAGCAATAATAATGTGATTCCATTATACTTTTTGATAAAATTCTATTGTGAGTTTGTGATACAATAAATCACAAATTATTTATACATGAAATCTTACCAAGGTAGGGGAGGTGGATCCTCATTTCGTAGACCTAGTGTTAGGTATGACTAAAACCTCCCTAACCGAGTTTAGATAAATAAAAAGATAATAACACATGATTATATTATTGAAATTTTTCATCGTACCACACATATGGATACATTTGAGGTAGTTAATAGTCTCACATAGGTTATGATTTACCATGGGATGCATAAATTGAGGACTTATACACATGCTCCAAGTGGTGGAACATCTAGTAGTTCCCTCCTACTTTGGTTCTAGTGGTATCGGTGTTAGTTTACCTCCTCCTATTAGTGCTATGGGTATTGGCACTAGTGTCTCTCCTAATATCATTAATCCTATAGTTCATGTACATCATTTCACATCATGTGAGAAGAAGTGTAATGGACCTCTTATTCAGGTGTGACACACATAAGTTACATTTGTGGAGACTAGGGATAAATTTATGAAACACACTAGTACCCAACTATCTATGTAATTTATAGTAGATTTTGCATATCATCTAGTAGTGTCCCTCTTAATATTTGTTCTAGTGGTATTAGTACTAGTGTCCTTCCTACTATTGTGCTAGTGCTATTAGTGCTAGTGTCTCTCTTACTAGTAGTCATCATATAGTTTTTGTATATAATGTCACATCATGTGGGAGGAAGTGTAATGGACCTCTTATTCAAGTGTGACATACATGGGATACATCTGTGTAGACTAGATCTATATTTGTGTAGCACACTAGTACCTAATAGTCTATGCAATTTATGGTAGATTTAGCATCTTTGGGTAGTGACAAAAAATATAGTCCATTTATACTTTTTTTAATACATTAGGACACTAACACACCTAAGTATATGTTATATATATTTAATTTAGGATTTTAGGAGACTAGCATGTCATATTTTATGTCATTTGTATATGCTTAATCACCTCATGACACTAGCATGCCATATTTTACATCATTTGTATAAGCTTCAACACCTCATGACACTATAATGAAAAAAATTATGCCATTTATAGTTAATTCACTACCTCCCCATAGAATATGTCAGCATGTTATGTAGGACTAATCTACTTCACTGTCTATATTTGGCACACATGTTTAATTTTAATTAAAATTTGTTTATGTATGTAAAAGACTATTAAGTTTATTTTTTAATATATGTTTACTTAATTAACTAATATTTGACTAAACTTTTCATTTTTTATTTGCATAGATGATCACTAATATCTTAGGTACCTCAGCTACCTTAGATTATGTTGTTGAGGTTACAATCAACACCGTGGTACCCTACACTCAGGGTTAAAAAGTTACAAATTACAAAGAAGTTTATATTTAGTGTTAAATCACAACTTGGTTTATTATGCTTGAATTTTAGTTTTTTAGTTATATATATTTGTCCAATTAGTTTAGTTATTAAATTTTATTTATTTTTGTAGCTATGTATTTGTCATAAGCATAGTATGCTAGATAGAGTTGAAACACTCTCATACATGTAGAATATTTATGTTTCATTTTCAATAAGTGTTTCCTTACAATATTGTAAATCTATAATATGTTTCATTTAATATACATTTAAAGTTGTGCATATGTTTCTATATTCATTAACATTGTTATCTCATATTCTTATCTTAAGGCAAAAGAAATATGAACTAGGTCATGATGAATTTAGATTGCTAACAACAAAATACCTATGATGCCAATAAAAATGATAGTCAAAATGCTAATAATTAATTAGTACAAGGTATATATCTCATTCTCAACTACAAAATATGCTCTCAGTTTAATGTATCAAAACACATATATCAAGACAAGTTTTCTTTGATGTAATTTGATCACAAAAAAATTCCCTATAGTGTTATTACGCTACTATCCACATCTCTATGGTTTCTATCCACATATTAATCTAAATAATTATTGTATTTTTTATACTAGTTGGTTGGTTCAATATGATATTAGGAACTTGCTTAGTTTCAGGCATCTAGAAAATTCATGCATCGTTAGTCAATCCTAGAGTCACCAGTTGGTGCAAAACAAGACCAACTATAATTATTATCTTACAATCAAAAGGTACTTAGAGGTTGTTTGAAGTTTTGTATCAAAAATTTACACATGTTGATTTTTAATTTAAATAGAATCAAATAAATTAGATTTGAACCATTGTGGACAATATAGTGTTTAAGCATACTTTGAATGCATAAATAAAGGAAATAGTAGTCACTCATACTCTTGTTTATCAAATAAAATAATAATATAACAAATATGAGCATCATATTATATATAAAATAATACTTTTTAGTCATATTCGTGTTTAGTAAATAAATTAAAAATAACAAATATGAGCTAAACAAAGGAAATGTGAAAATGTTAACTCACTAATTCTAAGTCTTTATCTAGTTTAAGAAAATTTGTATGTATGTCTCGTCTAGTTATTTATCCATTTATGAATATGTAGACACTAAAACTAAATATATTTTTTAAATGTTTTGTATACACCATACTTTTTTTACATGAAGGAGTAATTTTTCTCCCCTTTTATCCCTCTATCACTTTCTCTTTATGTATAGAAGGAATAATATTAATTTAAATTTATCTTAAATTAGGTTTTATATTATTTTATTCATTATTGACCTATTTAATTTTTTGGTATTATAGATGATGAGAGATGCTATGGGTACTTTTATCACTTGGAATCACACCATTGAGAATATTCTCAAATCTCCTCATCCAAGTGGCATAATAGAGTCATCTCTCTTGTTGTGGGTGACAATTTCATTGAGATGAATCTCTAGATAAGGGGACAGATCCCCTTGATGCAAATTTAAAGCTCTCTCTAACCTATCAATTGTGTATGAAAAGGGTTAAGGAAAAAACTAAGAAACCAAGCGATGATGAATCAATGTATAATGTCCTCCCAATTGACTGAAATGACTACTTAAAGATAAACAAGGTGTTTCTCACATAAGACTCACAACTCAAGATTAATTATTACATCAATGTTTCATATGCTAGATTTAGGAAGGTATATGATTCTTAGGAAGGGAATGAATGATTCCAAAGAGGGATAATATCATGGACCACTTCTAGGATATCTCTATACTTAAAAAAGAATACTAGCAAAGACCTGAAATAATCTCCTTTTTGCAAATTGGTAGACCATCAATAGTACAAGGTAAAAAAGACACTCTTTCACTAGACTAGACCAAAAATATTCAAGTCATTACTCAATATTATAGCATATGAGTGGAAAAAACACTTGTATATTTCTTCAAGAGTTCTTCAAGTACAAATCTAGCTAGAGTTTTCCCAATACCTAGTGAAGGCTACTCAAAGAGCTAAAAGAATGCATGTATATAGATTTTGAGAAAGGAATCAAGTAAGGGATGTCACAAGGTCACTCAAACATGTGTCACCTTGACAATATTAGTTACAATTTCATATGAAAGAGGGGTGAGATAAGTCAGTTCATGTTAGTAGTCTACTTGTTTGAAACCAGTCATAAGAATGGTAAAAAGTGGCACAGAACCTCCAAAATTTGTAAAGGTAACTACCTCTATCATAAACCATCTAGGAACATTTGAAACTTAAAATGGGGAAACTGACACATAACACTACTCAATAGACATGAGAATCATCATGATAGTTAGAGAATACCATTTCTAACTACCAGACATCCCATGGACACCTATGTTCATTGATTTCATGGGAGCTCTTTGGTTGGATCAACTCTCACAAATGACCTAAAACATCAACCTATATATTATTCACTTGTTTTGCCTACACTAAATGCTCAAGATCTTGCCATTTGTTACCTCCATATTTTCCCTCAAGTTCTTGCCATGTTTTTTGAGTCCAATGGCTATTTTCCATAGTTTAAAGTTGATGTTTATAGGGCCATCACCTTCCTTATTCCTTCAAAACATTTTTGTTGGACTTAAGTTTCTTTTAGACTTTTGCCAAGTGCTCTTTAACTATGAAAAGTGCCCTCTGAATCATGGAAAGTGCCCTTTCAAAACCTTTACGTGGGACACTTTTGATTGCAAGATGTATTTTGGGGAACTTTTTGTGGCACTTGGATTCAAAGGTATCCTTAAAAACATTTATCTCAACCACTTTTCCCAAATTAATTCCTTCAGGGTTTTTGGTGAACCTATCCTTTGGATTTTTTCCCCAAAAAAATCTTTTAGGCTTTTTTGTCTAACCTATCCTTTAGACTTTCTCCCAAAGAAATCATTCAAATAATATTTCTAAAATAAATATTTTGGGCTTTCCCAGGCTTAATTTACATGAAATTTTTGACTTGAGTAATTCCTTCAGACAAAAAGTCTAAAAAATAATTATGCCTAAGTTTTTTTTCAATGTGGATAATTTTATTGAACAAATTTTGCAGACAATTTTTTTGAAAGAATTCCCAAATGGTCCTTTGGAAATCTTGAAAGTGTCATTTCAGCTTTGTGTTTGGTTCATTTCGTTGTGGAGGGGTAACCTTCTAAAAATTTTCAAAGGGCCATTTTTCCATAAAAGTACCCTTCAAAAGGATTGTAGAGTGTCCTTCATAAAATATGAAGATGACCCCTTCAACTTTCTGAAATGGTCCCTTAGCCCAAAAAAGGTTCTTCAAGGAAATTATTTTAGACAAAATGTCTAAAACAATTAACTACACTTAAAAAAACCCAAAATAAAAATGTTGAAAGAATTAACACTTGTACTTTTGTTTTGTGCTTGTATGGAACATCTCCACCAAAGGAATTCTACATAATAGGAATACCTGAATTTGAAGACCAAGATAAACCTAAAGTGAATGGCCAAGATCAAATGACTAAGTCCAAAAATGTCTTTGAAGCAAGTCTTTGATCATGAACAACTTTGCTTGTGTTTTGACAAAGGACCTCAGACTTAGTACATAGGAACTTTTAACTAGGATGAGCAAACCCACATGCTCAGCTTCTTTTGAAACTATTGTGCATGTAAGATCTGACACTCTGAAAATGTTCTTTAAACTCAACTTAAACATGCTAGAATGACTCAAAGAAAGTAAAAGGACCTAGACAACAAACTAATCAAAGCTAATAGCACTCATATTACATTTAATAAACTTCAGCTCACACTAAGACATGATATTCACCCCTAAAATATCTAAAGTCTAAGTTTGCATATAGGGGAGCCCAATTTTGACTTGTAGGGTCAAAATTTGGTCAACAAATTAATGACTCACAAGGGTAGTATGCCTGTTATACTAACTAGACCAGTAGCCTTATCAATCCATTAGGCATATGGAGTTATCTAAGGATTGAAATAAATAATAAACCTTGACCATGATTCAGAACTTGATTGATAAGACAAATAGGTACCACCTCAAAACACATGAAGACCAAAGCAAACACACATGTGCTACTAAGCACTTAAGAGAACTAGACATAGTAGAAAGAAAACTAATTATGTATAGCTAACCAGGTATGGTCTTCCCCCTCCTAGTTCAAAGGGGAAAATTTAAAATCCTCTCACTTCATGACATGAAGGATTGGATGAGTTAAGAAGCCTTTTGTCTCTTATCATTGCTACCTCCATGTTTCTCACAAAGTCTGCCAACCTTATTGTCATGATGGTCATTAAGAACTAAGCAACTCTAAATAATCTGACCAAGGAAATGAACTCTTCTTGTACATGATCACTTGCTTCATGTTTCTACCCATTCACTTTCTCATGATCAACTCCCATCCTCTCTACAGGGATGATTTCAAAAGGATTGAAATCATGTTCATTAGAAAGATTAGGCCAATATGATCTTTCTCCATCCTTCAAAAGATGATGAGTTACTTCTAGAGGGTGATATCCCCTCTTGATGACTTTAAATATATCATTCTTAAATTCACAATCCTATTGAAATAATAAACATGAAATCTTGTTTCTCCTTTGCATACTTACTTGAGTTTCAATGCCACCTTCTCCATCTTTGACCAACTAATAGATTACTTGAAGAGGAGTATAGCTTGCTCAAATGACTTCAAATAAGTCATCCAAATTATAATCAAGAACCTCTCCTAGTCCATCCATAGTATCTTTCAAGGTAAGAAAATAATCAATGATCATTTCCTCCTCATCAGGTATGGAGGCAAAAGCTTGTGAATTGTCTTTTTGTTCACCAAGTGGGGTACCTATGGTTATTTCTTCCTCATCTACACTCATGAATTCTCCTTGATAGATCATGAATTTAACATATTATTCTTCACTTGCCTTTCTCAAGATAGGTTCCTCAATACAAGAAAAACATTATTCATCAACCAAACAAGGGAATTCAACACAAAGACTCTCAAAATTAGATGGGGATTGGAATGTAAGGGGTTATTTTGAAATATCATGAGAACGAGGGGGAAAAACTTGGGCCAAAATCACTTGATTCTCTTCCTTCCACTTGACCAAAACTTTATCAACATCAAAATTAACATGAGTACTCTCTTGATGAAAGGCAGATGGGGTGTTTTTAGGCATATAATCTTTGTTTAGGTCTAAAACTTCCATCTCACTTTGACTAAGTAGCCTCATCTTTGCCTCTAATTCATCAATTTGTTTAGATAGATTCTCTTGAAAGAGTCTTTTTTGGAGCTCATAGGAATCATAATAGATATGGGGAGTACATGAAGGTTGCCATGGAGTACAAGAAGCTTCTTGAGGAAGAGTGGAAGGGACTTGAGAAGGACTAGCTTGATTTTACACTTCACACTCTTGATCAATACTCTTCTCTTCTTTCTTGCCCTATGATTTCACTATTTCACTCCAACTCATTATCTTGGGACTCTCTTCTTGAGGAAAGGTAGGATAGGTTTTTATAGGATCAAACTCCTCTTTAATTTCATATTCTTTAACAAAAAATTTCTTCTCTTAATGACAGGTAGCAACTTCATTCACTTTCTCAAGATCTTAAGTTGGTTCATGATAGACATTTATCCAACTTGGAATCTTGACGTCATGTTGAGGGGCTTGAGAAGGTTGAGGGATACTAGGGAGAGTTTGCACATGCACATGAGGAGTTCCTTGAGGATGGATGTGTTAGTTTTCAAAGTAAATAGGATGACCTTCTTCAAAAGAGGGCTCATAATCTATGGAATTGAAATAGTTAGTCTCCATAGAAGGCTATTCTAATATCCTTTAGTATTGGATTTCTAAGTGTAAATGATTAATAACATGAGTAGTTAGTTTTAGTATAGGAGAAAACGCATTATATGGGCTAGAAGTTTGACTCACTTTATTTTGGTGAGAAAGTGCTATTTGATAGAAGGGATTTGGTATACAAGAAGAGGGTTTATTTTGTATGGTAGAAGGCTGTCTTGGGATGGAAAAAGGCATAAAAGGCTAATTACCTTGAGTGGGTTGACTCCTCTATCTTAATAGTTTCTCCTTCATGGATTGCATGGTTTGAGCTTGTCTAAACAAACACTCTTCCTTATACATTATCTCTTGTTAATATCTATTTTGATCATTCGACCTATCTATCTCCAACATTTTCTTCTCAAACTCCAACATTATCTCCATAACACTCTTGGATTGACTAGGAGAAGGAAAATTAGGAGAGATTCTTGAGGTGATTCCATGAACAACATGAGCTTGATCAAAACTATATGAAGGAACATAAGGGCCATACTACTCAACAATGGGATTATACACACCAAATATGATTTCTTGATGAACTAGGGCTACTTGACCAACTTATTCAACTCAGAGTCATCATTGGTTTTGATTGAAATGCATCCAAAAGGCTGATTAGTGGAATAACACACCAATAATTCTTCACCTCATTGGACAAATAGTCCCACTAGGCATGCCAAAAACTATTGTCACTTGGATTCGCACCCTTGAGGAGATGCTCAGCTCTCCTCATCCAAGTGGCATAATGGAGTCATCTCTCTTGCTGTGGGTGACAATTTCATTGAGATGAATCTCTAGATAAGTAGATAGCTCCCCATGATTCACCTTTAAATATCTCTATAACCTATCAATTATGTATGAAAAGGGTTAAGGAAAACAACTAAGAAACCAAGCGGTGATGCAGCAATGTATAATATCTTCCCAATTGATTTAAACCGCTACTTAAAGATAAACAAGGTGTTTCTCACACAAGACTTACAACTCAGGATTCATTACTACATCAATGTTTCATATGATTCTTACTAGACTCATTACTAGATTCAAGAAGGTATATTATTCTTAGGAAGGGAATGAATGATTCCAAAGAGGGATACAATCATGGACCAATTATAGGATATCTCTACACTTAGAAAATAATACTAGCAAAGGCCAGAAACAATATCCTTTTTCTAAATTGGTAGACCATCAAGAGTACAAGCTAGAAAAGATAATCTTTCACTAGACTAGACCAACAAGATTCAAGTCATTACTCAATATTATAGCATATGAGTGGAAACAACACTTGTATATTTCTTAAAGAGTTCTTCAAGTACATATTTGGCTAGAGTTTTCCCAATAACTAATAAAGGCTACTCAAAGATCTGAAATAATGCATATATATAGCTTTTTGAGAAAGGAATCAAGTAAAGGAAGTCCAAAGGTCACTCAAACATGTGTCACCTTGAGAATATAAATTACAATTACATGTGAAAGAGGGGTGATATGAGTCATGTCATGTCATGAGTCTACTCATTTTAAACTAGTCATAAGAATGGTGAAAAGTGGTCTAAAACATCCAAAATTTACATAAGTAACTACTTCTATCATAAACCATCTAGGAGCATTTAAAATTTAAAATGGGGAAATGGACACATAACACTACTCAATGGACATGAGACTCATCATGACAGTTAGAGAATACCATTTCTAACTACCAGCCATCCTATTAAACCTATGTTCATTGATTTCATGGGATCTTTTTGTTTTGATCAACTTTCAACAATGACCCAAGCCATTGACATGTCTATTATTCACTTGTTTTACTTGCACCAAATGCTCAAGGTCTTGCCATTTATTACCTCCATATTAACCCTCAGGTTCCCACCAAGATTTTTTGACTCTAGTGGCTATTTTATATTGTTTAAATTTGACATTTGTGGGGGCATCACCTTCCTTATTCTTTCAAAACATTTTCCTCAGACTTAAGTTTCTTTTGGAATTTTTCCATGTGTTGTTTAACTATGGAAAGTGCCCTCTGAATAATGGAAATTTCCCTTTTAGAATGTCTACATGGGACACTTTTGATTGCAAGATATCTTTCAAGGAATATTTGGGGCCACTTGGATTAAAAGGTGTCCTTTGAAATATTTTTCTCAACCACTGTTACTGAAATAATTCTTTCAAGCTTTTTGGTGAACCTATCCTTCACACTTTTTCCCAAAGAAAATCTTTTAGGATTTTTTTGCCAAACCTATCCTTCAAACTTTCTCCCAAAGAAATCATTCAAATAATCTTTTCAAAATAAATATTTTTGGCTTTCTTGGGCTTAATTTTTGTGGACTTTTTGACTTGAGTAATTCCTTTGGACAAAGAGTCTGAAAGAATTAGGCCTTAGTTCTTTTTCAATGTAGACAATTTTCTTGAAAAAATTTTGTGGAGAATTTTTTTGAAATAATTCCTTCAGGATTTTTTTTTGGTCCTTCAAAAATCTTGAAAGAATCCTTTTGGATTTATGTTTGGTTCACTTCACTTTGGAGGGGTACCCTGTAGAAACTTTTTAAAGGACCATTTTTCTAAAAAAGTACCCTTCAGATGGATTACAGAGTGTCCTTCAAAAAAGATGAAGGTGAGCCATTAAGATTTTTGAAATGGTCCCTTAGCCTTAAAAAGGTCCTTTGGGGGAATTGTTCTATAAAAAATATTTGAAACAATTCCTGACACTTAAACAAAAAACCCAAAACAAAAACTCTAAAAGAATGAACACTTGTACTTTTGTTCCAGGCTTTGTATAAAACATCTTCTCTGAAGGAATTCTACATAATAGGAAGACCTAAAGTTGAAGACCAAGATAAAATAAAAGTGAACAATTGAGCTCTAATGACTAAGTCCAAAAATGTTTTTGAATCAAGTCTTTGAACATGAACGACTTTGATTGTGCTTAGGCGAAGGACCTCAGACTTAGTACACATGAAATATGAACTAGGATGAGCTAACCTGAATGATTAGCTTCCTCTACAACTAATGAACAATGAAATATATGACACTCTAAAAATTTTATTTAAACTCTGCTCAGACTTGTTAGCATGACTAAAAGAAAGTAAAAGGACCTAGACAACAAACTGATCAAAGCTAATAGCATTCATATTATGTTAAAAAACTTGATCTCACACCAAGACATGATATTCAAACCTAAAAGATTTAAGGGCCAATTTTTCATATAGGGGTACCCAATTTCTACCTTCAAGGTCAAAATTTGGTCAGCATGTACCCCACATGGATCTAAACATCATCGACTAGCTCCCTTGAAATACTTGATTTAGAGACATAGACTAGTGAGAACACATAGTAAAATTATTTTTTAGCTTCAATAAATGATAATTTATGTCATATTTATATTTATTTTCACATATAGGTCTAAATATATATGTATACTCTGTATGATTCTCCTTCATGGATATATTCATGGTCATGCTTCCCAAGAAAACCATTTAGGTGGCATATGGTGGGTCCAAAATCAATTTGTTTCAAAATTTTGTTTATGGAAACTATATCATTCTCAATATATATTTTTAATTCATTAAATTTTATATTTGATATGTTGTAAACATGACATAGTTTCTTAAGGTTGTGGAAGAGACATTTTATTCTTCACATGTTGAGAGGAGAGTTCCCCCCCATAATGAGTCATGTAATACCGCTACTTTTACATCTATGGAAAGAAAATGTAATTTATTTGGAGGTAATGATGATCATTAGAGATATTTATTGTGATAGGAGTGTATTTGTAGTCAAAATTTATTTTATATGTTGATATGGCCCACATTGTATGCCTATATGGCACATTTTTTATATGCAAATGTTATGTTCTAGATTGTATCTCGATATATGTCATATTTTTGATGTCATTATGACACAATTTTCACAAACATATATACTATTTAAATATTTACATGTGAATCATACATGGTTATAATTCATGTATAGATATTTAATTATTAAATATGTCATTATTATTTATTGAACATGTTCACGGATAGTTCAAATATTTAAATTTTATGAAATTGATATATTGATGTTATAATGAGTACAACTAAGTCATTTTATTATGCACATATATGTGATGATTGTTGATCTATGTGATGGTATACTAGCATTATCATATATTTAATTAAAAATAAAGAAAAAAAAAATTTATATTAATGTCAAAAAATGACCATTATCGTAGAGTTCTAGGAAGATATAACCAAAAAAGTCATTTAGAAAAAAAATTGTCACAATTGTAAACATATCATGTTTTCATAACATATGTGTATGAAGAACCTCCATCAATAAATAATAACCAAATATGATATTCATTTATCAAGATCTATATCTTAAAAATGTCAATTAACCTATAATTGCATGGGTGATTCCTTGAGATAAGTGAGACACAGTAGCAAGTTTTCTCTCACAGCTAAATATCTCTTAAGAGATAAAAAGTTGGTCTATGAGAGGTGTATCTTATGACTCATTAAACCAATAAAATAACCATATACATAAACACATGTATTGGTATTTTAATAATATATTGGCCATCCTTCACTCTATCAAGCCTTGAGGCCAAAAGTTTCAGTTGGCTAGACACATCCATTAAGATAATCTTCTCATCCCTAAGTGGTAAAATGTGTGAATGTTTGTCATACATTTTAGGATAACCATTAGGGATATAGATAAGCCATCATATCATAAAATTTAATTGGTGATTCGTATTAACATTCCATAGAGTATTTTATGGCACTTAAGATGAGTGACACATGGTGGTGAGTTTTCTCTTGTAGCCAAATGTATCTTACAACACCAAAAGTTCGTCGGTGGGAGGTGTATCTTATGGTTAATTATCCCAATAAATGGAACATCTACACAAATATGTTTAGATGGAATTTTAATGCTAGAATGGCCACCCTCCTCTCTCCACTAGGCATGAAGACAAATATTTTCAATTGGTTGGATACATCTCTTAAGAGAATCTTCTCATCCTTGAGTGGGAAAATCTGAGTGAACTTCCATCGTGTATTGTAGGAGATTTGTGAGGGGTAGATATTATCTATCAACTATATCTCTTTTTAGGAAAGTATTATTAATATGTCCTTTATGATTCTATCATTTTTCTTATGAGTGAGACATGATGATGAGTTTATATCATAATCAAATGTCTCTTAAGAGACCAAGAGTTAGTCTATGAGAGGGATATCTTGTGACTCGTTAGCCTAATAGATTAAACATCTACATGAATGAATATACATGGGTGTTTTAATTCCATATTTACACCCTAAACTCAAAATAAATCCTTGAGTTTGAAATTTTCAGTTGTCTATATGTATCCCTTAAGAGAACCTTCTCATCCTTGAGTGGGAAAATTGACTGAGCTTATACTATGCATTTTAGGAAAATCATAAGTGGTAGAAAAAAGTTTTCAGCTCCTATAGTTTCATGATTGAGACCTATTAACATTCCCTAGAGTATTCCATGTCACTTGAGATGAATAATACATGACAAGTTATCTTTCACATCCAAATGCCTCCTAGGAGACCAAAAGTTGGTCTGTGGGAGGTGTATCTTGTGACTCGTTATCCCAATCAAAAAGTCATTTGCATGGACATGTCTATATTAGTATTTTAATGCTAGAATTCCACCCTCATTTCTCCACTAGGTGTTAGGACTAAAATTTTCATTTGGCCAAACACATCCCTTAAGAGAATATTCTCATCCCTTACTCAAAAAACTGAGCAAACGTTTGCCATGCATTGTAGAAAAATTGTGAAGGGTAGAGACAAGTCATCAAATCCTATAGTGGCATGTGTATAAAATTAAAATATGACACTTAATGTTAGTTTTATTCATCCCTAATTATCTCTATATTTCCATAATCCTAAATCTTCATTACTATTCCTCATGACTATTTATCATCACTATTCATTATTTACTATTCACATCTTTATTAAGATAATTAATCCAAATTAATTAAATAATACTTAATTAATCATAAATTACATTTATTTTTAATATTTAAAATTTATATAAATCTAAAAATAAAATTATCCTCACCTCATGATGTCATCTTCCACTCCATTCTCCTTTCCAACTTTCGAAGATGCCCTAGGCTCCGCCTGTCCCCCATTATTAAAATTTTATAGTATTATATTACTCATCTTTCCATTTTAATAATCCATCTCATAATCAAATAAATACCACTAATTAATTTTATATTATATCTTCCACTCAAATGAATTTTACATTCATTTATGGGTCTCGCATGTCCTCCACTCCAATTTTTGATTTTAAATTTCAATTATGAATTAAAAATTACTATTTTTATCAACTGTTTGATATTAATTAAATATGGATGGTTAAATTTAATTTCCAAAGTATATAAATTAAATTTTATTCATCAAATCAGATAATCCTCTATATTCTAGACTTATTATGCAGGAATCATTAACAAATCTTTTCTATGCAAAGAAACTCTGCTAAATTTTACAATAAGTTTCGTCACTCTCTCATGCCAAGCCAAAGCCAAATAAAGTGTAGACAAGGGGAAATGCTTCCAAAACATGGATTTTACATTGTCATATATATTTATTTCTACAATCCAAGCTCAACCTCTTGAAACCAATTCTCAAACATATCTTCAAGGGAGGTAAGATTGTTGGTTTATCTTTCCAATTGCATGTCATGTTTGATTATCACATAGTTCAATATAAGGATTAGGATTGATAAGTTGTATTATATTTGTTTTTTATTTTTTAAATAAATTTGAATAATCATTCTTGTATTACTTATCTACACAATGGAATGCTTGGTGGGACTCGATTACACACCCCATGTCTTTTTCTTCTAATCTTTATTTTCTCTTTCCTTGTATTAAGCAAAAGAAAAAAATAGTTGGTAAAATAGCTATAATTTTTAATTGGTATAATAGTTTTGTATAAAATTTGGTATATAAATTTTTATTGTTGTTAAATTAATACTTTTCAAATTTATTATCAATCTGATTATTATTTTAGAATATATGCTTAAATCAATCATTGTCTTATTTTTTGAGAAAATGATTGATAAACATGTTATATCTTCTAATATAAAAATGATTTTCCTATAAATTTTTTAAAGTACATGCATATTTGGATTATCTCAATTATATCCTAATTTTGTAACATTTTAGTTAGATATGGTCATTTCACTAACTATTTATTTTTATTTTATTATTTTATTTTATCACATTTGGTTGTTAGAAAACTTACAAGTTTATTTTTCACAAATATATCCTAAATTTAATATATTTAGTGTTTGGGAGATTCTTAATATTTTTATTTTGAAAGTTTTCTTTCCCAAATACCACACCCCCCCCCCCAACAAAAAACTACTAATTCGTTTGATGAAGGACTTTGGCCAAAAAGTGGTGTTTAGGGTCAAACAAATCATTATATTTCAAGTTTTAATTTGGGAACTAAAATTAATCCACACTTAAATTTGTGTTTAAAAACTTGTTCATTTTATATTTCTTTACATTCTTCCAAATTTTTCTTGTTACTTATATTGTCTTCTGAGGCATTTTGCATGTATGATATCCTTTTTTTTGGTGACTCATAAATGCAAAGTGTCAAGTTGTTTTATCCCAAAGACAAATTAGTCCAAATGATACCTTCAATGTTTTTATTTTATTATTTTCAATTATAATTTTTTCACCTTATTTCAGGCCTCATAGGGCATGATGACTAGGAATTAATGCCACAATGTACATACCAATCCCATATATTTGACGGGTTATACAAATGGAAGACAACTATTAATAGGGCCAAGTGGGATTACCCAAGGAGAATATCATGAAGGTAATGGGAAAACTTACTCACATCAAACAACATCTTTGAATAATCCAACTTTGGAAGTGATGCTACTTATAAGGCAAGGCTAGCATGATTGTAATGGGTACAAGACTCTCCCATGGATTGCCCGATTTGGATTTATTCTTTGACATAATTTTTTACCAAAATACCACTTATTATGGGTTGTATATAGGGACCATCTATATATCCCATAATAAAAAAACTTAAATACCCATTTTTCTATAGATCATACATTGATGTACGGGTGCAAAGGTAACAACCCTCAAAATTTGCCTTTATCATACGAACCTTGAGAGAGAAGGGGGGACTAAAAATCCTATTTAGGACCAATTAACCCTATTTAGGGCCAATAAATTCAAGACCATTTCAATAAATTTACCCTATTTGTGGCCAACCAAATCAAGACCATTTTGACCAATTTCATTCTATGCTAATTCACCCTATCTGGGGCCAATCAAATCAAGACCATTTCAACCAATTCCAATCTATGTTGATTCCCCATGTTTGGGGACAATCCAATCAATACCATTTTGACCAATTCCAATTTGTCTTATTTGAGGAAATTCCAATCAAGTCTATTTTGCCTTGTTTGGATCTAAGCCAATTACATTGAATCAAGATCACCATTCTTTGGGCATATTTTAGTCCAAGACCAAGACTGACCTATTTGGATCCCATTCCAATTACATCAAGACCAATTAAACCCTCTTTAGGACCATTTTATTCCAATCTATTTCCTTTTACATTTATCTTAATTTGGGGCATTAATTCAGGGTTAATCCAAGTCATAACATATTGTGATCCTAAACCTATTCTAGCATGGCCAGTCTTGCATAAAAAAGAAATAGATCAAATCACTTAGTTTAGTAAAAAAATAGACTAATTTACATCTATTTTAGAAAATTCAACCATTAATTCAAAATCCAAGCCGATCTTATAGCTACAACCAAGCCAACATACCATTTTACATCAATAATACCTCCTAATATGTCATTTAGTATAGATTATGAACAAGAATAATTCAATTAACAAATATTTGATAACAAGGATTATTATCTTGTTAGCTTATGGGAAATGGGTGCTAAAATTCTAGATGGATTTCTTATAGAGGACTTACACTATTTTATTATATCTCTTAAAGAGACACCAAAAAAAACCTAATAGTCTAGACCTATTATGCCATTGCCACACCAAGGGCTAGTATCTATTGAAAATCCTAGTATGTCCAAGTCTAATAGCCACTCAATAATAATATGTCATTATCCCCTTCCCAATCATGATCAAATGCATCCACTTATAAATAAATATCAAGGCAATAAAACCATTGATGATAATTTTGTCGAATCACCCATCTTTGATGAAATCCAAACCATTGATGACCCACCTATATTTGACAAAGATATTCTATTTGATATAGGTCCCATCTTTGATGAGACAATATTTGAAGAAACTATTATTATTGAGCTAAATCCCTTTATTCAGCCATTGCTAATTATTCCCAATTTCTAAACATTTATTCATTTTAAAGACTCTATTTATAAGAAAAAGGTAAACAAGGTACTTGTATATAGCGCAATTCAACAATCCCTTTTTGCAACTACATTTACATCAAAATTAGGTTCTATTTCATAATGAGTATTAGAATTGGGTTCCATTCGATAACCAATATCATATTTAACATTAGAAGTAGAATGAATGTCAGTCTTAAAATTGGATTCATATCCCCTTGAGTCAAAATAAACATCATATTACATATAAAATTTTAAAATCACTTTAGGAAATAACATCAATATTTGAATTAGTCTCAACACCAAAAATTAAAAAAAATCATTTTGAAGATGCTAGTGATTCTGCCACATATTTTAAGGAAGCTTCATTTGACATTAATTCATGTTCTCCTAATAGCCTCTACGAGGATTATGCTTCCTTTTCCCCTTCCATTTAAATTATACATGCCTTTATCATTAATCAATCTAGCCATTATATTGACATTCCACCCCACAAACATCAATTGGGATCGACATAATCACACATTTTTGAAATTATTCCATGGTGAAATTTTAGTGGTAGAATTTATAGAGAAGTAAGACACTATTTAGGAAAAAGAACAATCTCCTAATGAAACCTTGTTAAATATGTTATGCGACAATAAAAATCTGAAATTGCAATCTTCTAGTGAAACCTTGTGTGAGGCACTAGATTATAATCAAAATAAAAAATCAAAATCCTTTAGTGAAACCTTGCTTAAGGCGATAAAGAAAATCAAAATGATTTATCAACATCCCTTAGTAAAACCTTATTTAAGGCACTATTGGACATTTTAATTCAAAAAATCAAGAATAATTTTTTTGTAAAAATATCTATGAGGCACCAATAACTGAGAAAATTAGTTATGCATTGTTTGATGAAGATATTATTGAAGTTAATATTGGCCCTGCCACAACTAAAGACAAGTCGAATCTAGAATCAACAATACTATGTGTGACTAAAAATCCAAATATTAATTTGTCCTCCAACCATTATAAATTCCATTATGATCCTATTACTTATTCAATTAATATTTTCCAATATCCAACCAGATCATTTATACCATCCTTATCCTTCTTTACCCTTCCTGGCAACACTTTTTTTATCTAGAGGTTGTGAAGACATCTTGTCTAGAGGGAAGAAGTAGAATCAACAACCAACAAAGATCATAAAATTAGTAGTGTAGCTCATATTGACATCAAGATTTAGATATAGAAATCATTCCATGATGGTATTGGTTAGACAACAGAGGGTTAACATTACACATCTCTTAATCCTTCATTGAGTTGAAATTCTTTAAAAAAAAAAAACAAATCAATTAATGAAAAAAAGAAAGATAAATAATTCATCCAATGGTAAAAATAATTCCTATGGTGCCTTGGAAAGTACCATGATGAAAATCAAGTTTATGACATCATCTGTAAATAATTGTTATCTATAAGTACCTTGACACTTTGGGTCATCCCTATTTACATTATAGACCATTTCGATTCTCTTAACATTTCAATCCATTTAATCTTATTCATCCCAACCAATCTTATTGTGACCATTAATCTTATCATCTTGAACTTCTTATGGAAGTGGAAGGTATATTGAGACATATTTGGTAAACATTTTGGCCTATTATTCACATGATAGTTTGACAAATGGACACATTTGGCTCTCACGTGACATGGTCCTTGGAAATTCTTAGTCCTTTACCTCATTTTAACCCATTATTATTCATCCCTTAAAAAATCCTGTCATTCATTTTATTATGTGCCATTCCTATTTTTCACCTTTCTATTGATTATCTCAAACACTATGGGTGGAACTACATTTACCTATGGTCCATTTAGACTATGTAGGTAGTGCTCATTTTTTGAGATTAGCTCAGTCACCTCTTTCCCACACTCTCACCATTTTATGGTCAACCATTATATAATGCTCTAGACATTTTGTAAGCTTGTTTATTTCTAGGATCTTGACGTTTTTCAAGCTATTTTAGGCTATTGATTTAAAGTTCAAACCTTATGAATGGAACTACATTGGCCTAAGGTCCATTTAGATTATGTAAGAAACACTTAGTTTCTAAGGTGAGCTCAGTCACCTTCTTTCCCTTGCCCTCATCATTTTATAAAAAACCATTATCTAACGTTCTCCTCATTTTGAGAGCTTATTTTTTTCCAAGATCTTGCCATTTTACAATCTATTTTAGGCTATTGATTCATAGTTCATAATGTATGGGTGGAACTATATTTACTTGAAGTCCATTTGGACTATGTAGGGAGTGTTTAGTTGTTGATGTTAGCTTGGTCACCTCTTTCCCATGCTCTCTCCATTTTGTGAGAAAACATTATCTCCCACTATCACCATTTTGAAAGCTTATTTATTTCTATTCCCTTGCCATTTTCTAAGATATTTTAGTCTATTGATTCATATTTTGATCCCTATGGGTGGAACTACATTCAATTGAGGTTCATTTGGACTATGTAGGCAATGCTCAGTTTCTGAGGTTATTTTGGTCATCTGCTTTCCCATGATTTCATTATTTTATGAGTAATTTAAGACACACTCTCACCATTTTGAGAGCATCCTAAGTCACACTCTCACTATTTTATGAGTTAATACATTTTGCATCTCGTAATCCTCCATTGAATTGAGATGACAAAAAACAAAAAACAAAAAACATTTGACTATTCTAAAAATCCTAAAATTTAAAATAGATTTACAATCTCCACAAGCGATATAAAGCCAAAAAATTTAAAAACATTTGTCTTGTTCTAAATCCAACGTAATCCTTAATCCAATCATTTTAGGTCCTAAACCATTGTTGGGATGTGTCCTTCCCAAATATACCCTACTAGGGTAGACTCATTATTGGTTATGATTGTTTTAGCTACCTATAGATGTGTCCTCCCTTTACATGTCTCCATGATTGGGGGCACCATTCATTTATCATTATCATTGAGCCTTCACATGTGCATTAGGACTTGGTTAAACAACAAGATGCTTTTTGTTTCTTTTATTTTCAAGTTATGTGTGTGTGTTCTCTTTTTTATTTCATTTTTCTATTTTTTCCTTCACTTATTCCATTATGTAAGTTGGGTCATCATGGTCCTTCCTGTCATGTAGTTGTACTTGAGTCAATCCAATAACATTTTTTAACATTATCATCATGGTTTTTATCATTGGTGTGTTGTCAATTATCTATTAGATCTGGGGTCAGTCCTCATGCACATTATAATTCACTCATCATGGTGTTTTATATCAAGGTGAATATTGTTATGTGTTATATCAAAAATCAAGTGCTAGAAATCTCATCAACAATGTCATATAAAAGGATATCCTTGTTTACTACTTAAAACATAATCCCTAGACCACATGGCTATAGATATGATATTCATGATACATATCAAGAGTATACAAAAGTAATAATCATTTACCTCATTTCATTTTCTCTCAATTTTAGGTAAAACTACATCAGTTTGAGGTCCATATGGATTATGTAGGTAGTGATTAGTACCAACTAGTTTATGAGGTCATCTTGGCCTACCTTATTTCATTATTTTAAACATCCATATTATTCTAGTACAATCACATCATTATTTAATCATTATTATTTATCATTTATTTCATTACCATTGAGCATTCTCATGTGCTTGGTTTTTTTCTTATGGCTTGTTCAGTCTTTGAATAGTTATTATACCATCATACCTACATTTACACCTACTCATCCTTCATTTGTGTAATAAGTTACACCCTTGAGCTATGTTTTCCACCCAATTTCTTAGTTACTTAATCATCATTTTTAAAATTAAAAGTCTACCCTACTGGGGAAAACCTTTTAAACTAATCAATGATCAAATCTACCTTAATGGGGAAAATCATTTCAAATCAATACTCACATTTACCCTATTGTGGCACATTATTTTGATCAACCAAGACCACCATGTTTGGGGTTAGTTCAATTATTCAATATTTCTTCTAATTCCAAGCCTATAACTTCCCCCTGTTTAGGGTAATTCAAAGTGTGCTAATTATTTTGGGATGAATCCTTCCCACTTCCCCCATCTTGAGGTCAATTCAATTCTATTATTTTCAAACATTGGAAATCAAAGCATGAAAATATTAGCTCAAGTGTCTTAATTTTTTCCATGGGTTAATCTCTTCTCCTATTCTATCTTCTTCCTCTCTTTTTTGAGATCCCATCCACATCTTGCATGCCCTCTCAAGGGGGAATGATGGGTCACTAATTCTTTCTTCATCTAATATTTTAATGAATTTTTCATTCTTTAAAAATTCAATACTTTAGTTATGTCTTGTAATGACTTCTCAAAGAGGGGAAAATGTAGACACTTAAAATCAGACACTTTGTGTTGATTTTAATCATCCCTAATCATATCTATTTTTCCATAATCATAATTCTTCATTACTTTTCCTCATCACTATTAATGGTTTATTGTTCACATATTTATCAAGTTAATTAATCCAAATTAATTAACTAATCCTTCCTTAATCATAAATTACATGGATTTTGAATATTTAAAATTACTATAAATCCAAAAATCAAAATATCCTCACCTCATGATGCCATCTTACACTCCATTCTTCTTTACAACTTTCAAATATGCCCCAAGCTCTACCTGTCCCCCGTCATTGGAATTTTATAGTAGTATCTTCCTCATATTTATAATTAAATAATCCACCTCATATTCTGATCAATCCCACTTATTAATTTTATATTATATTTTCCTTATAAAATGAATTTTATATTAATTTTTGGGTCCCATATGTCCTCCAATCCAATTTTTAATTCAAAATTTAAATTATGAACTAAAAATTACAATCTATTATCAATACTTTGATCTTAAGTTAAGATGGATGGTTAAAATCCATTTCAAAATTATATAAATTAGAGGTTATTCCTCTAATTTATAAAATATTCTCTATTCTACACTTACTATGCAAGAATCATTAATAAATCTTCTCGATGCAAAGACACTGCTAAATTCTACAAGAAGTTTCATGTATCTCTCATGCCAATAAAAAGCCATATCAAGTGCAGACAAGGGGAAATGTTGCCCAAACATGGAGTTAACATTGTCAAATACATCTAGTTATAAAATCCAATCTCAACCTATTCAAATCGATTCTCAAACATATCTTTAATGGGGGGTAAGAATTGTTGGTTTATCTTTGCAATTTCATTTTATGTTTGATTATCACATACCTCAATCTAGGGATTAGGATTGAGAAGTTATGTATTATATATTTTTTGATTTTTTCACTAAAATTTGAATAATCTCTCTTGTATTCATGATCTACATCATGATCAAGTCCTCTTAACATTCGATGCAAGATTTCATGGCACTTGGAATGATTGAGACATGGTAGTGGGTTTTTCTCGTAGCCATATGTCTCTTGAAAGACTAAAATTTGGTATGTGGGAGGCGTATATTATGAATCATTATATAAATAAATGAACCATATATACAAACACATCTATTGGGTGTTTAAACAATATAATGTCCACACTATTATTTTTGTTAAGCCCTATGACTACAAGTTATAGTTGGTCAGACATATCCCTTAAGAGAATCTTCTCATCCCTGAGTGGGAAAAATGAGTGAACTTTTGACACATTATTTATAAAAATTTAAGGTGTAGAGACAAGTAAACACCTCTTATATTTACATAGTATATTTTTTTGACATCCCCTAGAGGATTCTAGGGCACTTGAAATGAGTAATACAAGTTTTATCTCATAACCAAATGTCTCTTAAAAGTCTGAAAGTTAGTCTATAAGAGACATATCTTGTGGATCATTATCAAAATAGATGAACCATATATGTAGACACATCCATATGGAATTTTAAATGATATAATGGTCCCCCTCCACTCTTTTTCGATCCCCAAGACTGAAATTTACAGTTGGTCAGATGCATCACTTAAGAGAATCTTCTTGTTCTTGAGTGGGAAAAATGAGAAAACTTTCTTTGTACATTGTAATATGACCATGAGGTTTATATATAGATATATTAGCTCCTATATTTGTATGGGAGAGTATTATTAACATCCCCTATAGGATTCTATAGCACTCGAGATGAGTGAGACATAATGGTGAGTTTTTGTCCCAACCAAATGTCTCTTAAGAGACCAAAATTTAGTCTATGAGAGTTGTATCTTGTGAATCATTATCCAAATTTATGAACCATCTACATGGATGTGTCTAGATGGGAATTTTAATGTTATAATATCCACTCTATTGTCTCCTATATGACCTAAGACTGAATGTTGTAGTTGGGTGGATATATATCTTAAGATAATCTTCTTGTCCCTGAGTGGGAAAATTGAATGAAATTTTTCCATGAAAATTTGTATAATAATGAGTGGTAGAAATAATACATAAACTATTACAATTTCATAGGTGAGTCCTATTAACATACCGTAGAAGATTTGATGGTACTCAAAATGAGTGAGACACTGTGGCAAGTTTTCTCTCACAACTAAATGTCTCAAGAGACCAAAATTTGCTATGTGGGAAACATATCTTGTGACTAGTTATCCCAATAAATGAACCATATATGAAAACACATTTGGATGGGTGTTTTAACTATATAATGGCCACCCCTACTCTCCTTATAACTTAGAACTAAAATTTGTAGTTGGTTGGACACATCCCTTAAGAAAATCTTCTTGTCCCTGAGTGGGAAAAATGAATGAACTTTTATCACACATTGTAAGATAACCATGAATGTTAAATACAAACCATCATATCATAAATTTAAATTTATGATTCATATTAAAATCTCCTAGATGATTATGCCTATATCTAGATGAAGAAGACACATAAACAAGTTTTCTCTCTTCACCCAAATCTCTCTTAAGAGAGAAAAATTTGGTTAGTGAGAAACGTATCTTCTGACTCGTTAGCCTAATTGATGAATAAAATTTGAATACACATATGATTAGGCATATAAATTATATAATGGAACCCCTATACTCTCTATCATTCCATAGGATTAAAATTTGTATTCAATTGGATGCATCCCTTAAGAGAATCTTCTTGTCTTTGACAATGCAAATAAACCAAACTTTTATCACACATTTTAGGAGAACCATGAGGGATAAAGATGAACCATTAGATCCTATAGTTTCTTGGGTGAGTCTTATAATAATATATTTTATGATTATCTCTCAATCAATATGGGTGAGATAATAAAATTAGTTTTCTCTTGTAACCAAATATTTCTTAAGGGAGAAAAATTTGGTCAGTGGGAGGCATATTTTTTGAATCACTAGCCCAAACAATGAATCTTATTTACAGACACATCCAAATATGTGTATGAATACTATAATTATCCCCATATTCTCTCCACAATGCCATATGACTAACTTTGTAGTTGATTAGATGCATCTCTTAAAATAATACTATCATCCTCGAGTATGGAAACAAATCAAACTTCTATTACACGTCATAGGGAAACCATGAGGGATAGAGACAAACCTTCAGATCCTATGATTTAAAAGGTGAGTCCTTTTAACACCCATAGAGTATTATCTCTTAATACATGTAAATTTTTTTACCTCTCATCCAAATCTCTCTTAATGGATAAAATATTGGTCAATGAGAGGCGTATCTTCTGATTTTTTATCCCAATCAATGAAACATTTTTACATACATGTATAAATGGGTGTATGAACATTGGAATGGTCCCCATATCATCTATATCATGACCTAATATTGAAATTTATATTCAGTCAGATGCATTCTTTAAGATAATCTTCTCATATTTGAGAGTGTAAATGAACTAATCTTCTGTCACATGTTTTGAGATAACCTTGAGGGTTTAGATGAGCCATCAACTCCTATAGTTTCATGGGTGACTCCTATAATCACCCCTTGGAGGATTTTATCTAACTGAGGATCAGGTAGACATATAAATGGGTTTTATATTGCATCTAAATCTCTCTTAAGAGACCAAAATTTGGTCAGTGGGAGGTGTATCTTCTGAATCACTAGCCCAATCAACAAACCATCTTTGTGAACACATATAAATGCCATATTAATGTTGGAATTATCCCCCTATACTCTCCTTGACTCCCCAAGGATGAAATTTTCATTTAATCAAATGTGTTGGTTGAATATTTTGTCAATCAGCGTACTGATAAAAAAATAGGTCTGATCAACCAAAGTAGGAAGATTGGTCATCTAAATGTGTAGGTTTACCACATCAAGAGGGGACTAATATCTCCTCTCATCAAAGGGAGGTTCCCTATATATATGCTATATATATATATAAAAACAAAAAATAATACTCAAGGGTAGGATAAACCATCCATCTCTCTTTCTTTAGAGATGATGCATGCAAATCAAAGGAAAAATCTCAAGGGAACTGATAGAAATCACTCCTCTTATTTCAGAAGTACTATTTAGCAAACCACAAGAATACTCCTGGTAGTAATTGCAAAAATTAACCAAGGACGTAGTAACTAGCAAATTGAGATGTAGCACAAAGTCTCCACCTAAATTTCCCAAGAGTGAGATACAAAGGACAATTAGGGCAGAAAGTCATCCCAAGGTCCTTTACACATAAACAAAAATAAAACACACTAAAGGCAATTATGGGGGCACAAAGTCTCTCCACAGTTGACTTCAGGACACCTTCTTGACTACTTTCACTAATTCTACTTGTTGAATTAAAGGAACAAAAAATATATTAAGGAAAAAGACATAAGAACAGTTTCCCCAACAACAAAGATATCACAGCACAAAGTCTGAAAAGTCACTTGCTTTCTTATTCCAATAACAAAATATGATCAACAATCTAAGCTCAAAGTCTCAGTAATGCCTTCCAATTTGGGCAGAGTTTCATTTATGATTATCAGAGAGAGATATCATTTTTACAATAAAAGAGAGTCCCTTATATAGCCTCTTCAAGAAGGACTCGGAAATAGTAACACATCACGTTGCATTAAATTTTGTTAAGAAGATAGAATGGAATTTAGGGGTATCTACCCATTTGATTTTCTCAATGTAGAGGAACAAGTCACGCTATTGAAAGTTTTCATCTTTCAATATCCACCTGGCGATCTGCTTCTAGAAACATATTTGATGCACAAATGTTTCCGATCCTTTCTCATCATTCCTCCTTTTTTGGTTAATTGAATCAGGTCCTTGATTTAATTTGATGCTCTGTTCCTTAGTCGCTTCCTACTAATCATGGCCTTAAAGCTTTTGAATGCATTCAGGTCCGTAGATTTAAATCTACAAGTATCAATGGATATTTCATTGTTGTAACTTTGACATCTATGGGAACGTCACTTTCCTCAGCAATTCCTTTGGCTTTATCATTTGAGCTTTCTCGAAGGGGTCCTACCCTTTGAGGCCTTGAGAAACAGTCCACTTTGGGTCGGGAAGAGCCCCCCACAAGGGTATCTTCCCTTTGAGCGGTCTTCAGATGGCCTTTGGGTTTCTTTCTTCTGGCATGTCGCTAAGTTCTTTGGCTCTTCTTTAAGGATTTTGAAAATCAATGGCTATTTTATGAACCTTGAAATTGATGTTTGTGCACCCATCACTTCGTTTGAATTTCCAACAGCTAGTTCACCATTCTTGAATTTGACATCTTCAGGCGTGTCACCCCTTGGACTTTCTTTGGCTTTCTCTTGATTTGGCCTTTTCTACATCCTCCCGAAGGGAAGGTGATCTTTTAGCTTTGGGAAGGTGTCCTTTAATTTGGCAGCTGAGAGTCCCCCTCAAGGGCACCTGCCCTTCGGGGTCCTTCGGTAGCATTTTGTCTTTGGATTCCTTCAGACATTTTCCCATAGACTTTTTTCGCTGACATTTTCCCACGAACCTTTTTTGTAGACATTTTCTTGCGGACAAAAAGTCTGCAAGAATTGTTTCACGACTTTGGCCTTTAGAAATTCTTTCGGGCTATCCTCCCGCAGTTTCTCTAAATTTCTTCAGACTTTTTGTTTGAAGGAATTCCTTCAGACAAAAATTCCAAAGGAATTATGCCTTTGTCTTTTGACTACCTTAAACAAAATTACAAAAGAATTTACCTTTGCAGCTTCCTTGAAAATGACCCTTCTGAAGGGTGCTTTTGTCGAACAAGTGCCCTCCACAAGGGCACTTGTCCTTCGAAAGGCTCTCTTGAACTTTTGCATTGAACCGCTCCTTTGAACCAAGCTTTGAACTAAGCCAATGAACCCTTTGATTGAACCAAAAGCTGTTGAACTGAAGCATTGAACTAACTAAATTGAACCGAATTTGGTTCAACGGTTCAATGGTTCATTCCCTTTGATTTGGCTAAGTCCTTTTGATCCTCGTTGAACCAAACCCATTGAACCTGTTGAACCTTGAACCCGAGTGGTTCAATGGTTCAAGCCTCAAAAACTTGTTCTTTTGATTGAACCTTCTTGTAGAAGCATTTGAACATAAAAACAATTGAACTCTTGCTATTAATGTTGAACCTTTGAGCCTGCTGAGCCCGTTGAACCAAAATGGTTCAAGGTTAAATGGTTCAATCCTTGCTTAAAAGCTTTCCACTAAACTCTTTTGGTTGAACCTGGTCATTGAACCAACTTTGAGATCACCTATGTGTTGAAAGCTTGCTTCTTTCCTACAGATTCTGTAGAAATCAACCTGTGAAGCCCATTAAACTTGGCATGTAGAGTCCATAGATTTTATTTTCCTACAGAGTCCGTAGATTTCTCTTCTTGCAGAGTTTGTATATTCAAGCTTACAGAGTCCGTAGATTTCTGAGAAGCTTGAAAAATGAGGAATTTGAATGCCCAGGACAAATTTTGGAAAGGGAAGAGACAATTTTGGTCTGTAGGACCAAAATAGTTCAAATTTTGTCCCAAAAATGAGTGATATTTTTAGGGGACAACAAAATGCATCCCTTAATAAAATATTCTCGTCCCTGAGAGTGAAAATGAACCAAACTTTTATCACACATTCTAGGATAACTATGAGGGGTAGAGATGAAATGCGAGGAGTGAAGATGAAATGTCAGCCCCTAAAATTACATGGGTGAGTCATTTGAGCACCCCACATAGCATTATATCCCACATTTATTTACTTAAAATGTATTCTTTCTTAGGCTTCTCTTTATACGAAGAAGATAATCCTTTCTACTCATGACACCAACCACTTGAAGGTGGAATGTTGTCTCATATCATTAACCTACATTAAAATTATTAATAAAAAAATAAAATAGAAATAAACACAAAATGATAAAATAATTAAAAATTAAAATAAAGTAAATAAAATAATTTAACTTTGGTAATTTGAAATGTCAAATTCATTGAAAACTAACCCTTCCAACTCAACAAGGATCAACTTTGATTTTAATTATTTCAAGAATCGCTTCATGATTGGATTCATAAAATTAAAAAAAAGTTTTATTATGAAGTTTTTCATAATATTTGATAATTTGAGTATTTGTAGTAATAATTATGTTTTAATAATGAAGTACTACCCTATGTGTTTAAAATTCCTCAAATAAAAGTTGTCCTATTTTTAATGATAGTATCTATAAATCCAAGTTCTGGTAACTACCATAGATCCAATGGGATAAACTAGGTCTTCTACATTAATGACAATTATGGTTTTTTTACCTCTATACAATGAGAGAATTATGTCTTCACATTTATTTTCCTTGAAAAAACAAAATTTCATAGACCTATCCTTTAGAGTATCTGATTGGCCTTCTAATGGGGTATCCAACACTTATCAATCTTTGGTGACTCTATGATGATAATAAAAAATGTTAATGACAAATATCAAACTAGAAATATTAAACTTATACCTTACAAGTACATGATAGGCATATTAAAATGATACTTTGTTCATATATATATTGAGCTGGTGCCATGTGTTAATAATAAAGTTTTAGAAAAAATGGATGCCATCAATTCACTTCTATAAATGTCATCAGATACCTAACTATACTAATTTATTATAGAATAAATAATTGTCACAACTTACGATTGA
>JARHVA010000833.1:200000-495000 GCA_037957365.1 Torreya grandis | reverse complement strand
CCCTCTATCGGTCTGTCACCATGGGCTTCGCAATATAAATGTGCTCCAAGCCCAAACTTATAGAATTATTTTAATCCTGATGCTCTAACCATATAAATAAAAGGTCAAGTGTAATTCAATTTAAAATTTAACCAATACTACAGGTTCACATACAAACACTATTGCATCCTCCATCATATCACAAATCACATCTAAAAGTCCCAACTATAATAAATGATGTAGGAGCATCATTATGTAATCTAATATAATGATGTAAATATATCTAAATTTTAATTTCATATATTTATGAGGTCTATGGGGTGTTTCTATGTTATTTTTAATACTCAAATCCCCATGAATTTCTCAAAATCCTAAGATTTTTAATTTCCTACCAAAACTGTAAATTCAAAATTTTGAATGCTTCTAGATAATTTGAGGGCATTTTATCATTTTTAAAGGAAATGTAATAGTGTTATCCTAATTTTTTGGTATAATAAGTAAATATAAGTGTATAATTGTTTTTTAGATAACTCCATAATCTGAACTCATGTTGAACCATGATACATTCCATAAAATGTTAAGTTACATTAGAATCAAGGAGTGGTTATCTACATTTGAAGGGTCCTTTCATGTCTTAACACAATTTTTTGATCACAATACCATTATTAATGGTAAATAAAGGTTTAATTATTTGATCTATATGGTTTATATGTTGGAATAAGTCTATAATCATGTATGCAATGTTGGAGGAAGACTACGATAACATGTTCTAAGGTTATCCAAATTGTTGAGAGAATCTTGGACATAAAAGAAGGAGATAGATAAGTTAGGAATTAGTTTATATTTGATAAGGTTCATATATATAAATAAATTATTATAATAAATGTGAATAATATGTATAGATAAGTATGGAAAAGTTTTAAAGTTAGTGTAAGAAGGTGTCTAGGTCTATGTGAGGATTGGTGATAGTTTGCAAGAAACTATACATTTTGAATATATATGAATAAAAATAGGTTAATTTATTAAATATAATAATGTTATATACATGTTTTTATATGTTCTTAAATTTTATTTTATATTTATTTATTATTTGATGATTATTTTGAATCTCTAGAGGTCTACAAATAGGGTACTCATGAACACAATCTAATATAGAGAGTTGTTGACAAGTAATTGTGGAGATGTCAAGTATGTAAAAGAATTTTAAAAAATTATGAAATTATTTATGTCATATTAAAATAAAAATTATCATTTTTAAATCATTAACCCTTTCATTCCATTCATCTTTTGTCTCACAGTTTTATTGTATTTTGAAAACATAGAAAACATGTCACAATCAAGGAAGAAAGTTGTTGTTTGAACTCATTTGAGAATGTTCAAGAACATGAAAGTTTTGTAATATGTATATTTTATGTGTGAATATTTTTTTTAAGTATTAAATTGCATAAAATTATTTTTATAAATTGAAATTCCTTCAAAAAGATGACTCTCACCCTAAAATAAATATATAGTTTGTCACAGTCGAGGAAAAGTGATTGTTTTTAGCCTTTAAGAGATTATAAAAGATATTAAAATAGTATATAGAGTAATATTTAATTTTTATGGTCCTTATTTAATCACAAAAACTCAAAAATAATGTTTAGGGGTTAAATTTGGCCTTTTTGTTTACTCTCAGGTCTGTGATTGTTAGGTAAACCCTAAATTAGGGTTTGGAGAATAAAAATCTCTACAACTTGAGATTTAACCCTAAAAATGAATTAAAATATTTAATATATTTTGTTTAATCATTTTAATATTTTTAAATGTGGTTTCAATTTTTTATCTCACCTATAAGGAGAAACATTCCCCTAAACTCAGTCATTAGGTTTGTAAATAGGTCCAAACCCCTATTTTTAAGAAATTGCTAGCATTTATAAATTTATCAAAAGGAAATATGTAATTTAATGAGTTGGAATAATCTAATATGAAATTTTAAAATTAATATTTAATCATAAATGTACTTGTGTAGTTAAATTTTATATCAAGAAGTCAAAATTATAGTTAAAAAGGCCTATTTGAGAGATAAAAAAGAAAGCATAATTTGTGATAAAATGATGAAGAGGATTTAAAACCTTTCAAGGAAGTAAATAAATTTTTTTTTGAAGTTTTAAATATATTTCAAGAGATTATAAATTATTTATTTCAAATTATATTCAACTAATCAGTTTGCAGGGTAAGATACTAGAAGGCCAAAAAGGTAAAATTTGATATTTTGACAAAGAATCATAGACGAGGAAGGTTGAAGACATATATGAAATTATAGATCATTATAAGGTGATAAATAACTTTAATTAGACCATAATCATATAATTTAATGTCAATAAGGTCACAATACTAGTGTTGGTGTGTACAAGGAGTGAATTGGGAAGGTTTTATGCATGATAACATGAGAACTCACACCTAGTGTAAGGTAAATAAAACCTTTATTTGCATGTGTTTTCAACATGTATCTTTATTGAGATAAGTTTTTTTAAGGTTATAAAAAGAAATTTAGGTTAAAATAGTATATTAAGAAGGCTATAAAGCCTTAAGACAAACCTAGAAGGCCTACTATAATAGACCTAGAGAGGTTTATTTACATCAATAACCCTCCATTGTTATTAGGAAACAAGATGTCACTGATAAGCTACATTAGTATTATAGGTATCCTATTTACCAAATTTTGCAAAAATTAATCACCTAGGCCTAATACCTATCTTTGTAGGGGAATATCTATCTAAATTTTCAATATTTTCAAAAACAACATGGCTTTATGCACATATGTTGCTACTTTACACAAATGCTAAATGTTTATGCACAAATACCACTATGCATCAAAATCATGTCCTAATACATAGATTACATGTTATGTTATATATACACTACTATTTAATGCATATACTATAACTCCTTGCATAAATGTTGAATCCTCTCTTTTTGCACTACACCATTTTTGTCAGTATGAATGCCATTTGCATTGGTACAAGCACCAAAACAAAAAATTTACTCATATAATATATGATTACAAGTGTGTTTTCACCCTATTTATGACTCAATATGAAAAAAACAAATAAAATGGAATATAAGCATCACTATCATGTTCCTTTTTGGCCTATGATACTCCTAAACATGCTCACTCTAGTGCCTCTTAGATGATATGTGAGCAATTTTAGCATGAACACCAAGGGAAAAGTTTAGAGATAAAATATAAAGAGGTTCAGGTAAAAATGAATATTTTTTGACCCCCAACCACTATTTATTCACCTCATCCACTAGAATTTCCAATCAGCCCTCCACCCCGCCCCCCCCCCCCCCCCCCCTCCCCATTTTTAGCATATACACCCATTTTTCACATTATGAACTCAATTTTCACCCATTTTACCTTTTCTCCTCTTATTTTAACCATTCCTTGTTCTTATTCATTTCAAGGTCCCATATGTATCATTTATTGTTTTCATGACCCCTTCAGGTGGCATCACACATTTGTCACATACCACAAGTAGCATCTTTGTATCTCTATTTTTTTGTTTCTTATTTATTTTATGAAAAAAAAAATTCTTCTAATAAAATTTTCCTTCATATTATCACTTGGAAAATACACATATTCCCATTTTTTTGGCCTATTCATTATTTTAAAATATGTTACCTCACCTACAATCTTGCAATGACCTTTCAAAGAGGGGAAAAATATAAGAACCTCATTTATGCCACCTCAATAACATAACTATTCACCATCACCACTATACACCATTTTTCACACAAAACCCTTATTTATTCCATAAGACCCAAATGATTTATTCAATTTCTATTTTCATCCTAAATCTTGACATCATATCCCTAGTCACATTATTATACTACATCATAGCCCAAATTTTTCTAGACACATCATTGATCAAATCATCATTGTTATACATCACCTCAATCAATTAATCCATTAATAAAATTTCATAATTAAACCATTTCCAATACCACTAAATTCTAGATAAAGATTAATTAACTAATCAATCATGATAGTTAATTAATTTAATCTAATAAAAAATCCATGGAATGCTAAGTTCCATAATATCAAAAATATAAAATACAAAAATCACCAAATATTATAAATTCCCCTGGTCAATCACCCAAAACCCAAGGAAATATAAAAATTGGAACTAATCACTTTTCTCAACATGTTTTATATATCAATTTCTTGAATACTTACTTTCAATGCCAGTCCTTGGACCATATTATCTAGGAATGTCCTCTGTTGGTGCATGCATCCCCTTCTTCTCAAGATAAGGGTAGATTTGAGGCTAAAACTCAAAATGGAAATAATTATGGTTGGACCACAATAAAATAAAATAAAACTCTTCAAAAGTTGGTAGTATGCCACAAGGTTATTCATATAGACCTGTTGGGAACAATCACACCTCAACTTCTACTGGAAAAATTACTTTGCCTAAAAAAGTTTCTCCTCTGCTTGTGCATACTCCACAAGTAGTGGATTATTTGGTTAAGGTTCCACCCTTAGATACACCATCAAAACTCTCTCTTAGGGTTAATATTTTATAATAAAAATAAATTTTGGTCACCTTGGACCACAAATTAGTGTTCTGACGCTCTCGCAATCCCTCTCCCTCTCTCGAGGAAGAGGAATATATGGTTTATAAGAAAGAACCTTTTAAAATGAATGATTTTATGCCCAACAAACTTATGTTTGATTAGTTTACTATTCTTGAAGATCTCATAGAGGAGAATGACATGAACCTTGATAGTTTCAGATGATTATTTACTCTTGGAATGTTCAAGGCCTTATTAGTCCTTTACATAAATATGTAGTCAGGAACAACTATCATCTTTTTAGCAGTATGAAAATTATCTACTTGTAAGAGGTTAAGATTTATGGTTTCTTACTACCAAATGCAACATGAATAATTTGGCTTGGGGCCATATGTTAGGCTATTGGGCATGAAGTCAGGAGTGGTGGGGCCATCACTTTTTTGGCTCTAGAACTTTCTTAAAATATAATTTTCTAGGGCTCAAACCCCATCAACTGGGTGGTTTGGCCCATTTTTTAATTTAATAACTGCACAATTGGGATGGTTAATTTGTATGACTTTAATAATGTTTTGGAATGGGCTAATGTGTTGATATGGCTAGCTAAATCACTCCCTGATGTGCATTGCATCCTCTATGATGATTTAAACATGGTGGAATTAACTTAGGGTAAATAAGGTTGCCTTCCAATGTGGTGGTGTGATAGTGAGCATGAATATTGGTTTTATATCTGTAACAAACTTAGGGTGTTTAGTCCCAATCACCATCAGAGGAAAAACTTAGCTAGCCCCTAGTTTTCTTGGTCTAAATTTTGATAAGGAAAATATAAGGTGCCTCAGCAGCTTGATCAAGTTTTGATAACATAACAATATCTTTTATTCTTTGCCCCAATGCATGATAGGCTAGTATCGGTCATCCTTGATATATTTATTTCATATCACTAACCTACCTACTTTAATATTGAGTGGACCATGCCTCAAGTGAAGCCTTCTTCCACTCAATTTCATCTCAATACTTCTCACCTTAAACATGAAAGAATAGTGGGGTATATTATCATAATTTAGAACTTGGTTCCTCAACTAGAGGGGGATAATGTCTAGATCTAGTGGTGGTTAGATGGTCTTGCTCACATAAACACCTTTATTCATATCAATGGTAAATAAGTAACTTCTTTCTGATGGTGTCTGCATAATAATATAAACCATGAAGATCTCTAGGTTTGATAAGAATTCAAGTTGTCCCATTTTAATTTTCAACTTCAAACTCAAGTAGTACATTGGACACATAATCTCCCAGTTGAGGAGGCTTAAAATGCTAGAGGAGATCAACTTAGAGATCATATGCACTAGTTTAAAATAGGAGACAACATCTCTTAAGGAAATTTTTGCCCTTCTCCATTCTAGGTGAGATACTGATAGAACTAAAGTTATCAAGGAAGGAAATGCTCAGCTTAACAAACTTTTTGACATTATGTAAGTTTTTTTAATCATTACCATAGTGTGTTTTCAACACAAACATCCTCTCTAGAATGGGAGGTAACTCTCCATTAGTGCCTCCAGGTGGTAATATGTAGAGTTTATAATTCACAAATGATTGCCTATGATAGGCCCTTATGTATTAAAGACCTCCATGAGGTTGTTATGTAGATGGAAATTGACAAATCTCTAAGAATTGAAGGTTTCCCATGTGAATTCTACTAGACCGTTTAGGATACTATTGGCCCTGATCTTCACAAGGTTTACTATGAAGTTTTTTTAACTAACTCTTTGGGACCCATTATGAATCAAGATAACAAAAAGTTTATTTTGAAGGATGGTGATCCTGAAATTATCACCAATTAGAGGCCATTAATTTTATCAACATCTCCCAAAATGTTATTGCTAAAGCCCTAGCCTTCAGGGTGAAGCACATTCTTCCTTTAATTATCATGAGTGAACAAAGTAGCTTTATTCATCACATATTCATTTTGGATAATGTCATTTACATTTGGGAAGGTATGGAATGGGATTGACTCTCCAATCAAAAAAATTTATTTATCAAGACTGATTTTGAGAAGGCCTATGATTGTATTGAGTAGCCCATCATTCTAGACATGTTATAGGCCCTTGGTTTTGGTCCCAAATTTGTTTAAATGGTTAATATAATATTTTAAGATGTTGGGTCTTGTATTATAATTAGTGTCACCCAACCTTTTTAGTTTGAACTTCATCATTCTATTTGATAAGGATGTCCTTTAGCCCCTTCTTTATATATGTCAGTAGCAAAAGGCTTTATCTACTTTTTATAGAACTACACTGCCAGGGGTTTGGTGAAAGGAATTTCCCTCCCTAAGTCTGAAAAATAGATTTTGAATGGACATTTCATAGATGACTATTTCTCACTCTTCAAGAGGAAAAAATTCAGTTAAGAATGCTATGGAGTGTTTTAATATTTTTTATTTGGATTCAAGTTCATCTATATAATGGAGGAATACTCAATGATACTATATACACATAATATTTTCAAACTTTTATTAATTATTGACACTTTGTATCTTCCAAGAACTCGTTGAGTCTCAATTTCTCTGAGTGCATGCCTTAAAGGGTACATCCAAAAATGGGTGAGTAGACCATTGGTGCTTCATAGGATTATTATCCATTTTAGCACATGTTATCTACACACTTGTCTCCTAAAAACCATTTACCCTAAGCCTGATCTTCTTAGTTGAGCCCATTCCAAAGTTTTCATATATTATATCTTCTTTTTCCTTACCTAAATCCCATTTTGTTAGTCAATTGTATAGGGTTGACTGGGTTGACCCTATATAGTTTTGGGTTATTTTAACTTATGAGTTATTTTTACCTTTGGCTGACCTAACTCATGACCTAGTGAATTATTATTTGGAATTGTATTGTGTTGGTTGGGTTGACCCTATCAGCCAAATTTTTTGAAAGGGTTTAAGAAAATATCTGTCTATATATATAAGTTCATTTCCCACCATTTAATAATAATATATAAGCTAATAAGAATAAGTATGAATAAACATGTGCTTAAATGATTCTACCTTAAGAAAAAATCTTAGGGTTCCATACTTTGTTTGGATATATACATCTTGTCTTGTGGATAAGTATTTTGGATGCATAGATAGGTTATGTAGCCTAGAGCTGATTCATATTTGTCATCCTTACCAAAATAACCTCTTGTGAAGCTCCTTAGTCAAGGGAGAGATTGAGGATCGGTGGGTTCATCTTTAAAGGTAAGTATTCCTAACTTTATTTCTCCTTTGTTAGAGTAGATAGATATTGAATTTGTGATTTATCTTCTATGTATTAGGATTTTGTATACATTGATGTGAGTATATGTCTTCTATGCATGTTTAGTTTTATTGTTTATGATCCCCACTTTGTGCCACAAGCTTTGGTGAACACTAGATTAGATTTACTTTATTTTTATTAGTATAAGTAAAATATCAAAACCTAGGACCCCCTTAGGGTTATTGCACAATTATGTTAGATTGGGGGATTTGGAACACCTCCTTAGCATAGTGTATTATGATAAGTGATCCCCTAATCATGTCTAGTCGATCCCCATATTGGTCATGCTCCCTCTTAACAAATGTGATCCCAATCAGAAGTGTAGGTATGCTCTATTTTCTCCAAGCCATGATTGATTTATAAACATGTTGTATTTATAATTTCATACATTTTGGTGAACCCAACATGAACTAGCCCTTTTAGGATTTATTCACTTATTTTTTTATTTTATCATTTTTATCATATATTTTCCATACTAGGTTAATTGCATTGACCCAGTTCTAACATTATGTGCATAAGTTTAACACATAGTCACATCCATATGACTCTATTCTTTTTGTGTAAGTTATTTTTCAGGTATAGGCTATTAGATAGAATTAGTCGACCCAATACAATTTTCCATATTTTCAGACATCCAGTTCAGACTAATAGGTTGATCCAATCAACCCTATTCATTTTTAATCATCCTATTCAGCATACTAGGTCAACCCAGTTGACCCTATACATTTTAGGCACTTAGTAATAAGCTTTTGCAAAGCTAGATTAACCTAGTTAACCCTGTTAGCATAATTTGTAAGAATTTATCAAGGTTATTTGAAATAAATCTTAGTTATCTACATCCTTAGAATCACCAAGTTTCATTTCTATCCTTTCTCTCTTTCATTACAGTCATTTCTTTCATAGTTTGTAATTTTTAAAAATTTCCTTGTATAGTCAACTAGATCAAACATGTCGATCAGTTCTATATTCTATATGTTATTTGGATAACCAAGTCAACTTTTTCAACCCTATTAATTTTTAGACCTTACTTCTATAGTACAAAGGTGACACTATTAACCTTATTCTATATTATGTGCATATAATGTCAATTGCATCGACATTGTACCTTATTTCAAAGTTGAAATTAACCCTTATATACTATTAATTAGCTCACACTTTCATTTCTTATTGTTTGCATGCTTAGAATAAATCACATAGTCTAATTAGGTGGTTTTCAATATATTGCTTAGTTTCACTATTTTCTATTTTATACACACATGATCAAGTCACAAAATATTAATAATCACTTTAAAAATTATTTACCCAAGGCCAACCTACTTAGATTTCATCACCAAGGGGGAAGCTGACTTGGTTTTATGGCCATGTATAAATATGTGGATATGGTATATTTTGGCTAAGCACCTATCACCCTTATTATTTTGGTGTGTGAAGTGAGGGGATAGGCCCCAGTACCAAGCTTGTACCATTTCCAATACAGATCCCTTTCATCCCAAACTTCCTAAAACTATTTTTTGATCAATTTCTAGTTCTTTACGTACAACCAACATCCCATCACATTTAAAATCATATTCTAATAATCTAAATAGCATTCAAGTTGACCAACTAGTTAATTTTTACTTTTCAAGTTGATTGTTTACTCTTTGATCAATTGTATTTTATATTTAAAAAAATTGCATTAGCTAGCATTAGTGTAAGGTTTTGTGTTGTGTGCCTCAATTCGATAAACTTCATTGATCTAATTGATTATTTCCGTTCAGATCTTACTTTTCATAGTACTTACAAAATTATTCTTATTTTAGTACACAATCATTTTAGATGACATCGTCTATTTTAGATTGTCTAATTTTCCCTACTATATCGGTTCAACACTATCAGCCCTATATATTTTTTTAGCCTACTAGGTTAACACTATCAATCCTGTACATTTTTAGCCTACTAGGTCAACACTGTCAACCCTATATATTTTTTTCAGCATACTAGGTCGACATTATCGACCTGTACACTTTTTTAGCCTACTTGGTTGACACTATTGACCATGTATAGTTTTTAGTCTTTGTTTTTATACTAGGTCAACACTATCAACCCTGTATGGTTTTCATCCTCTATTTTTTATAATAGGTTGACACTGTCAACTATGTATAATTTTTAGCCTCTATTTCTTTTTGTGTGGTTATCTAGTCTTATCTTATAATGATGACATCTTTTTGTCCTTCCCTTAGTCAAGGAAATTGCATAATTAAGGATGTGGATAATAACCTCACTTATTTCATTACTTCAGATGAAATTATCCACTTTCTTCTTTCATCTTCTCCTAAACCAAGACCAATCACTACATAATGTAATGTATTTGAGGTCATTCATCCTAATCCTCCTCCCAATACCAATGTTGGGAATCATCCATCAAAAAATCCCCCTCATATCAACACCAATACCTTGTATATAATCAAAAATGTATCATATCTATGAATTAATCCTAGATCAGATAAGATAGATCACACCTACACTTCTAATTGGGATACAATTTTTAAGTGGAAGCATAACCAATATGGGGATTTGCTAGACTTGATTAAGAGATCACTTATATCACTTGTCACAACATATTTTGCTAGGAAGGGTTTCAAAGCCTAAAGTCTAACACAATCACACAATAACCCTAATGAATTCCTAAGGTTTAAAATGTTCACTCTATTATAATCACAAGAAATCTAAATCTAATCTAGTGCTTACCAAAGCTTGTGACATAAAGTGGGGGTTAGAAAAAATAAAATAAACAACCAAACTAAACATGTATTAGAATACATATACTCACATCAATGCATACATAATCCTAAATACATAGAGAGAAGAATACAAATGATTTATCTATCTAATCTTACAAAAGAGAAATAAATTTAGGAATACTTACCTTTGAATATGAACCCACCGAGCCTCAATCTTTCCCTTGGATGAGGTGATTTGTAAGAGATCATTATGGTATGTAAGGATAACTAAGATAAATCACCTCTAGGCTACATAACCTATCTAAGCATCCAAAAGACTTATCCATAAGACAAGATCCATATCTCTAAAGAAAATATTGAACTCTAAGCTTTATTACTCAATTAGAATGGTCAATAAGTAGATTATCATTTGCACTTATTCACTAATAATTCTTTTCTTATGAAATGGTGGGAAATGACCTTGTATATAGGAGTATATTTTCTTAAATCCTTCCAAGAATGTTGGATGTACATGGTCGACCCAATCAAAATGTGTTTTTGAGGATAATTTACAAGGTTTGTGTTAGTTTGACTGAAAGGCTAACAAACCAAGAAATTCAAAAATACCCCTAAACTATATTGGCTTGACCCAATACAATCGACAATAAAAAGGGACTCTAAGACAAGAAAAGGAGGATGGAAAGAGTAAAAATATTGGAGGAGGTAGGATTGGGAAGAAAATTTTTAAGGTAAATGGTTTTAGGGGACAAGTGTGTAGATGGCAAGTGGCAAAGGGAAAAACAATCTTATGAAGCATCGATGGTCTACCCACCCCTTTCCCAGTGTACCCCTTAAGCCATGCACTCAAAGAGATTGAGACTCGACATGTTCCAGCAAGATACAAAGTGTCAGTAATCAATAAAATTTTGAAAATATTATGTGTATACATACCCCTCCTACAAACACAAATCCACCTATTGATATAACTCAACTTCTTGCACACATAGTTAAACAAATGAACATCATGCAAATAACTAATCAATCTCAAATGATGAACATACAACAACATTTATTAAATATGACTAGTCAACCAGCTTAAGTCATCATGCCTCAACCAAATAAATATTTTGTCCCTCCTCCTCTTAAATATTCCAATGGGAATATCATCACTCAACCTCCAATGAATAACAAAATGCTTCAACATCTTCAACATGAACCTTTAGCCCCATTTATTGCATCCATAGACATTGGAAACATTTCTCTAACTATCAAATATAATGGGACTAAGGACCCTACTATCTCTCTTAAGTCTTGGTAATCTCTATAAGGAATGGGTCCAAACTAACACCTTTGCTACCACCAAGATCTTAGCCAAAACATTTGTTGGTGATGAAATTGAATGGTAAAATAAACTTCTTAGACATTCCATCTCAAAACTCAAGGATTTAGTCAATGCTCTAGTGAAGGAATTCCAACATGATGACCTTCTAAAAAATTACCTTAGCCATTTCATCAATGCCAAATAACTTCCTAATGAATCTACTCATTATTTCATCAAACAATGGAAGTCTATCACTCATAAAGTGGACCATAACATGAATGATGCTACTCTTTTAAAAGTATATGTTACTTCTCTTAAACCTCCCCTTCAATACAAAATTTTAATCTTTTCACCTAAAAGTTTAGAAGAAGCCTTAGACCAAGCAAAAAGGTAAGACTTTCTTATGACTCAATTTGAACCATCTCAAACAACTACTAAAGCACCATTCTAATAATTTTATCATCACATTAATTCATACAAGCTTCCCCAACCTTAAAATAGAGCATCCAATTAAATAATTTTAACCCAATCAACCCTCCCTTGAGTCTAGAACAACTTGAATAGAAATTTCCACCTTCTAAACCCATGAACTTTGATCCTTCTAAACCTCCTCCAAAATGGTACAGTCTTGATAAATTTTGTTGGTGGCATGCTACTATAGGTCATTCTCATGAGTGTTGTCATGATATTCACCATTTTCTTATTTATTCCTTTCTTGGTCCACATTTCAATCTTGATACTCTAATAAAAAAATGTTATCAATACTATATTCAAACTTCTCAAATTCATTCTCAAGAACCACAATCACATCAAAATTAGCTGCCTAATGATCAAAAATAATTATCCCATACCTAAACCTCATCCACTATTTTTTTTTCAAACCATAGTTGATCATTCTTCCTATACCAATAAGGAAATGATAGCTAACATGAACAACTTTAAGCATATTGTTACATCCATTGAACATCAACCTATTAAGTCACATGAACTAAAAGAGTACCTAGTTTAAATTTCTATTCTAAAGAATATCATGCATGGTCTTCCTTTATGTCCTTTACCTCTTCATACCTCTCCTACACATGATATGTCACATTCAACCTTCTTAAAATCTAACAAACCAACCCATTTACCTATATCCAAATGCACCTACCAACCTAATGCAAATCATTTTAATAGTTTAATATTACCTCACTCCAACTCATATGTTAGGGTATCCTAAAATGTCCATCCATATGTCCCTTCATACTTTGGGGTATCTAGTGATGCCCATCCCTACATAATATTACCCATTGGGGAATATTAAGATGCCCACTCTTAGTCTACAATTAATAACAACAAACAAATTTAGCTTCAAGAAACCTTCTGAGACTTAAAGACTTGTATTTCATATGCTCATCTTTGATACAAACATTAGCATAGATCTTACTTGTTTTTTTGTCTCATGTTTATTTATTTTTGTGCATTTTATTTCTTTTACTTTCACTTTATAAGCATCACTATCTTATTTTACGTTCTTCGGTTTCATGACACATTACATTTGGCATTTGCTTCCATTTGTTTCCTCATATATTTCTTTTATTTTTGTCTTTTTATGTTATTCTTTACCTTAGTAGCTTTATGATTACTTCCCCCCTCCGCTCCCCCCCGCCCGCGCCCCCCACCCCCCCCCCCCCCCCCCCTTATTTAGCATTCATGCCCGTGGATTTCTCTTTTGTGAGTTTTTAGTGTAAGACCATGGATAGGACCTGGCCATCCTAAAAAAATACCACATTTGCTTTTTTTCTCATTTATTTTTCACATGATTTTTGACACCCTCGAGGGTTTCTCTTTTATGAGTTGAAATGTAAGACCATAAATAGGACTTGGCCATCCTCATAAAATTACCATATTGTTATTCCTTTTCTAAAATGTGTTTTGCTTTTTCTTCTTTTGATAAGATGAAATTTGCACAATAATATATGTTAGCATGTTTTATTCCATTTACCTCATTCTTATGATAAGGAATCACACTTTACTGTCATTGTATCCCTTTTTACCCTTTGTCACATTTTTTGTGATTTAAATAAATTTAAATTGTTCCATGTGTCATTCCTCTTGATTTTCTATCCTTTCACTCCACATTGGATAAAACAAGGTCAAAGTCAAGATAGCACTTTTATTTCACCTAGATTTGCGAGACTCTTAGACCCCATGTTCTTTGAAGTTCTCTCTCTTAGAAATCAAGTCCCAAGTATTCAAATGAAAGTCATCTTTATCACCCATGTTTGGTTCTCCAAATCCATATGGAGGAGGAATATAAAAATCCATAAAGAAAGTTAAAATCCAAATCATTTGAAATAAAAGGCAATGATATACAAAATGCAACATACAAATCTTAAAAGTCAAAATCACATCAAAAGATGTGATTAAAAAACATGTCCTATCTCTAATCAAAGCTTAAAATCCATATTTGGTCGCATATAGAACCAAGTTCCATTGGGGTATGATAATCCAATAGATTGGAATAGGAGAACTAAAAAAAACTCTATAGTGCTACCTACTTTCTCATGCAAATACCCAATCTTTGCACTAGACCGATGTATTTGTAAGGAATCCTAAAGAACAAGGAACCCATTGTGGGAAGGTAGGTCCATTTTAATTTTCATGCATATAACCTTCATGGGATGATTTATATACTTCATTTACTGACCTAAGACTTGTGTAGCTAAAATAAGTTCTTTTGAATCTTTAAGGTCAAAAGTCTTCTTGTTTTGACAAACCTAATTTGAGTGTCTTGACATCAATAAAGAGTTCCTCTACCTTGGTTTTCCCTTCAATCTCTCCTCTACCCATTTAATTTTCCCCCTTGATAGGTAAAATATGATTCTAAATCTATTTCCCCTCTTCTATTATTCCTTCTTCTTCACCTCTTAAATACATGTTAACATTACTTTGTTTCAATTCTACCTATCCTTAGAGTAACAATAACATGTTTGAGCAACCATGGATTACACCTTAAACCATTTATTTACCACACCATCTTATTATAATCCTAGTCATGAAATTAGGTGGTTATGTTTTCCTACATTGTATCTTTGAAAAATAACTAAGTTTGATTTTTCATCCTTTAGAGATTTTTGATTTTCATTTCTCCATCATACTCTTGTTTGTTTTTTATGGATTTCACTTATATTATATATGACATTTGACTTTCTTACATGTTTCTATTTATGTATGAAGTTTTCATGTTTGTCTTACATCTTGACTTAAATTTCATTTTCACTTATTTATGCTTTCTCTACCTTAATTTGACATACTTATATTACATATTTCCTTAGATTTCATTTTTCAGCCACTCATGTTTTTCCTCGTGTTTTATTCAAAATGCTTATCTTACATGGAGTTCCTTTTTATTTTCCTACATATATTTTTTATAGTTGTGTTGCATGGATATTTCATTTGGCATTCATGTTTTACATGATTCCCAACATGATTTAGTATTTTATATATTAATTTTTGCCATTTATGTTTTACATGCTTTCCAACATGATTTATTGTGTTTTACCAATCATTTATCATTTATTTACCATCCTATTATCATTAATTTTCCTTCAATATTCTAACCTTTCCTTAAAAATTCTAATTTGTCAATTTTCCTAAATCTCTATCCCTACTAACCAATATGCCTATCTCCCAACAATTTTGATTTTTGGCTATTTTTTGCACTAACTTATATAGGTTTGCCTAGTGATTTTCATATTGGACAACTTCACTTCTCTTGTAGTCTATTTATTTATCTATAACACTAAGGTAAGTAAAGGTATGTGTTTTTCAATTCTATATTTTCATTTATCTTATTTATTGCTTACTGAACTTAGTTTCAACATTATGTGCTATCATGTTCTATTTCTCAAAGCACCATATTATGTTACACTCATATGGAACGTGATGAGCTTAGAGTGAGTCATATTCATACACATAATATTTTCAAACTTTTATCAATTACTGACACTTTATATTTTTCAAGAACCCATCGAGACTCAATCTCTCTGAGTGCATCCCTTAAAAGGTACACTGGGAAAGGGGTGGGTAGAACATTGGTGCTTTGTAAGATTATTCTCCCTTTTGCCACATGTTATCTACACACTTTCTCCTTAAAAACATTTACCCTAAGCTTGCTCTTCTTAGTTGAACCCATTCTAAACTTCTCATACATTCTATCCTCTTTTCCTTTACCTAAATCCCAATTTGTTAGTCAGCTATACATGGTCAACTGAGTTGACCCTGTACAGATTCAAGTTATTGTTACTTAGGAGCTATTTTGACCTTTGGATGACCTAGCTCATGACCTAGTGAATTATTAGCTAGAATTATATTGGGTCGGCTGGGTTGACTCTGTCGACCAACATTTTTAGAAGGTTTTAGGGAATGATCCACCTATATATACAAGTTCATTTCCCATCATCTGATAAGAATAAAGAAGTGAATAAGAAAAAGTGCAAAGAAAAATATACTTATTGACCATTATACTTGAGGAATAAAACATAGGGTTCCATACTTTATTTGAGGATATGGATCTTATCTTTCGAAGAAATATTTTGGATGCATAGATAGGTTGTGTATCCTAGAGATGATTTGTCTTTGTCATCCTTATATACCACCACAACCTCTTATGAAGCACCTTGTCCAAGGGAGAGAATGAGGCTCAATGGGTTTGTCTTTAGAGGTAAGTATTCCTAATTTTATTTCTCCTTTGTAATAGTAGATAAATAATGAATTTATGCTTTCTTTTCCATGTATTAGGATTTCATATACATTGTCATGAGTATATGTATTCTATACATGTTTACTTTTATTTTTTATAACCCCCACTTTTTTCCACAAGATTTGGTGAGCACTAAATTAGATTTACTTTCTTTTTATTAGTATAAGTGAAATATCAAAACCTAGGACCCCCTTAGGGTTCTTGCATGATTATGTTAGACTAGAGGGTTTGGAACCCTCCTTAGCATAGTGTATTGTGATAAGTGATCCCCTAGTCGAGTCTAATAGATCTTCATATTGGTCATGTTCCTACTTAATGAATTTACTCCTAATTAGAAGTGTAGGTATGTTCTACCTTATCTGAGCTAGGATTGATTTATAGACATGCTACATTTCTAATTGCATACAGATACCACCAATCTTTGGGTCCCAAACCTCTATGGTTGGAGAGATATCAATGGCAGTGGCTTATTATAAGAGTGTAGTTTATGTTTCTAGGCATACCCTTTGCTTTTTGGGCTTTTACCTCTAAAATATGGTCTTATGTGGTGAAAAGAGTTGAAAAAAAAATCTTTCTAGATCACAAAGCCTTTATCTCTTGTCGATAGATTTTAGATTTGTTCTAAAGTTTTGGTGGCTAATCATGTGTATTATTCTTTGTATTGGGCCCCTTCTAATGTATCTTACATCAATTTAGAAAAATCCTAAGAGATTTTATATGGATTAATTTTGAGGGCCACAAGGGCTTCCACAGAGTTGCCTAAAACATGTGTTACCGACTCAAGGAAGCTGGTGGTCTGGGCCTCTTAAAGATTAAGATTCAAGGCCTATATCTTGGTGTCAAATGGATTGTTATAGGTCTTGTTGGGGATGAAACATATAATATTATTCTACACCACTATATTTCTCAAGGGCTTCCATGTGGTAGAAAATCATGGCAAGGTGTGGGAATTCATTCCCTTTGCATTACCCCAGTGTCAATTAAAATAAATGGTATCTTTGTTGTTCAAAGCCTATGGAAATAATGGGACAAACTTAAGCCATGTCTTACTTCAGTAGGTGAGTGTTTCAAGAATGACATCTCCATTAATTCCCAGTCTCTCTGGTGTCCCCTTGCTTAAACTTTCACAATGTTCCCTTTGCCTTAGTCCCATGGGTTAAAGGGTTAAGTCTTTTCAGACAAGGTGTGAAATTTATAAGTGATATATTTTACAAGGATAATCAAGCCTAGCTAATTTGGAAATAACTTTATAACAAAATACATTTAAATAATTTAGATGCATAGGCTATAGAAGGAATTCAAGGTTCTATACCTGATGAATATTTGCACAAAATAGGGGTCATTTCCCTTATTCCTTGGTGGAAGGACTATAATTGGCCTATGACCACCCCCTCTCTTGATACTCCCCTTGGATGGGTTATAAGTTGATAACCCCTCAACATATTCCAGATGAAATGTTCAACCTTAGATGGAATCTCCATTCCATACATGGGGTTTGGGTCAAATACTTTAACACTGTGTGGACTGCTATCATTAAGACCAAAAAAGCTCATTTTTATGGTGTCTCCTTTATCAGGGCTTGTTTTTGGGTGATCAAATTAAACATCTAGGAATCTCAAACCCCATTTACCTAACTTGTTAGCAACCAGAGACTTTTAATCACCTTTTTTGGTTTCTCTCATGCACAACTTGTGTGACATTGGATTTATTCCCTTTTCCATCCCTTTCAACCTAAATTCTTCATGTGGAAAATGGTTGTATTGGGGGATTTGACTCTCGTGCATATACAATACAACATATTTTGGTATATCTTTCAAGTTGATATTTTATTTCAAATATGGAAAGCTAGAAATTATGCTTCCTTTAATCATGAAGAGCTGGAAACATAGTTTTTTTGTTACTAACAAAATTATTGTTCTATCAAATGTCACTCTTCAGATTCAATGTCTTACTCATAAAGTCTACCTAAATCTTAACCACCTCCAACATTTACTCAACCACTGGGAAAATGCCCCATGCATGGTTAGCTAAGAACCTCCTAAGCATGCATGGTATTCGATGCCTCCTTGAGGACAAGGGCATGGATCATGCTGATAGCATTCCAAAACCAAATGCAGGATTCATTATCCTCATCAATCACCACCTCATTGGGCTTCCCCATGAGGTGGTGGTCCAAGTGGTTCTCCCAGTGCTAGAGGTAATGGAATGGGTTGGGGCACTCCTCTCCCAACTCACAATGTTGATATTAGTGGTTGGGGTCCTCCCCCCAAGGCAAATTTTTATGACTGGCTCTAGCTATCTCTCCTAAAATAAACCAAGATGAGGAATTATATGCTCATAAAAATGATGGGTGGTAGCCCTTACTTGCTAAAAAGGACCCTCCTGCTATGGGTGGATGGGATGATAAGTTTCAGGACTCGTTGTTTCCACTACTTCCTCTGATGCCCATGTTTGTTGTGGGTGCTTAATTGTCCTCTTTATTTCATTTTCTTTCTTTCTTTTCTTTGTTTTTAAACTATTGATGTAGTGCTTTTTTTGTGTGTGTTGTCATAACCCTAAGGCAATCTAAAAACTCCAATGCAAGGGACAAGAAGTGCAATCTGGCCACTCTTCATAATTACAAAAACTTACACACACTCAACTTTCCACATTTATTCTTAAACTTCTTTCATTCAATGAGGAGGTGGACTCATTCTCCACCCTTGATTTTGGATCAAGATCGACGATCATCATTCATCCTAACAATATATAAATTGAAGCTTTCCCATCCACTTCCAAAATAAATCTCACTTACCATACCAACAATTTGCCTCTTTAAGTTCTAAGTCAAGCATCCAAGTCATCAAGAGTCAAGCCAATAATATTAACTGACAAGGGGAGGTTGTTCCTATTTGATCACGTAGTCTATCAAAATAAGCTGAGCAACATCCAAACATCAAGAGGGTCACTTTCACTATTGGTAAGTGAAGTTATCCCCTATCCCCCTCCCGTCCCCCCCTTATTTACTCATTGGAGGTACCATTGTAATTTGTTTAGCATAGGGATTGTGTTTTGGCATGATTTCTAACATGTCCTATTGTGCTAACAACTTGTCTTGTGTATACAATTTTATTTCAAAGAGGGGTAAAATTTAGACACCTCATTTCTACCACCCTAGTGTTGTAACTATTCACTATCATCACTATATACTATTTCACACACAAAACCCTAAATCATTAATTCAATTAACATTTTCATCCCAAATCTTGACATCACATCCATAATCACATTAATGTGTTACATTATAGCCCTAATTTTTCCATACGCATCCTCGATCAAATCATCATTGTTCTACATTAACCCAATCAATCAATCCATTAATCTAATTACAAAATTGAACCTTTGCAAAATTAAAAATACTCCTAATTATTGCTTGCCTATCATTTACTAAAAACATGTTATCTATAGTTTCAAAGTCCAAAAACATTGTGTATAGTTATAGGGAGGTTCTCTCGCCATCTTGCCACAAAAGCATACTTTTTATTATCTAACATTGATGATTATCTCTTATTAAAAAAAAAAAAAAAAAAAACTACTTTTTAAAATCTTCTTGCAGTCATTTATTTTTTAAATTTAAATTAATTAATTATCTAATTTTTTATTTTATTTTTTTTTTTAAAAAAAACTTAATTATAATGGCTATGTATAAATGTATTTCAATTTGATGTAAAAAGGTAACTCAAATAAAAAATTCCAAACCTACATATATGATTAATGGTTTTCCATTTTTCTTAGTACCTTATATTCTACTACGAGTGTATGTACCATATAAATACATATTTATGGTCAGAATACCTGCCAGAAAAATCTAACACGTCTCTGTTTACAAATTAATTTTGCATGTCTTATGATACACAGATATATGAGCTGCAAGGATACTCATGAATGAAGATAAGGAAAACGCGTAGAACGAATGCTAGAGATGGCCCAGAAAAATGAGTAGAAAAAGAGGATGGCGACATTATAGATTATTTGTGGATGACAATTGTGACAGTCTACAGACTATAGACTTTGACTTGAGAAAAAAGAAATAATAAAAATGACCTGATAATGAATGGAATTATGGAAGTCATATATATTTCTATTCGAATGAGGAAAATGATGGAAAAGCATCGTATCAGACACAGTCCCGACTGCGTGTAATTCGGATAAGGATTGAGAAATTGAGTCAGTCAAAAAGTTAAAGTAACAAATTTTTCCGCATGATTATAGACTTTGACCGTAGGGAAAAAAAAAAAAAACAACGACCTGACAATGAATGGAATTATTTGAATGAGAAAAGTGATGATGATGGTCATACAATTTTCTGTCGTCAATGAGATAATTGACTGACTTTCATGAAATGTACTGCACTGAACAACTATAAGAGTTTACAGCTATTTCGAAGAAGGAAAAAGGTAGTCACTCAGTCAAAAAGATGAACTTTCTTTTTGTGCGAGGAAGGCCTGTACGTTATCTTTGTAATCTGTCTTTGCGGTCAAAAGCCGACCGTAAATCTTTGCTCGCGTTGAGTATGGTCAACATTCAAAGAGTCATAAGTAATGGAGAAACCACTTCTACAAGCAAACTAGTGAAGGCTTATTTTATGTAACAACCGAACATTAAAATGTAAATCTCGGACCATCAAATTTGAATGGTTAGTCTTATTTTCAATGTCAAGGGTATATATTGTTCAATATGATGAAAAGTTGTATAAATATTTATATTTCATTTGACAAGAGTAAAATAAATATATATTTCATAAAAAAGTTTAAATATGTAATTTTTGATATTTTTTATCGATGAATATATAATCACATTAAGATTTTATATTTTAAGTCTTTCATCCACATAAAAATTAGGTTGAATAAAAAGATAATAGCATTTATTGGTATGCGAATGAAAACCTCCACTGATTCTATTAGAATAATCAAATGACATGAACACAACATAAACTAGTCTTATATTTTTTGTTATGAACTGTTGTGATAAGATTCAAGATTCAAGAAATAAAGGGTATATACACTCTCATTCCAATTGTGGATCATTTCAAGCTTGATCATATCTAGATGACACAGATGGTAATGTATTTGTTTCATCCATAGATGATCTATCTTTCAATGATCCACAAATGGATTGTGAATGCATATCCTCTTTCTCATTTGAATCTTGAATTTTATTACAACAGTCCATAGGATAACAATAAAAATTATTGGCATTTGAATTTAATGCTTGAGGGCTTCAATCCACATACTAGTTTATGGTATGTCTTTCAATACATGTTGTGTGGGAGGATAAAAATGAATATAAAGAACAAAGTAGCTTGATTTCTATCAAATGCACACATATATGAGCTACACTGTAACTTGCATTCATAAAAATACTCATATTCCATTAAAATAACATCAAACTTGGAGTCAAATTGGAATGAAAAAAGGCCTTCCTTTCATAACAATGATACAAGACTCTTCTAACATGGCCATATAAGTCATAAAATTAAATTGGTTGGTACGAAAATAATAGAATTTATTACTTTTTGAATGAATGCCTTGACATTGAATAAGAATGATGTGTATAGAACACAAAATTTCATTAAGAGGTAGGTGAAAAGAAAAATAATGTGGCAGTGGGTTTGATTACAGGTAACACACATGTATCTAATGTTTCATCACTCTATTAACATACAAATAAACATTTACTCAAAAGTGAAGGCATGAAATAAAAACAATAGCTTTTAGTAGGTTCCATGGCTATTTGGGGGAGGAGCCATGTATTATTGTAAATGTTACCCATAGTTTTCATTTGCATATGACTCAAAATTGGCTATCAATTTGGTGAAGGAGGTAGGTGAAAAGGTAGTGAGAGACGATTACTAATGACATAATAACAATAACAACATGCGAAAATAAAATAAAACATTATTGTTGGTTTAGTTACAAGAAACACATCTACACAAAAACTTTCATCCCTCCATTATGCTGATTAAAAATCAAGATATAATCCCTCTAAATTATCATTGTAATGGAGAAAACCTCATCTAACCATGTGTAAAATGGTGTTGGTTTTCACATTAATGAGCCACACATTTTCCATGATGAGTTCTAATTGAGTAAATAACATAATAGAGGGAATGGAAAACATATAGATAAAATCTATGATAGTCCATTCACATACCAGTAAATGTTTACTCAGATTTGAGTGCGAAAAAGAAGAAACCATGAACAAGGAAAGCATGACAAAACACTCTAGGGCTTCCATTAAAATGCCAGTAAATTTAGATCAAGATGTAAATTAAAATATTTAGATGATGTGTGTTCATAATTGGGCAACATTTCATCCCCCAACAAGTGTCTTCCAATAAGAGCATTGAAGGCATAAAAACAATAATAGGCACATCAAAATAATAATAACATAGTTGTGGGTTCATTAACATATAACACATGCCTATGAAATGTTTATGTTGACTATAAAAACTATAGAAAGCACATTAACAATAGTTTTCATCCCTCCATCTTGACAACTAAAATTTCTCTTCAAAATGCTACATGGTCGATAACTTTTGGGTAGGTTCCATGGCCGTTTGAGGGGAGGAGGTATGCAAAAAAGGTGGCAAGAGAAATTTATTGGTGCAATGTTATATCACTCTATTAACATACTAGTTAACATTTACTCATATGTGAAGGCATGAAAAAAAAAAACAAAGAAAGCACACTAAGAAACCCAAGAACATATAAGGCACACAATAGAAAACATGAACATACAAATCAAAATAACCTTAACAACCATGTGAAAATGAAAAACCCAATAGAAATGTCCCAGATTGATGATCCACATGTCTTCCATCCTAAGCTCAATCCAAGAGTTGCAAATAAAAATAATAGAGGAAAGTGAATGAAAAATATGTGAACAATAACTATCTCAATTCATTAACATACCATTAAACCTTTACTTGGATGTGAATGCATGCCAAAAAATGGCCAATTGATGAAGACCGAAAATATTTGAGGAACATAGAAGGTATGGGGTAAAAAATGAACATAGAAGTCATGTAGAAAAAACATGAACAGAGAAGGCACAATAACAATAACAACGAAGAAAAACAAATAAAACACTAGTATGGGTTTAGTTACAGAAATCATGTTTACTTGAATGCTTTCATCCCTACATTTTGCCAATTAAAACTCCTCTGCATAATGTGGCATGGTTGAGAAATTTTGGGTAGCTCCCATCAATTTTTGGGGAGAGGCTATGTGAAGAGTTAGAGAGAGAATTTGGTAAGTGACGCGTAGGGTGGTATTAACTAGCCACATTAAAGGAGAAAATTCCATTAAACCACTTGTAAAATGGTGTTGGCTTCCACATTAATGAGCCATGCATCAATGAACATGTCACATCATTTCATATTAATGATCATTGTTTTTTCAAAGCAGCGTATCATTTTATGATAATGACCGATGAGTATTTCGATCTGTAGCTTACGTGTCAAAATTATAAGTATATAATAAAATAATAGGTTGATTTGAAAATAAGTTTTGGTGATTTCATTCCCAATTAGTGGTCCCTTGGGCCCCAATGATTGGTTAAATCTCTAGAATGTATAAAAATTGATATGTTGTCAAAACATTCGTCGCACAACTTCTTAGAATGTAATATTTTCTTCTAGACCATCTTTTCGACCTAAAAATTGTTAAACTATCTAAATCCAAAATTTTAAAGTGCGAATTGCCATAATATAGAAAATATGAGACCCCAAAGTTAATGGTCCAAACTACTAATGCCCTTCCCCTAACAGTTATAAATTTCTAATTTGAATTTTTCTTCTCAAGTTCATATGACAGCTTTAGTCAATTCTTAGTACTATAACAATTGAAGACTGATAGAGATTCAAATGCAAGCCAAACACAACATCCCATAATAATTCTTCAACAAAGAGTTCTATCAACCACAGCCATGGACCACGACTCACATGGTTCAATATTTTTTGTTTTTTACACATACCATTCTCATAAAATGCACATACACCACACATGCAAAAGTGGTAACCTAATTAATTGGCTTGGTAGGCTGTGCCAAACACTGATAGGGTCCCCATCAGGTTGTGAAATATTGTGTCTAGTTCAGATTCCTCCTCTGTTTCGAATGACATTCTTACTCGATCAGACTGCCATTAGTAATGTAGACAAAAATGACACATATTACATTTAAAAATGTTCATTTGAAGGAGACCATTAAAAATTAATAGTCGTTATTAACGGTTTATGATCATAGAAAGTTGTAAAATATGTTCGAATACGCCCAAAAATTTTAGGGACGGGTGTTAAATCTCGAGCATGGTCCTCACATGAAAGTAAAAAGTGGGCTGGAACAGCTTTAGAGCTCAATTTTCTTTTGCCACGAAATTTTAGGAAAGCTCCGACTATTCTGATAATAGTTATGTAGCTTGTTTTGATATAAACAGACAATTACATCTAAAAGCAGTCTCTAACCTTGATATAAGCAATAAAATCATGCCACATATTTAAAGTTTTCCATGAACTTTCCTTTAAATCTTCTTCCCATGTATGCAAAGAAGATAACTCAATGACGTTGGCAAAACGCGCAGGCCCACGGTTAGTCTTTTGTTCATCTGCATGGCATTTTCGAAACTTTTTACTTCTACTAGGAAATGACACGGCGATATTTCTCCATATAAAGGAAACCCAAGGGTATGATACTTCCACACTGCTCTGGAACGGAAGGAAAGACATTGTTCCCCAGTCAAAGGTGATAATGGTTCACATAAACGGTTTCTGTATCTTCAATTTGTTCATTCTCCTTTACTGTGTTTTATTTTCCATCCTTTTATTTATGTGTGTCCAAGGATGCCGTCCCCACGACATGAAAGCGCTTTTGAGTTTTAGGGACAGAGTAGCTGACAACAATGGAGAGCTAGAGTCATGGAAAGGAGAAGAGTGTTGTAGTTGGAGAGGTGTCAAGTGTGATGAAATGGAGATTGGTAGGCCTGTCTCCAAGTTGGATCTCGCCAACTTTAATTTATCAGGTGTGAGTTTAGAGTGGTTGGGTAGTCTGTCGTCACTAAAATATCTTTCATTAAGTGGATTAAATACAAGTATCAATGCTAGCTCAACCTGGATTCCCCCATTCCAACTGCAGTATCTATCTTTGACAGGATGTAAAATTCGAGGCCCAATTCCGGATTGGATTTCAACTCAATTCAGGCTTTCCGAACTGGATTTATCATTGACCGAACTTGTGGGAAACATTCCCTCTTGGCTATGGGAGTTCTTATCAAATTTGACGGCCCTAAACCTGTCCCATAATCATTTAGAAGGTCCTTTCTCTCCTATGTTGATCCCCGGACTACAGAAGTTGGATGTGTCTATGAATGAATTGAGTGGACATTTAGCAGCTGATATTGGTGACCATTTGTTGCATCTAACTGTACTGTCACTTGCAGTTAACAAATTTGAAGGGCAAATCCCAGCTTCTTTTGGAAAAATATCTGATCTAACAGTCCTGGATATGTCAGGAAATCGGTTCAAAGGCAATATTCCCGCTACTTTGAGTTGTCTATCATTCCTCGAGGTGCTGCGCTTGCAAAATAATAGTCTGTATGGAGAGATTCCTACGAGTCTGGCCACCATAAAGACTATGATAATCTTAAATCTTGAAAATAATCATTTGGAGGGTGAGATTCCTATGGAGTTCGGCAGCTTGACATCTCTTTTGTCTTTCCGCGTAGGAAAGAACAAGCTGCAAGGAAAACTTCCTCCGACTCTAACGAGTTTAATTTCTTTGCAGGTTCTTGACATTGGAGAAAACAATATGTCAGGGGACATCCCAGATTGGATTGCTGATATTTCATCTCTGCAAGTGCTCGTAATGAGATCTAACAATTTCAAAGGTGAACTCCCTCCGCGGATCGGCCAATTACGTGAGCTCCAAATTCTAGACATTTCGTCAAATTTTTTGTGTGGTGAGATCTCGGATGCATATTTCAATTTTCCAGCCATGGTCGCCCATTCACTGCAATTTTCCACCAGTCGCATATTTGCCGAAGTAATAAATAAATCCAGGGGGTACGTACACGTTGACGTCATACGCGTTGAGATGGAGCGCATGAACGATAAGTACTATGTGGATAGCTTTGTACTAACTAACAAGGGAGCAAAAAGGTCTTATGAGTTTGCATCTATCTCCTATGGCTTGACAGTCATTGATTTGTCAAATAACAGGTTCATTGGCCATCTTTCCCCTAAAATAGGAAATCTCAAAGAATTGATGGTTCTCAACCTTTCAATGAACACTCTGAGTGGGTCAATACCAGATAGTGTGGGAAATTTAACGCACTTGGAATCGCTGGATCTTTCCTTCAACAAATTTTCAGAAAAAATTCCATTCGAGATTGGTCTTCTCGATTCGTTGGGATTTCTAAATTTGTCATGCAACAATCTATCTGGGAAAATACCATTGGGAGGACGCCACATGGATACATTTGGAAATTCATCATTTTTAGGAAATCCAAATCTGTGGGGATGTCCGCTTGAAAGAAACTGTTCCAGCCCTCATCCACATGAACTCTCTCCTCCTCCTCCCACCATGGATGTTGAGGAGGAAACAGACGAAGGGTTTCCATGGTATTGGATGAGTGTTGGACTGTCAGTTGGAATGGGATTTTCAATTGTGGTGATGATACTCACATTAAAAGTGAGGTGGAGGATCATATGCTTTCAAATGATGGACAGTGTTATCGCAGTTCTGTTTGCCAAGGTTTTTAATTGGTAAAGGTATAAATTGTATTACAGTTTTAGTTCAGTGTTGTAATGCTCTGCAATATGTCAGATTGTCATTCTTCATGTTTTATTAAGGCATTTTGTAAAGAGCAAAGTGAAAATAGCGATTCTACCAAGCTAAGTGGGCACATGTTTACGCTGTGTTTTTATAATCTTTATGAAAAATAGTACATTTAATGTACAAGAATTTTCTGTCGGTCCTTTATTGGTGAAGTTATTTTATTCTTAAATATTTTTTTAAGGATTAATTATAAAAGATTAATTATAAAGGGTGATACAGGTTTGATTGTATGAATGTCAAATGTCCATTTCATTATTTTTCCTAAACAATATTAGAGTTAAGTAGGCATTTTCTATTCATTCATAAAGATTTTTTACATAAAAGAATGTCCAAATATAAGAAGTAAGATTTAAAAAAAAATTGTACTATGTAAAAAACTTTATTGATTAATTAAAAGAAGATGAATGTTAAATGTTTATTTTATTATTATTTTTAAACAATAATGGTGGTAAGTGGGCGTTTTTAATTCATTCATAAAGATTTTTTACATAAAGAAATGTTTAACCATAAAAATTAAGATTCTTAAAAAAATGCATTATGTAAAAAAATTCATTGATTAATTAAAAGAAGAATATTAAAAAAATTAAGAAAACTACACTATGTAAAAAATATCATCGGATTGATTAAAAGAGGAATATTAAAAGAAGAATATAATGTTGAATAGATATATACAATTCAAATTGTACGAAAAGATTATTAATATTTTAAAAAAATAAATAATGGGGCTACATGATATTTTAGATGAACTAAAAGAAGAATATGGTGTGAAATAGATATATAAAATATTATTAAATAAATATAATAATATTGTTCAAAAGTAATAATTATGTTTTATGAGATTTTTCTCTTCATTTATAATGTAAAATTTTTTATGCAATTTTTTTTAAATAAATAAGAATAAAGAAAATTATACTTTATAAAAAAATTTATTGATAAATTAAAAGAAGAATATTTAAAGCACAATTTGATGTGAAATAAATATATTGATATAGAAAAAGAGGCCAAATTTTTGAAGACCATAAATTTTGATCTGTAATTTGTTAGAGCCCATTTTCATGCCAAAACGACCAACTCAAAAAGCTTAAGACTGTCATAAACTACCCTTTCAATTATGGGATATTTTTAATATTTTTTTGAGACCATACATAACCATTTATTTTATTTTATTTTATTTTATTTTTATTTTTATTTTTTTAATTTAAAAATTATTTGTTTTTGTAACTAGAATTAAACATTTATTGAAATTCGTCTGATAGCTTAATTTTAGAGTTTAGTTTATTTTTGAATATTTTTAGAACTGTGTGCACTTGCATGCAAAATTTACTAAAGTTAGTAGTTAAAATTAGCAAGTTGAGTTTTATTTATTTTTATAATTTTGAATTTTACATACAACTTGAATTCGAAATTGAAGCTTATTTATTCATGGTTTGTAATTATTTAAATCATTCAATATGAATCAAAACTAATTATTGTTCATAATCTTGACTTATTAAATTTTTATTTGTCTTGATAATATTCAAATTCACTATATATATACAATAAAAATAAAAAAATTAAATTATTAACAGTATTAAAAAGAAATGAAGTTTTTCTGAACGTATAAATAAAAAGAGAATAATGAATAAAAATATAAGAAATTAACAACTTATATTCAAAATCTATATAATGAACCTCCAACAAGATATTGTAAATATGAGAAAATATCAAAATATTTAAGATATAAAGTTATTTGTATATAATATAACATTGTAAAGGAGAGATTATCTTTTCCTAATTATTATAAAAATATTATGTACCAAATCTATATATTATGATAACAATTTGTGTACCAATTAAAGGAGAAGCTATAGAAAGTAAGTGACAAAGAAATTTATATATATATATATATATATATATATATATATATATATATATATATATATATATATAATATGGATTTTCAAAACATTAAAAGAATGAAAATATGATTGTTATATATTTTTAATTTTTATTAATGATATTTTTGAAGCTAAGGAAGATTGAGTGTATGTAGATTTTATGTATAAATAAAATTTTAGGGAGAGTTTATTTGAAAGATGTTGGAGTCCATATTTAATAAGCTTGTTGAAGATTTTTAAGAAAAATACAATTATAATAAGTATATATTATATAGTGTAATTAGTATGTATAAAATATGGATTCACACATACTTATAATATGTAAAATTATACAAACACAATACAAAATTATAAGAGTATCTTTTTAAATGTAGTTATAAGTACGAATACATGAAGATTACATCACAAGGAATTTTAAATGATCATGCTTAAATATCTTAGACCAAATGGGAGTGCATTTAGACAATTAAAAAAAATATATACCCATGGTTCAATTGTAACAACAAAATATATTAATAATAAAATTTTAAAAAATAGACTTTTGTTATTTTTATTGTGAATTGCAAATGCTTCCAAATCTAATAAAAGTAAATAGAATATGGTGTATTGAATATGAGGTAGCATATTATTCTATTATTAAATCTGCTAGGCCAAAATACAATGTACCTAAGGGCTTATAATAATAAACACATATGAATTAGTCCTATCAACAATAATATGGTTAAATATATAACATCAATAATCTATCAAAATGTATAGAGTAAAAACTAAAAGTACACCTTTTTCTAGTTATGAATGTGAAGGAATTTTTATACAAGTTTTGTATAAAAACATCATGTAGCAATTTTCTAATTACACTTTTGAAGAAAAAATTAATTATGTAAAGAGATATTTGAATTAAAAGTTCAAATTTAATGGTCAGAGTGAATAGAATATGGATAGAGATAGTCAAAACCCCAATATGATACTTATGTTTAGTGAACTTCAATTATCAAAGTACAAAGAGTAATTATCCATGACAATAAAGCAAGTATAATAGTCCATGTTTATACTAATGACATAAAAAAAAGGATGGTATATTCAAACAAGTTTTTTTTTTCCATGGGAATACAAATCACTACATAGTCAATTTGTGCAAAATATATTTGAATCAACAATGACTCAATTTATACTAGAAGATATACCTTGGAAGTCGATTGTATAAAAAAATGAACATAATTTTTTTGGTTGAAGATGATTGAGTTGTGATTCATTTTTATTCACATATAATTGAGTTTATTATGGGACCTATGTTACACCATAGAATGGGCAAGCCATATTGAGATATATCCAGGCCCTAAATTTGTAAAGAATTGAAGACACCACACAAAGTAATTTGCAATAACTCTACATACATGTATATGATTATGAAGCAAGGTTTCAAAAAATAAAAAATATGTATTAGTGAATACATGTATATGATTACAAAGCATGGTTTCATGATTAAACCATGGACCAAAAATACAATGAATTTAAGGACTTTAAGAATATATATAAACATAAATTAGTGATAACATCAATAATATGTCAAAATGTTGAAATAATAAATTGAAAACAATGCATGGGAATATTATTTGTTAATATGAAGGCATCCATATATAATTGACTTTATACCTTAAAATCAAAATATAGATGGAGGTCATTGTTTTCCATAAATAAATGAAAATAAAAGATGTGGGTACTATATGGTTGAGTTGTGATTCAATTACATACACATGTAACTGGGCTTAAAAACATAGAAAGATAGGTAGTTTTATTTGTGGTGTATGTTCCATTGGAGAAAAGGAAAATTGTATCTAGATTGATTAGGTCCCTTAAATTTATATAAAATAAAATAAAAAATACAAGGTATAATCTAATAACATTTTAGAAAATAAAAGCAGCATGATGCAATGAAGATAAATTGAGCAAAGTTAAAAAGACATGGTATGGATAAAAATAAGCAAAAAGCTTTATGGTTGGATCTTGTAGAGTAAAAAAGTAATGAATTTGGGGACCTATACACACCAAATTATAAGTATGATTTAGTGCAAACATCAATTATATGCATTAACGTAGAAATAAAAAATTAAAAATAATACACTTGATTTTTTGGGGGGATGTGAAAGAATCTAGTTTTGTTCTATATAAATACACCATAGAAAGACACCTATATGAAGGGTTTACATTGAATCTTTGATAAATTAAAACATAATGGTGTATGGAATAGTTTAAAGTAACACTTAAGCACATTAGGATATTAATAATGGTACATCTTAAGGTTGGTCGACTACATATTTTTTACCACCAATGAGATTCAGCTATGCTAGTAAAGTAGGTTTTAAAATCTAATTTTCTATTTTCAAGACATTTTGGATCTTATATTCCACTAAGTTTTGGTTTCTTATGTTTATAAGACTCTAGATTCCTAGGTGACCTTATCTCCAAATGATAAGTTAATTATTGAGTATCATATTTATAATTTTTAACATCGAAAATAAAAATTTCATCATCAATTTTAATATTTCTAAGCTATACTATTATTGCCTATGGTTTTTAAATAAATTTTTTGATGCTCAATTTAGTCAAGCATTATCTTTACATTTTAAATCTAGTGAAACATAGTTGATAAAAAAATTTAAAAAATTATACAATTTAGACATCATTCATATCAATAGGGTGGATGGAAACAATAATTGGGATGTGGAGGACCCATATAACTCATCTTGATATGAATTATGTGTTTTCTCTATTAATATAAAATCACCTCAATAGTGTTTTCCTACCTTAAGATGGATGGACACAATCAAAGTATTGTGCAAAAAAATGGCCATTCAATGTTATAATTTCAACATATTTAAAATGTAAGATAAATATACAAGCACCAAATGAATGGGTTTCAAATTTTTAGTATTTTTATTTATCTATAGAAATATTTTATTCAATTAATGAACCATATAATTTCCACAATAGATCATTCTTAATGAATCTTATTAAAAATACATGCACAGACCACAATGCTATAATTTTATCAAAAATGTTTTTTTTAAAACTTGATATGTGGAATATTAAAAATAAAATGAGAATGCATGTGAATCAACAACAAAAATAGATATAAAACCACTCAATTCTCAAGATCAGTTACAAGCACAAACACATGAAGGGACTATCATGTTTGGGATAATACCACACTATTAAGCATTATTTTAACAACTAAAACATTTATGTGTCATGGATTAAAATCCAATTTAATTGGGAACCTATATGAATATTTAAACACGATTCAATTTTAAAATAAATATACTGTTGAATTATAGAAAAAAAAAGTTGAAAATAATACATTTGGCTTTTGTGGGGAGTCTAGAGGCATCCCTATATGTTTTTTCATACATGAAACTATGATTCGCGTGTGTATTTACTTTGGTTATAATGGTAAACTAAAAATTGTATACAAACTACTAGAAAGAGAATAGGTGTGGGTTTAGGTGAATATAAAAGAAAAATAAAGCAACAAATAAAACATCTTCTGAAATGTAAGAAAAGAAAAAAATATGGTGTGGATATAAGATAGTATGTATTATTATTTCCAATATAAACATTTTATTGAAATATATAAATTACAAACTAGAAATAACACCTATTATTTGTTAGGAATGTGAAAAGACATATGTGTGATCTTTGTATAAATATAAATTGGATCCATTTTAGGTATCCCTTGGGATACAAGTCTATGTGAAATATTTAGTACACATCTCAATAAAATCAAGTAACATTTTACTATGAGGTTTAAGTATAAAAACTATTATATTTAGTTGAAATATATCATTAACATCAAAAATCCTAATCATTATGAGCCTATATTGAATTTTAGTGGCGGAGGTGATTAAGGCTTTGATCCTATTGAAGGTGGATCCAATAGTGGTAAAGGAGGACATAAAGGTGGCTAGTGGTGGCAATGCTACAAGTTTTTGTGAGAATGGAGTTGATGGAGCTTAGAATGGATGGGTTTCAATGGATAGTGGGGAAAAACCCCTTTTGGAAGGAAGTATGGCCATACGGTATAATGTAGGGTCAAAGGGACAAACCCTTGCACTGAAGCTAGATCAAAGGGTTCAAACAAAGGTCTCAAGGGATAAGTGTGATGTTGACCCTATTTCTAGATATATTGTGAATGATAAGGTAATAAGGGAAGTTGCCAAACATTCCATGCTAAATGGCAATAGATTTGATGCATACGGCCAGACCCTAGGTTGGACAATATTTAATACATGGAAGTATCAGGGTTGAATGGAACTAGCATATTCAATAGGATGATGTAAATAGGGGATCATAGATCCAATGTTAATAAAGGCAAAGACATAGTCAAAACTTGAAAATATAAAAATTGAAAGTGGAAGATCTTTTGTTGAGGCTGTGGGAATACGTAAAAGCTCTCATGTGATTCAAACAAAAGATATACCTATTCTCCAGTTTGATAAACCAAAGATGGAATTTATTTCTACAAGGGAAGAATGGTTGTCTACATAGGGATTGATATGTATGTTTGAAGCGTTATGGCCAACCTTGCTAGTGTTACATGAATGGATCTCATCCTGATGGAATTCTAGGGTAGTAGGTAATATACAATTTCAACCTTGTTCTATAGCAGATAAAGAGGCTATTTTTAATGACATGGTTTGAAGCTGGGACAACCACACTTTACTGGTAAAACCTTGGAATTTAGATTTTAATGCCCAGACTAAATTTTTTAACTTTAAATGGATGATTAGGTGTTCGCAGCCATTGGAAATATAATAGGCAATTATTGGACTACTGAGAAAGTGATTGCTATTAAGGGACATTACACATATGCCCATATTTTATTTTATGTTGATTTATCTAAAGACTTTCCTTCTTAATTACAACTGCAAATGGGGGAGAAGAAATAGATGCAACCGCTTGATTTTGAAGGTATTCCTTTTAGGTGTAGAAGAGGTAATCTTTTGAATGATTACCCAAGTTTCAAATTCAAGAGGATAGTATTATGGTTGAAAAATGTAGAAATTGAACATAATATAGTGCTAGCTATAGATGATAGTGGAAGTGATAATAAAGGATCAGATTCAAAGGTCCACTTAGAAGAAAATGAGCAGAATCATCAAAATGAAACATTTTTTAATAAGGCAAGGACCAAGGAGGGGGATCTGAGGTGTTACTTGAGATTACCAATGCAAATGTAGATCGTATATCATGTTTAATAGCTCAGTCTCCTTTAGAAAGATAAGGAGTGTTTGACTTAGTGCAAACACAAAATCAAGCAGATTTTTTGGATATCTCCATTCCCATATTGCCAAATACTGAGGAGGATCAAGAGTGGAAAATAATTAGTCATGAGAAGAAAGGAAAAGGTAAACAAGTTTATAAACCCTTGATTATGTCTCTCAGATCCAACAAAGAGAATCTCATGGGAGATTTCTAGACAATCATTTTCCCTCTTTTTTGTTGTTTTGGGCAACAGTCTATATTGTAAATCTTGGCATTTGAGGCCATTTTTCTTTCTGCTTTCTTTCTATTTTTTACTATCTTTTCAGCATTTTATTGTTGAGATTATTTTTATATTTGGCTAGTGTGGCCTCAACTTTTTTTTTAGATTCTATTCTAGGGTATTGGGTCCCTAGTTTAAAAATAACCTGCCCTTTAACCTTAATAAAAAATATATCATTATTGTCAATAATAATAATAACAACAACAACAACAACAATAATAATAATAATAACAATTGACAAAACATGCAATTTATTTGAATCCTTCATTTTTGTGGCTTAATTTTTGGGTCAAGTCCCTACTAAGAGCTTACTCAAACAATGGGATCACAACCATTGGAAATCCCATGTCTTTAATATTTAAAGGTATAAAATATAAATAAAGGTTTTTTTCCTTTTCCATTTTTCTAATGTTGGCCACTATAAGGTTATTGTCAACCACGGGCCTGACTTTATTCATAATACTTTAGTAGTATTTTCCCACTAGACCAATGAATTCTAAGTATATGAACAAGACAAGCTTAAAATTTAAGTCTAGATTATGTTTACCGATCTTCCTATGTTATTCTCCCCATGTTTTTATTTTTTGAATAAAATTGTAAGGTATGTGTGGATTAACTACCCATTATCCAACCATTACGATGTTTTGAATCAATGAAAACCAGAACATTTTTAGCATTGATGTTTATGTACTTGATATGAGTTGTGTGTCTTGGTCTAAGTGAATATCCAAACAACTCATAGTTAAAAGGTGTCTTTAGTGGATACCTTGTGTTTGCATTCACCATTTGGTATTTGAGCGCGGTCTTTCCTAGTGGACTATGTGTGTGAAATCTCCAGCTAAGTTGATTAGTAAGATTTGAAAGAGAAGTTTGCATTGGTAGAAGTTAAGGTAGATAGAGGTAATTTTTTGGAAGAAATGGAAGATCGAGAAGGCCTAGAGTTGTAGATTTGGTAGAGATAATAAGAGAAATACAAGCAAGGATGGATGCAATGGAAACAACAAAAAGAAGGTGAACTCATGTTGAGGTTGTGAGTGAATATGAAGAAGAAGTAATTATATAGATTGGAGTGAAAGGCATGGATAATGAAGATAATATTAAATTTATTCGAGTTGTGGAAAAGCTTGGTAGTAAGCCAAATTTGGAGACACATTGATACAATAGGAGTTTGAATTTTGAGGAGCTTGTGTCCTATATAGCGGATATGGAGAATTAATTTGAATATGAGTCTATGGATGAGTCCAAGAAGGCTATGTTTGAATATACAAAGTTGAAGGGCCATGAATATTTATGGAGGGATCATGTGCAAGATGAGAGATAAACGAAGGTAAGGAGAAGATAAAATCTTGGGATAATATGGTGAGAAAGTGTAAGGTTAAATTTGTGCCTTCTTGTTATTAAATAAGCTTTATTAGAAAATTGTAGAATTTAGACCAAAAGGATATTATCATAAAATAGTACATCAAGGAGTTTTATAGACTCATTATAAGATTTGAAAATACATAGGATGACTAGGAGAAGGTATCAAGATATGCAAATGGGTTATGTTTTAAAATTCAATATGAGATCAATTTTGTTAGGAAACTCTATGCTAGAATATAGAAAATAAATGAAAATATTGAATCTATATTATATTATATTCCTTTTACATAAGAAATTACTCTGAATCACTTGCCACTTTGAGAGGGTACCTCCTTATCAGAGAATTTGTCTTTAATTGATATAATTTTCTTGGATGTCTATGCCCCTCTATTTATACTATTATAATATATCTTAGTCTTCCATTCTATACATGTGGGATTATTTCTCTATGACAATACTATTCATTTTACTATTACATTCAACTAATATAACCTAAATATACATTATATTCCCCTACCTAGGTATATTTCATTCCATCCCTCTTGACATGTTTTCCCTTGAAACATGTAAAGAATTACATATCAAAAATATGTAGACGAATAAAAGGAGGCACATCCATGAATTACTTTTTTCTTCCACTTCTTCCTCTTGTGCTTGAAGATGAGCATGTATATTAACAATTCAAAATGAAGTACTATAACATGAGGTTGAAGTGCATAGAGATCAGTGGAGGGAAGAATCACAACTAGAAACATTACAGTGTGAAGTTTATATTCTATCATGAAAATTTAAATCTTGGTGATCATCATATCAAATAAAAAATAAGAATCTTTGAAATAATCTACCTAGGAAACCAACTGAGGATACATTCCACCCCCCTTAGCATTGGTCTTGACATAAGGTTTTGTTGGAGTGGATAACACCACCAAATAATGCACTAAATGGTCAAAATCATTTGAGAAAAAAATAAAAGAAGTTTATACCATATGCATGGAAGACTCGATGAATATAAGACCAAATAAATAACCCTCATCCATGTGAAAGAGATCTTCATGCCATTCTCTGCAATTAGATTCCAAATCCATCAATGTAGTGATTATTCTACTCTATTCCAATCTTATTAAAAATTAGTTGAACATGAGAACCATAGAATAAAGCTACCAAAGTGTATTAAATGTATAATAAATTTTTCTAGGGATACAAAAATATAACTATAGAGGTAGAGGAAGGTCTTAAACAGGATGAGGAAAAGGTCTAAAGAGTATGATGACAAGGTAATTATGCACGAGTACAATAAAACTATGGTGTAGAGGAAAATAGATCACAAAATCATAACTCAAGTGCAAAAGGAGGATATTTTACTAGAGGAAGAGGATCCTTTTGAAGAGGAAAAGGTGTATGCTTTCAAATTAAGTATTTTGAATAAAATAAATATGATGGAGATAGATCCTATGGTTGTCTAAAAAAACCTCAAAACAACCAAGAAACCATGTTGCTCATGCTAATGAAGAGAGTGTTGGATCCCCAACACACTTGGAAGAGCCAAAACAAGGAGATGATCTATTTTTTAAGATAATATAATTTAAACCAACCAAGGAGGTGAATGAATTGGCACAAAGAAAGAGTTTATTTTAGAGTGTTTATGAATCAAGAGGTAAGTGTTTTAAGGTGGTGATTGATAGTAGTAGCATGAATGATTTGGTTTCTTGAGAGATGGTATAGAAAATTTAGATGAAATGGTTGGCACATCTTATGTTTCTTGGTTTATTAAATTCCATAAATTATTGGTGAATGAGTAATGTATGGCGAGTTTTTATATTTATTCATACAATAATGTCATTCTACATGTGATATTATGTCTATGGATGTATTTCATGTTCTATTAGAAAATTCATTGAAAATTCAAATGATATTTGTGCATGATGGAAGAGAAAAAACCTAAACCATAATGAAGGATGGAAATATATTCACATTGAGTCCATTGAGAGATAGAGGAGATGAGGTAGACAACAGTTACAAAGTTATTTTGGCTTTTGGTAAAATGTTTTTAAAGGTGGAAAATGGGGAATAGAGACACACTTTTTTGTAATTTGAAAGATTATGCAAGTTATGATATCCATTAAGGTAAGTGATATTCCTATGAAAATTTAGAATATGTTGATAGACAATGTTTATATTGTGCCAAATGAGTTATAAGAGGGACTACCACCTACTATAAATATTATCCATCACATGGTTTTGTTACTTGGAGAATGTTTTATAATTAAGGAAACCTATAGGTTGACTCCAATGGATAATAAAGAGATAAAGAGGCACGTGCAAGAGTTGATGGAAAAATGATTAATCTAAGAGAGTGTGAGCCCATGTATAGTCCTAGTTATGTTAGCTCCCAAGAAAGGTCAAGAGTGAAGGATGTGTATGGATTGAAGATCAATAAAAAATATCACTATTAAGTAAAGGTTTATATTATCATGATTGGATGAATCAATGGATTATTTGAGAGGAGATAGATACTTCACCAGGATAGATTTGACAAGTGAGTGTTACTAAATTCACATAAGATAAGGTGATGAGTGGAATACCACATTCAAGATGAATGACAGGTTATATGAGTGGTTATTCATGCCATTCAATTTGTCAAATTCCATAAATACATTAATGAGACTTATGAATGAAGTGTTGAAGCCTTTCACAGGGAAGTTTGTGATAATTTAGTTTTCTTACATTGTAATTTTTAGTCATTCTAAATTAAAACATTTAAAGCATTTGACGTTGGTTTTTAATTAGTTGAAATAAGAGAGATTTCTATAGAACTTGAAGATGTGCACCTTCATGCATGAAGATATGAGATATTTGGGGTTTATAATCTCAATATATGGGTTATGTATGGATCCTACGAGGGTGAGGGAAATTATGGATTGACCTTTTCCCAAGGTAATGTTTGAGGAAAGACATTTCCATGGCTTGGAAAATTATTATAGAAATATTATCAAAAAATTAAGTGGTATATGTGCACACATTACATAAACTATGAAGGGAGAAAAAATAATGTTTCATTGGACTATTTAATGAAATAGTTGATTTCATATTTTAAAGATAAAAATGATGGAATAGATAGTGTTAGCCTTTCTAGACTTTGGAAAAGTGTTTTAGGTTGATTATTATGCAAGCACAACATCTATAGGAGTGGTGATAAGTCAAGAAGGTAAAACTAGTTTTTATTTTAAAGAGAAGTTTAATGATGCAAAAAAACTAGTATTTAGTGTATTACCAAGATTTCTATTGAATGATAAAATCTCTAAACAATTGGCAGAACTAATTATTGCCAAAGGAGTTAATTTTATACATGAATAATCTTGATTTTCAATTCATAAACAACTAAGGTAGTCTCAATCAAAGGAACATGAAGTCAATGGAATCTATTCAAAGTTATTATTTAATTTTGAGACATAGAAGTGGGAAATCCATTATATTTTTATATGGCTTAATTAGGTGAGCTCTTTTTGTGGATGAGCTCAAGGTAGAGGTCATTGGGTTTGACTCAATGAAGGAGTTGTATGAAGAAGACTTGGATTTATGAGATGCATGGACAACATGATTGAATGCAAAAAATACAAATAAAACTCTACATCTGGAGTACATGATTTAATATGGGATATTATTCAAGGGAAGGAAGTTATGTATAAGTCAAGGTTGCATGAGAGAGAACTTATTTATGGAGATCTATTTGGTCATTTTGGCCATGATAAGACTTTGGCAAAACAAAGTGACAAGTAATATTGGTATCATATGAATATGAATGTGAAGATTTTTTGTAAAGATGTACATTTTTCCAACATTCTAAGGGCCAAAATAAAAATAGTGGATTATTTAAACCATTGTTTATTCTGGATAGACCATATAATGTGTTAAGTATGGACTTTATTCTTGTATTACCAAGTAAACGGTGAGGTAATGATTCCATATTTTCTTTTTTTGATAGATTTTATAATATGGATCAATTTTTAACATGTAATAAGAATAGTGATGCCACACATATTGTGAATTTATTATTTCAATAAGCTATAATATTACATGGGTTGTTAATAAGTGTTGTATCGAATACATATACAAAATTTGTTGACCACATTTGGAGGATGCTATGGAAGAATTTGGGCACAATACTAGAATTCAATTCAACCTATAACCCTCAAATAAAAGGATAAATTGAGGTTGTGACTTAGAGTCTTATAAATCTATTGAGATTTGTTTTTGGTATAAGCCCAAATAGTGGGATTTTTTATTGGCACAAGTTGAGTTTAATTACAATAATTTGATCAACCAAATTACACTCTTGAGTCCTTTAAAAATAGTTTATGGGATTGAACCTAAATTTTAATGTTATTTGAGGATTAAATTTGAGATGATTAGGATAAGTGCATAAGGTAAATATTATTTTCAAGCTATGCACGATGTGCATAAGGAAGTCAAGATAAGACTTGAAGGGAGTGCTAGAAAATACAAGAAACACATTAGTATATGAAGGAGAGAGTTGAATTTTTAGAGGTTGGGGACTTATTTTTGTCACATTAGCATAGGGAGAGTTTTCCCAAAGGTTATTACAAAAAAATCAAGTGGAATAATATTGGACCTTACAATATTTTGATGAAGTTCTAAGGAAATGTTTATGAATTTAAATTTGTAGATGGACTAAGCATTTCCCCTATGTTCAATGTATCATATTTGTGCCAATATTTTGAGGTACAAACAAGTGTATCATGTATTTTTAGTTCATATATTATAGATATCATTTGTTGTTTAAATAAAAATAGGAAATTGAATCCATTCTAGAAATTAGAATTGGAAAGTAGAAGGGGTAATGAATACTACAAATATTTGGTCAAGTGGAAGGCTAGAGCAGTTGAATATGTGGCTTGGATGAATGAATATAAAGTTATAAAACATTATAATAATATAAATGATCTCACATTGGGTTCATAAGAAAGAGCTCATGGACATTTTTATTATTCTAGGTGTCTAATGTAGGAACATCTATGCTGAAGGGAAACCTTGCATTAACCAAAAATATGTTAGTTTAGATTTTGTCTTGTTTTGTGTTTATTGATCTATTTGAGAGGGATTTTTAATTTCTTGGTATGATGTTGTGAAACTATTATCTTACCACTTAGTATTTTATAGATATTAGATATGTTTCTTTTATTCTACATTATCTCTTTAGCCATGTACATTTGGCATAGATGGTCCTTCACTATAGAACAAACTGATATAGGAGATTATTAAGACTATATCATATGCATAGTACAAGTTGTGCATTAAGTTTTTGGTCATTTGGTGAAGCATATTTAAATACAAAATAGTTGTGACATCTATCATTTTACCTATGATATCACTTGTGCATCAAGGATTTAGTAGAATTAATTATTCAACACATAAGTAGGTGAGTAGAAAAGATTTTGAAAGGCATTTGGGGTTTCATTTTACAATCTATGAGTTGAATTATTGATCAACTATAAATATAAAAGTATCATAAGATAGTTTTTTGTGATTATCTTTGTTTGTGTGACATGTTTAAAGGATATAATGTTGACAGTTTGGTGGTTAATCCTTAATATCATCGAAAATGAAAGATAACAAGATATTGTACATTTTTATGAGACCAAGGAAGCTGAAGAGACAATCCATGAAGTTATGGATGTCAAAAAAATATTTGAATTGGTCAGGGAGGTTAGTTTTAATGGAATTAAATGAGCAATAAAGGAAATAGTGATAAAAAGGTGGCAACATATTATGCTTCATGTTTTTGTTTTTTAATAATCCTATAAGGAATGTGGTGATTAATTTTAAATTTTCCAACCATTGTGATATTTTGAGTCAATAGATACCAAAACATTTATATTATTTATGTCTTCATATGTGGCCTAAGTTGTGTGTCTTGGTTTGAGTGAATATCCAAGAAACTCAATTCTAAATCTTGTCTTTATGTGGATAACTTGTATTTTCTTGAACTAATTTTTTCACCATTATGTGAGGATATTTTCCATTCAACCTTACTCTCTATCCTATGAAGTAGCATTTTTGCAATGTATTCAAGTTATCCCATGAAAGTTTTATAAACCCTAGATAGTTGTTTGTGATAAACCTATTTTCTGAATGATCTTAAGGAAGTGGCCATGTAGATGGATTATAATAAATCTCCCAGGATTAATATACTACTTTGCAAACTCTTATATGTATTATCGGACATTATTGGTCCTAACCTCCATAAAGTATATTATGAATTTGGTTTGTACAATTTTTTGGGTACCTTCATTAAATCATGTAATATCAAGTTTATATGAATTCTTGGAGATCCTAATATTTTTACAAATTAGGGGCCTATATCTCATATAAAACCATTGCCAAATACCTTAATCTTAGGTTAATACACCTTCTTACCCTCTTTATGTGAAGTAAACAAGTTGGGTTCATCCATCACAAGTTTATTCGTGATAATTTTAATAGTGTCTAGCAAGGTATGGAATGATCTAGGGTCTTTGGTTAAATATCCATTTTTATTAAAATTGACTTTGAGAAAGCCTATAACCAAATTAAGTGGCACTTTATCATTGTTATGCTGCAAGATCTACACTTTGGTCATCATTTTATTCATTTTTTTAACATGTTATTTCAGGATACCAAAGCTTACATTACCAGTAATGGAGTGCAAACCCAAAATTTGGGATTTTTCAAGTCTATAGGATAAGGTTGTCCCTTGGATCCTTTGATATATGTGTTGGGTGTGGAAGGTTTTAGTTACCTTTTGGCATCTCTCTCCCACATAGTGACCAAATACTCATTAGTGGGCATTTTGAGGATCATTTTTTTCTCACCCTCTTTAGGGAAGAGGAATCAACTAGGAATGCCATGGAACTTCTTAACATTTTTTATCTAGAATAATGTTATTCTATCTAGTGGAAAAATACTTGATGTTATAAACAACCCCCCTTCCCCAAACTTTGTTAGCTAGAAATTCATCACTAATAATGGATCCTTCCAGGTGTGAAATTTTAATTTTTTATTACTTTACTTTTCCTTTAGTGCATCCCCTAATAATTTTTGGTCCTATGTGGTGTATAGGGTCAAGAAAATAATATCTTACTAGATTACTAAGCCTCTTTCCTTACTAGGGAATTTTAATGTTTAATCTAAAGTGTTGTCTTATACTCATGTTTACTACTCTTCTTGTTGGGCTCATTCTAAAACTCCTTATGATAAATTGTAAAAATTATTGAGGCATTTAATTTAGACCAACTTAGAAGTTTATATGGGTTTACACATGTTTTGCTTGGATATTTTTTCTACACCCAAATATGCTAGGGGAATTGTACGTATTGACATCATAATTCAAGGCTATGATTTAAGTGTGAAATGGATTATTAGAATCCTTGATAGGAATAAAGTGTGCAAGATATTATTGAAGAATCATATTACTCAAGGGACCCCTCTTCATTGAAAGTCTTGGAAAGATCTGAAGTTACAAATTCTTCTTCTTTATCTTATGCTAGTTCACATGGTTGACACCTTTGTGGTTAAACTCACGTGTAAATACCTAGAACTTATTAAACTTAACCTAGTCTAGGTTATGTATGGATTCATAACTGGTCTCTCTCATAATTATTACTCCTCTTGATCATTTCCCATCCTAAAATTTACAATGTTCCTTGTCCTATTTTTCCTAGATTAAGAGTCTTTAACTCTTAAAAAATAGAATTAAGAATGTTGAGGATATTTCCAACAAAGATTCTAGATGGTATCTCTCATGGGATTTATTGAGAATCAAGTATTAGGTTAAAACCCAATATGTAGATTTAATTCAAGAATTTGAGATTCCATACCTATTGAATACCTTCATAAAAATGGTGTTTTTACTATAGTTCCATGGGGGAGAGACTAGGTTTGTCCTATGACCACCCCCTTTTGATGATACAGACCCTAAATTGGGTATCAACACTTGGATTCACATCATGTTTAAAGTGAAACCATAAACCATTAGTGGAATTTAAGGTCTTTGATTCCATTTGGTATAAAAGGTTTTATAATCTGTGGAAAGCCCAAAATGAACCCTAAAAAGCTCATTTTATCTAGTGCATTATTTACCAAGGTCTACCAATTGGATACCATCCTAAGGCCCTATGGGTCTGAAATCTCATTTTTCCTACTTGTCATCAATTTGACTCCTTAAAGTAGATGTTTTTGTTTTTCCATCATGGTCAGTCAACATAGAAATGGATCCATATCCAAATCAAACCTTTTATTCTATGGCTCTTTACTTGGAAAATAGTTCTACTTGGGGACTCAACCATGATACCTACAACATACAGAAAAAAATTGGTATATTTTTTGTGTTGATATTATTTTCCATAAATGGAAAGGTATAAACTATGATATTTTTACTAATGAAGTTATGGAAGGGAGTTTATTGGTAACTAACGAAGTTATTATCATCTTTAATGTTTTATTTTAGATTCATGTTTTGGTGAAAAAAGTCTACTTGAAGGTACAACACCTCCAAAACCTTTTGGAACAATTAGGGAGTGCTTTATGTGCTATCAGTTGTGCCTCTATATCTCCCACATTTATGATCTCCCTCTTAGGGCCATGGCCAAGGATTTCTATGTCAACACTCGAGAATAACTAGAATTCACTTCCTCTCCCATGGTTACCATATCTTGCTCATCAAGTTGCCATTAGATTTTGGCACATTAGTGGCATTATTTGGGGGGATCCTCCCCAAGACAAATTTTCTCATATTTTTCTTACTATTTTATCCTCTCAATAGGTGAAGGATATTGAACAGAAGTAATATACATGTGTTTTGGATCTTGTCCCTAACACTATAGATCCTGCATGCACCATTGGATTGGGGGAATATGGATAGTCCCCCCATCTTCATTCTCTAACTACCATGTTTATCACTATTGCTTAATGGCCTTGATCTTTGTATTTTTTAGTTTTTTGTTGTATCTTTTTTTATTGAACAACACTTATGAATTTGTAAATATAATGTACTTTTTTGATGTTGTGATTTGAATTTTATCTTGGGGCTTACTTTAATTTGGTCTTAATTTTCTATGATGTGACATTTTCACCTTTTTTTGTAATCAACATTATTATATTAACCATGTTATTTATAAATGTGCACTTTTTAATTAAAAAATCATATTATTCTATATGGTCCACAAATACATATCTTATAATTTATGATTCCATACCATAAAAAATCACATTAAATTGTCCACAATGACATCTCAGAATCTATGTAATGTAAATTTTAGATATTTCTTAATAACTATGTTGAATAACTTATTCCCTATATAAGATAGGTGTTTTAATAATCAAAAGGTATTACTTATGTTGAGTACATTTTAACTTATTTAATATATTTTTCTACATTTTATGATATGCCTTGATCTCAGTTGGTAAACATGTTTCACTTTTAATTTTTTAATTCCTATCACAACTTAACTTGATGATTTTTCTATAACTTAACATGTCTTAGACATTCCCACAAACAGACATTACTCTTTTGATTAATATTGTGTATACATATACCCACAATCCTTTATTTATTTATTATGAGGATAGAGCATACATGTAAAAACATTTATCGTATGAATAAGAATTAAATTCATAATGTTTTGTTCTAAAATACCTTGTTTCCCTTTGATGTTTAATTTCCCTGATTTAATTAATAGCAACGTATTGCCATAAAACATTGTTTTCTCTTCATGTTTATCAAAATTAAACATTTTTATTTGGATTTTGGGCCTCTTGTTGTGTCTTAGGATTCATTTTTTTCTCCAATAAAAATTATTTTTATTATTATCAAAAAACATTTCTATGTTCAATTTGAAACTTTTGTGAAAATTAAAAAAGCTTCAAAAGTTTTGAAATGATTCCATATTGTTTATCAAAATAATTTATTTTTAATTGGTAATAATTTAAGCTAAAATTGATTCGTTTAAAGGGTTTAACCAATGTGTTTGTAAATTGTTTTTTTCCCAATACTTAATGAAATCTAACACTATTAGACTCCTTACAAAGCTTCAAGAAAGGGTAATCAAACCCATAAATGTTTTTATGATATTCTTATCCCACCAAGAGAAAATTTAATAATATTTTGTTCTATGGTAAACTTTATCTAGGTTAAATAAATTACACTAAACCATAAAATGGGAACAAAGCTATAGATTTGATATATACCATAAAAATTAAATATTATCTTCAACATACTTAAAATTAACTAATGAAAGTACTCATAATGATTGATTATTAACAAAAGATTTTTAGAGATGTCTCCCTTATTTACGAATCAATTATACTCTAACATAAGATAAAGTATTGAGAATAAGGTCTAGCAAAAATATATAAGAGAATATAGAGAGATGATGGTGATATGAAAATGTGACAATAATCACCCTGCTCTAATGGTGGCAGTCTAATATCAAATGATGATTTTGTTAGATATAAATAACAAAATAAATAGAATAACATATAAATTATTATTCATATATCACATAAAAAATATATAGTCTCTTCATCTCCTAAAAACTAGGATTTATTCTTATTAATATAACAAACACAATCTCTAAAATATCTCCCCTAGAAGAACTTTCATATCACTAAAAGGTATCCTAAAATATCTAGCACCAAATCTCACATAAGAAAATATTGCTTCACACTCACAAATTTAATATTTTCACTCAAAAAAATATGTGAACACTAATAATTCATATCATTCCCTACCTTAGTGAAAACATGGGAGAAAGAATCACCCTCTTTAGAAGCTTCTCTCTGAGATCATTTCTTAGACTAGGTATAAATTCATCAAGTTATCTCATAACCCTCATAAAGGTGTAGCTTCTAACATGAATCCCTGATTTCCCAAACCCCTTTCTCTGAACTCTTTAATTTCGAATCCCCAAGATTCAAAAACTCCCAAACTATATAGACATTAATCTATGTGGAGTTTACCTCAATTTTTTTTCCTACTATCAAAAAGTGATTTTCTTTTACAATATGATTTTTTAAAACATGTTTCTACAATAGAATAATTATGTTATCACACCACAAAAAACAAAATGTAAACACAAATTCCACTACATCATAGTGTGGCCTTGTCATAAGTGGTTGATGAGAGGTGTATATTAGGCCTCTATCTTCTATTGTCTTACCTACTTACTTAATAGAACTAAATTTTAAGATCAATTAGATTAACCCACCATAATTTGGATGTTGAGTTATCTCAAAAATGTGTCCATGAGGAAAATATTTTATTAAAATTTTAACACATTTGAAAACTTAAAATTCACACATATAGATGGTTGATTTTACAAAGGCACAATGAATTGACTATTGAAATTGACTACAATTTATAATTTAAACAAAGTCTATTATTATAACTTACACCTTATTAATAGTCAATTAACCAATGACTAAAAAATAATTGAATATATAGAATAAAACATTATATATGACATACATTGAAGTTTCATAAACCAATACCTAACTTAGATCTATGAATTTTCCACTTTAAATGAATTTAAACCATACTTACAAATTAATTAACTACTATAAACTTTAACTAATACCTAATTGACAACATTAAAACTAAACACATATTAAAAATATGACTATAAAGACAAATCAAATACTACAAGTTTGACTAAAATCAATAAATAAATAAATAAAAACCCATGTCAAACACCAAGCCTATGAAGTGAAGGAAATTTTCATATTTGGAAGTGATAGACAATTTCTAGAAATACCTATGCAATCAGTGATATCAAATCTTATTCAGATCATAATATATTTGGAAGACTTATGGATGTAACATGGGTGCATGTTTATATATGACTAACATTCATAATCATTTGTGAGGTCTGACCTAGTGCACCTGAGGGAAAAAATATCAGTAACCTATACTTTGGATCATCTAATGTTTATATCCTGATAACTTTGTCACTTAAAGATAATCAATGATTTTGATTAAACTCAAACTTGTCTACTGCAATTGGACCTGATCTATCTTCTTTTATTTTATAAAATATGGAAGAAGTGATAAATATTAACCTTGTGTAGGGGGAATCCAAGAACAAACACACCTGTTCTGATTCCTCTTGTTAGGATCTTGCTCCTTAGAAAGAGCACAATATGATTACCAAATATAAGCAATTAAATATGCAGAAATAACTAGAAACACAAGTAACTTGAATTCACCAATAGCACAAAATATGAGAGATAATACACTATCTTGTATTAACACTTTACAGAAAAGAATACTACAAAGAGCCGCCACACTCTTCCACCTTACAGAGGTTTCCCACACCTCAAGTGTACAGTAATTATTCTTCACAACACTCTCCTACACAAAAAATGGTCCCAACAACCAACTCACACAGAATTGGTGTTCACCTCTCCAACCAATCAGTAATAACCCTGCCGGTACACCAAGCACTCTATAGTACTTCAAGTTGATCTCCCATGAACCTGCAACCTAAAATTCAATAGACCAAACTTACATGTAGATCCCCTATGAGCTTGCAACAACCTGCAACTCAATGATCTTACAACTAGAAGGAAATCTTCCTTTCTATCTCATATGTATACAATACATGCCAATGGGTCTATAAATGGATCCCAGACTTAAACAATAACTTAGACTCTTAATTTAGACAATTATCCTCATAGCTCAAGACTCTAACTGGTCTTAACATGTAAACTCTTCGTTCACTTAACTAACTATCAGTGCAACGAGCAGTTTTGGAACACACAGGCGACCGACGCCGGTCCCTGCTTGCCTGGTTCTACTGATGTCAGCCGACTCCCTGCCGTCACCGGTGGCCTTCTGCACTGGTCACGACCGACGTCAGTCCTGCTGCCGATGCCGGTGCTCCTGGATCTTAGCAACCTTCTGCTCCTAATATTTGTAAAGAGTTGAAGCTTTTAGCTCCACAACTTAACAATCTCCCACTTGGAGATAAACAGCTACAACCTGTACCTGTACTCCGTCTAGTTTGTTCCCTTGGCTTTGTATCCCTCCTCAAGATCACTCTTGAAGACCAACCACCACAAATCCTGTAGTGCAAAACCTGTCATCCAAGTTACCTGCCACATCTGCATCTACAACCGTGTAAATAAGAACTTAACCCTACATAGCATGTGCACCTACTGCTGGTCCCACTGAACTGCCCTTCAGTATTACTTTCCTGGATTGACTCCAAACTTGTGATAACTCCCACTGCTTGGGAAAACTCAGGTTTAGTACATACCATGCACTTAACCTCATTATATGAATCAAGACACCTGTTCTGTGAACTGTCCAACCATCGGCGTGCTAACCAGTCTCACACAATCATCCTGAAATAAAGTCAACAAGACCTTCCATGTCTCTAGAACACACTCATGCCAAAGAATCTTTTTGCTCCCAGATTCTTCATGACACACACCTGAACTAGCTTTACCTTTAGTTCAGCAATACCTGTATATGTAACCTTGCAACAAGCACATCATACAGAAACAGGATAATGTAGCTAATATTATCCAACTTGGTAAAGAGAAACACAATGATCAAACCTCCATTGTCCTACAGCTAATACAAGATCATATACCCTGATCTTCCATCTCACGTATCCATTTCCGCTCTTCTTCATCCTGAACATCCATTCGTCTCTCAGTGCTTACTTCCAGCTGACAACTCTACCCAAAACACCTATTTGGTTCTTCTCCAAGGAATCACATCCTCATCCATGCCAAGCTCCCACTGTTTCCTGGATCTACCTGTTCTGCTTCTTTAACAACTTCCTGGTTCTATACCATAAGTGAGCAACAAGTAGTGTAAAGAAGGGAAATGATGAATTTAAGAACTTACTTACACCTTCAATCCTCCATATGGGTGCTTGAGACTCCATGACAGCTGGCTATCCACCCAAAATTCATCTCAGTGACCGATGCCAGTCACATCTCAGTCTACAACCGACCGATGTCGGTTCCCTGTGACTGCCTCCTTGCTGACGTCGATTTCCCCTGGCTGACGCCGGTCGTTATCTACCCCGAGTCACCGATGTCGGGCTGCAAATAGTCGACATCGGTCCCTGTCTGGACACCAACGTCGATTTTCCTGCCGACGTCAGTCTCTGTGTTTTTCTAGTGAGACCTGACTTTTTCTTGTGAGCTCCTTTTGGATCAAACCCTTGTCTAAATCACCCTTGCTCTGCTCAGAATTCCTCTGCATCTTGTGCTAAACTCTATCCGTCACCTTCTCCTTGAAAACCAAGGCTTTCCTGCTCTGGTCACTAACATCGGATTCCTCAAGAAACGTCATCTTCTTCTTCTGCATACAGAAACCATGATCCATGCCTTCCAAATCTGAAAGCATACTCTTTGACTCAAGAACAAGCATCTCCTTCTTATCTATGTGACCAAGCCTATTAAGCCACATCTCCGAATCTACAGCTAAAGTAGATAACCTAGAAAGAGAACCAGTAATACAAGTAGATAGATAAAGCGTACCTACTTTCTTACCTCTAGCTACAACAAGTGTACCCTTGGTAACCTTCCAAGAGTTCGCTGAGAGAGTTACTATGCAACCCTCATCACCCAAGCTTCTAACAGAAATCAAATTTCACTTCATAACTTGGACATGCATGACCTCCTTTAACACCCATGTGTCACCTATCTACAATTTCAACTTCACTTTTCCTTTGCCAACAATCTGACAAGGCTTACCATCCCCTACACAAATTTCTCCAAAGTCTCCCTGGACATACTCATGAAAAAATTCCCTATGTGGGGATGCATGAAAAGAGGCACCAGAATCTAAAACTTAAGATTCTACTTTATCCAAAGAACATACCAGAGCATCCTGTGTAATGTAATCCACAACATCTTCTTCTTCTCCATGTCCTTCATGTTGATCTTCACCCGATCTGCAATCTCTCTTTAAGTGCCCTTGCTTTCCACATTTCCAGCAGGTTATTCTGCCATACCTGGACTTGGATCTTCTGCCTATCTTTGACCTTGATCTCCCACGCTCTATCTTCTCTCTTGGCCTTCCTCTGCCTTCAACACTCAAAGCATCTCCTGATGATTCACCTGTGCTTTTCCTACATATCTCTTCATTCAAGATCAAACTCACAACATCATCCACTTTTAAGACTTTTGAAGGAGACACAGTATTAGAAACTGCCATTACCAAACCTTCCCAACTTTCAGGTAATGAACACAATATTAAGAGAGCTCTAATTTCATCATCAAATACAATATTGACTGAACTTAACTAGTTTACCAAACCATGGAAATCACTAAGATGGCTATGAACAGATCCACCTTCCAACATTTGCAAATTAAATAAATGCTTCATAAGAAATACCTTATTAGAAGCTGAGGGTTTTTCATATAAATTTGCCAAAGATTCCATCAACTCCACCGTTGTCTTACACTGTGATAAGCTAGAAATCACAGATAATGCAAGACTCAATCTAATAGATCTCAGAGCCTTCCAATCAAGAACTTCCCATTCTTCATCCTTCATATTCAAGGATTTGTTATTAACCCCACCCAATGGTAAGTACAAATCTTTCTGATATAGATAGTCCTCAATATGCATCCTCCATAATTGGTAGTTTTTGCCATTAAACTTTTCCATTCGTAGCTTACTATCTTCTGCCATTGCTCAACTCCTACTCAAACAGAAACCCTATGAGTAACTTGTAATCAAAACACACTACCCAGATCTAAACCAATCTGTTAGTATCCCAACCAAAAGCTTTGATACCAATTGTAGGGGGAATCCAAGAACAAACACACCTGTTCTGATTCCTCTTGTTAGGATCTTGCTCCTCAGAAAGAGCACAATATGATTACCAAATATAAGCAATTAAATATGCGGAAATAACCAGAAACACAAGTAACTAAAATTCACCAATAGCACAGAATATGAGAGACAATACACTATCTTGTATTAACACTTTACAGAAAAGAATACTACAAAGAGCTTTCACACTCTTCCACCTTACAGAGGTTTTCCACACCTCAAGTGTATAGTAATTATTATTCACAACACTCTCCTACACAAAAAATGGTCCCAACAACCAACTCACACACAAAATTGGTGTTCACCTCTCCAACCATTCAGTAATAACCCTACCGGTACACCAAGCACTCTATAGCACTTCAAGTTGATCTCCCATGAACCTGCAACCTACAATTCAACAGACCAAACTTACATGTAGATCCCCTATGAGCTTGCAACAACCTGCAACTCAATGATCTTACAACTAGAAGGAACTCTTCCTTTCTATCTCATATGTATAAAATACTGCCAATGGGTCTATAAATAGATCCCAGACTTAAACAATAACTTAGACTCTTAATTTAGACAATTATCCTCGCAGCTCAAGACTATAACTGGTCTTAACATGCAAACTCTTCGTTCACTTAACTAACTTTCCGTGCAATGAGCAGTTCTGGAACACACAGGCGACCGACGCTGGTCCCTGCTTGCCTGGTTCTGTCGACGTCGGTTGACTCCCTACCGTCGACGATGGCCTTCTGCACTGGTCACAATCGACGTTGGTCTTGCTGCCGACGCTGGTGCTCCTGGATCTTAGCAACCTTCTGTTCCTATTGTTTGCAAAGAGTTGAAGCTTTTAGCTCCACAACCTAACACCTTGGTCAATTGATTGATCATGACTAATCCTCTTAGAATACCATACATGCATGAACATTTCCAAACAATGATGTAGATAATAATTGCAATCCGAACTGAAGTTGGTAAAGAGGATACAAATATTGGTGATTGAAGAAGCCTAAGTATGATAGTACACATGAATCCATGATACTATAAGTGAAAATATTATATAATAATTACCTAAAATTATAAGAATCTACCTTAATGTTTTAAAAAATAGAACACTCTAAATTAATCCAATATAAGGGAAATATAGATGTAATACACCTGGATAATAATTAGACTATTGTAATGAACATGACAACCATTTTTGATACCAAATGAATATTTTTTTAGATATTTAGAAAAAAAAACACAAGAACATATAAATTATTATTCATAAAGTACATACAAAACATAAAATATATTCATCTTCTACAAACTAGGAGTTAGCCTTATCAATATAACAAAAACAATCTCTAAAATATCTCCCCTAAAAGAACTCTCATATAATTAACTAGTCTTCTAAAATATATATACCCAAATCTCACGTAAAAAATATTTCATCATAATCACAAATATAATATGTTCACTCACAACATAGAAGTGAGCAATAATAATTCCTAACATTAGATTATTTTGATAGTGATAATTTATCATGAAAGTAATAAGTCTGCTCCAATAGTTGTTTCATAGTTTTGTAGGCCTAAAACTCTACAAATTTCATTGTATACACCTTTTGTACAAAAACATATCTCTTATCAATGAATTTATGGAGGATGTTACTATAATTAATTTTCATTTTCTCAAACCCTAATCAATAATAAGATTCCTTATAAAGGCATTTAAAAGTTATTGTTTTGGGGTACTACCTCAATCATTCTTCTATTTGATGAGAAGTTATAAATAAATAGTTATGCAATATAATTATTAGATCCATGTATATGATATTACCAACCCTTGTCCCTATGTATAATGTGTAATATAGTAGTTAATTATATATGTTCTTTCACTAGTCCTTCTTCTGACATAGTGTAGGAAATGCAACAAAGGTAAAGTGTAGGAAATCCTAAAATGTGATCCTTATAATTATGTGACCATTTATTTTTTGTGAAATATAATAAATGTAGTAGAGTGTTTGTGTATATATATACTTATCAAATATATATTAAGATGTTATTATCATGTAAGCCAACCTTGTGGACATAGGAAAAATGATAATTAGGGCATTGTGAAACATGGTGACCATTGGGGAAATGGCCAAAGGACCCACAATTGACATGACCAATATCAAGATGTTTCAACAATGATTATAACATTATCTAACTATTTTTATAATGGTCAAGGTGACTAAATCCTTAAAATCAAATACCTAACAAACTAGATGAATATTTGTTAGGATCTAAAGCCAAACAAATTAGAGATCCCAATATGTTCATAAATGAGTAGTGATAAGGCAATGCTATGCAAGGTACATATGAAAATGACTTATGAGTATGAAAATTTTCCAACTATGTGATACCTACAAAATTTTATTTGTCTACAAAACTATATGGGTTTAGTCTCTAAGAAAATACACTATATATGCCCTATATTTTGAGGTGAGCTATTAAGCATGTGCAATAACTTAATCAAAATAAAAAGTTATGTAGAATATTTTTATGAAAAAAATATGTAAATATAAGTAGTAGTGATAACATGGAGGAGCATGGCATCATCATATAGATAAACTAAGAATAATAGTGATGTGAGATGCATGTAAGAACAAATATACATAGTAAAAATGTCTAGATAGATGTTAGCTATTAAGAACGTAGATAAGTGATCAACATTGAGTACTAAAAGCTGCATAGAATTACTTGGGGAGGGATTCATTTTATCTATCATGCCATAAATAGGATTGTAATATTCATTACATATGTCATGGTATAGATAGGAAAGGAATATGCATGATGTCCATCATGGCATCAAAAACTAAGCAAACTAAGAAAACAAGTGTCATGACCATGACACACACAACCAAAGAGTAGACATAAATCATAGAAAATATGCAATAGAAGGATAATGTTCTAAATAATAGGGACATGTTCAAATATGACTGACATAAATAGAAACATATAATGAATTATTAGATCCACACATAAGGACATGTTCAAATGTCCACAAGCTAAATAAATAATACACACAAGACATGAAACAGGAAAGCAAATATGAAAATCATGCATGGGTATATGTAATTTATCAACAGTAAAAGTTCTTAACATTACTATATTTAATAACTTACAAAACCAATAAGATATCAATGTGTTAATAAGTGATAAATATCGATATATTTTATGTGACGTAAATAAATGAGTGGTGAATAGTGAGATATAGCCAAAGAAAGATAAAACCTATGTATAAGATGCCCCCAATGAACTTGTTGATATATGTGTAAGATATATAAATATTTCATGTGGTATGAAACTTACAAATGATATCTTGGGCTTACTGGGATAACAATGTTAGAAATGGACAATAGAGTGGTGTTCCCTTGTATAATAGGGTGTTAATGTCATATTGTAATTTATAGTCTATGATAGTGAAATAAACTATAACAAGGTTAGGGAATGGTTTCATGTATGCTTTGTACTCACTAAGGTACACTTATAAAGTATATATTATATAAACTAGCTAAAAATGAGTAATAAATAACTATGCACAAATTTATTTATGTATGACGAACTAAATATAAACATGCATAAGTAATGATTTTAAAATTTAATGAAATATCTTAAATTTTGTACATACTAATATATAATGTGATAATTGTTGGTGTTCTAGATTTGCACCCTAGCTGAGAAGGGGATTGTTCAAGTCCTCTTACTCAAATCTAGTCCAACATGGGACTGATCCTACACTATGGGTATCCTAATAATGGATCAGACCTCCAGAGAAGGCTGACTTCCTTTTAGATCTATCACCTATAATAAACCTAAACTAGCAATTGCTTGGAAAAGGGAAAGAGACTTCAATAATAACTTTTGAAATCATGTAAAATAGGTGATGCACAAATGATTCGATCACTCAAACTCTCACAAGACACACTATAAGATGCATTCAAGACTACAAAAAATCACTTACATCAGTATTTCACAAAAAGGCATGAACTAGCTATTAATATATTATGGGAGGGAAGTTATCCACTTCCAAAACTGACCAACAAACCATATATTTCACTTATAATGACCTATGAGGATTACTAAAATAGTTCAAGAAGGTGAGATAATTCAAACAAAGGAAAGGAAAGAATACATTCACTTAACCAATCAATGAACTCATAAGACACACTTCAATTCAACTACAAAAGGATGAATTCATACTCTATTATATCAAATAGGTGTTATAGTACAAATCTTGACATAGTTTAATCATACCAAAAGAGAGGGATCCATTTCAAGGCTTGAAAACCTATATTTATAGGAAAGAGAGAGAGAGAGAGAGAGAGAGAGAGAGAGAGAGAGAGAGAGAGAGAGAGAGAGAGAGAGAGAGAGAGAGAGAGAGAGAGAGAGAGAGAGAGAGAGAGAGAGAGAGAGAGAGGAGAGAGAGAGAGAGGAGAGAGAGAGAGAGGAGAGAGAGAGAGAGAGAGAGATATGTACATAGAAAACATTGAATGAGACCCAACCACCCTCGATGGATTAGCATCAACTCAAGGATATCAATTCATGATCTTATCAAAGAAGGAAGATCCTTGTAAAATAATTGAATTCTCTATTGATCTTTATCCTACCACGAGGTCACTTTTTGGGACTCTACTCCATCTTTACTTGATCTACTTAGGAGAACCAAATATTCATACCTTGGAACTAATAGAGCCATGTTTGGTCTACCTTGGGCGGATGTAAATATTTTCTTGTCTTAGAAATCACCATGCTAAAGGACAAGAAGCTTCCCCATAATCACACATCTACCTCTGAGAAAATATATGAGAAAAGTCACTCTTATAGATTGAAAACCAATAAATGACATTGGTTTTCCTATAGCTCTCATGTTTATGAGATGGAGCTTGCTAGCTATTTGATCTTGCTTTGACAAAAGTTTCCAACCCTTAGTCTATTTTAGGCCCTAAAAATACCTATCTCACCTTTACTGAGATTCAATGGTAGAGCTTGATCTTGTAATGTCTTCACCTGGGTTGAAGACTGCTTAGTCAACCTCTATCAAAACCTTTTTGATCTCATTTTATTTAAGTGGCCATTAAAAATTTTCTCATACCATTGACATAATAACCCATGTTTCACCATCATATCTACTAGGTATAAATGAATTCAAACCTTTGATCTTCTGCTAGTCTAATTTTATTATGCCATTTGTCATTCATGTATTTGCCTTTAATATTTATTGACCCTTTTGAACCTCCACTCACCATTAGATCTAAATCTATGATTAGATTTGAGCCATTGAATCTTCTTAGACCCATTATCCTATCAGTCACTACTCATCATTGGATCTTCTAGATGATTGAATATCGACCATTGAGCTTACCATCTGAAATCAAATAGCTACTTCATGGGAATTTACATTGACATTCTTGTGCTTATATTTAACATTGGCACGAATGTATTTGATGTCCATGTGATCATTAATAAATATTTTAAAACCTAATGATTATTTTCCTTAACTTAAAATTTATACTCACACAAACATATTTGATCATTTTTAATTCAAATATCTATTTGTTTTATCTTGAATTAACATTTATGCACCTATCATTACTTTGTTGGATCAATTTTGCCAAAATAGTTTCATCGATGCAATTATGTCTTCAAGGAAATTATTGCATAATAATTCCCCAAAAAGGATTCACCTGTTCAGAACTTTTGCATCGAGCATTTTTTATAGACAAAATGTCTGAAAGAATTTTCACTTTGGTACTTTTGTTTCAAATAAAATGTCCAAAAGAATTTGTAACACTTAGCCAAAAAACCCAAAACAATTTTCTCAAAGGAAATATGAGCACTTAGTCTGAAAAGGTCTGAAAGAATTGAACTTAGCAAAAATAAACCCTAAAATATTTCCTAAGGACTTAACCAAAAAAGGTTTTACACTTATTTTTTTTAAAGCATAAAGGCTCTTTTAGACCTATTCTTGAAATCAATGTTTGATCTTCTAGACTCAAATAATCTTATAAGTCTTATGCAACCTGCCCTTGACCTTAAACTACTTTGATCACCATGAAACCTTCCTAGAAACCCTCCTCTTTTATCTCTAAACTTTTCCCTCAAAAAATGATAAAATATACTTTAAGTTAACTTAAAGTTTTTCAAAATCTTTGCACATTGAAATTGATCCCTAGACCACAAATTCCATCTATAAATCTATTCAAGGCTTGATCCATTCTTGATCCTCAAGACATTGTAATACATTCAAGAAAGTTCTGTATGTGGGCCAAAAATTGATAACATCTTTGCCAACTCATAGGGAATCATGCCTACTATTCTTAAAGAACCTAGAATATTAGCCTTATCTAGACTATTGGGCATGGAGTCTCTATCTGGGTCCAACATATTGACCTAGATCCAACATTAGTTGCCAATCTTGTTTTAACCCCTCTTGAAATAAATAAAGGACCAAGAAAATAACAAAACAAGACAAGGTGCCCAAGGCACTTATTGAAGGGAAATTATCCTAGAATAAAATATGGACAACAAACAAATGTGCCAGAACAACACTTAGAGGAATTTTAACAAAACTGCCCCAATATGTATAGATTAAAATTATATGTACCTTTCCTCTTAGATCAAAAGGAAAGTTTTATAACCTTCTTCAATCATGGGATGAGTATTTGAATTATGCAAGCAGTGCCTTGACCTTTAATCTTGATGCCTTCTTCTTTGTTATATCTGCTAACTTCATTGGCATGATGTTCAATGAGAACCAAGTAGCTCCAAAAAGGATAGCTATGTGCATCCATAAAATCTCAATTATCTCAAATGGCTCCTCAACTAAAACCTCCAATGGTGGTTTATAAAGGCACACCTTCTTGGTTTCCATGGTGCTCTCAACAAGATTAGATTTCTCTCAAGTTGTAAGCTCTTCAAGCTCATCAAGTGGTTCTGTATAGTCCACCCAATCTTGGTCATTGTCCTCCATGGGAAACTCTTTGTCCATTCTCAATTACTTGACCCTCATCTTGACAAAGATATTCAAGCTCTTGTAAAAGATTCATTTGTAGCTGCCAATTACCTTTGTCCTCCTTATCATCTAAAATCATTGCTTTTTCAATCTTCTCTTCTTGATGTATGAGGTCATTAACCTAGTGTTCTTCACTTTGATCAAATTAGATAAGACCATTTTGAGGAGTAGCCTAATCCTTTTCAATAGGAAAAATCACAAATTCATCTATGACTTCCATTTTTACCAATCTCTCATGGGGTTCCCCCTCATCAAGACCATCCTTCTCATTATACATTGGCATCCCTCAAGTATCATTTCCCTTCTGAAGCTCCAAAATATTCATGGAATCCTTAGATGAAGATTTAATCTACTGCACTATCTCATTATCTAAGTCTACCATCTTGAGTTTGTCAATCTTACTCATGAAATCATGATACAACTATTACTAATGGTCTTCTTTAGGTTGTCTACCTTATCAAGGGTTCTATGTGATTTGTCTTCATGGATACTTTCCAAAGAAAGATGAGCTTGTCCCTGATCTATATTAGCTACCATAAGCTCTTAAGAAAACTCTTGGTTTTGGATAGCTGATATATGATCCAGAGGTTCTTGATAAACAACCTCTTGATGCACATCTAAGATTTCTTCCTATTGGATATCATATCCATCTTGCACTTATTCTTGAAATTCATCTGTTTTGACATTATGAAAGACTGAAACATGTTCACTCTTTCTAAGTGGTGTTTCAATAATGATTTCCTCTTTTGACTTTGACAATTCATCATCATCAGTTATGAGTTCAACATGGAGTTCACTACTTACCTCTTCAAGGAGTGGTGTAGGATATTTTTGGGCTGACTCCAAGAGAGATGAGATATATATGACACCTCCTTGGTCTAATCATTAGTCTTTGACAATCATGTCCTCCTCCTCTTACATATTGCTCTGAATGGATTTCCAAGATGGAAATGACATATACTCCTAAGGAGGGGAGAGAGGGGATTGAATGACTTTGGATTTGCTTGACTACATGATTTGGTTCCAAGATGGAAAATATATAGGTTTTTCTTTAACCTTTTAATTCTAGTTCTCTTCCTCCTTCCTTGTCTTCAACTCTAACTCTTTGATCTGCCTATCAATATTATCTTGGAATAACTTCTCCTTAAGGTGGTGAGTGGCTTCATGATAGGAAACAAAAGAGGACTCTTGAGGAGGGATGAGAGAGGTTTTCATAGGTTTAGATCTTAATTTAACTTGGGATCTCAAATCTAGATTTGTCTTACTTTTCCCACTTTTCTATGACTTCACCACTTGATTCCAACTTGGTAAATTGAAGGACTTCTTAAGGGATTATTGAGTAAGAATGAAGGGATCCTAGATATCTATAGAAGGCTATTCAACAATCATCTGATTCTTTATTTAACATCTCTCTTAGACAGATCTCCAGGAAGGGAAGGTCTGAGGAAAACATGAAGGACTTAGAATACATGAAGGGTCACTTGGAATGGTCTCTTGGGGGAGAAAGGATGGCATAGAAGAAGGCTATGGTGGTGTATATGAAGGCACATAAGATTGGTGAGGTTGGAGCTACTATTATTCATGGATTTTTAGCATATATTCAATGCTTTGAATATAACCACTTACATCCATAATCTCACGTATGAGATTGTTCTATTTTTCTCTCTCAAAAGGTGCCTATTCCTATTTTACTAAATGTAATGGCTCTCTCACATGATGAATCAGATGAGTAGGGACATCTTGGCCATAATATTTTTATGAGTACAACTCTAGTGCATGCTTTTCAAGGCTCACTAAATTTTGTTTAAGTGATGGTATAGATGGATCATGATAGGGCTAGTAAGGGACAAAATTATGATGGGCTTGTTGTTCATAAGAAGGATCAAGGTAATAATCTTATATGTATGACTGATATAGGTCCTCATACTACTACTGAGGATCACAAGGAATGTAAGATCCATTCCTTTAATAATAAGGATCAAAAAAAAATGATAAGGTTCATCATATATTTTATAAGATTCTTGATAAGGTTGATTAGGCTTGTATAGATCATGAAGACCATATTGGGGTTGTTGATAAGAAGGTGGATAATAGGAATATTCACCATAACTATTCATCTCAATCTCATATATCAAATGAGATACATAAACTGACTAAAATATTTGATGAGACATACATGGTCTACTCATAACTATACGTATTGATTCAAAGTCACCATTGGTGCTAACTTGATCACTTCTAAAACTTGATTATAGGAAACACACACCAAGATCTTCCCACTCTTTTGGACCTTTGTCTGATCAGGGATGTTAAAATTGTTAGTGTTCTAGATTTACACCCTAGCTAAGAAGGGGATTGTTAAAGTCCTCTTACTCAAATATAGTATAATATGGGACTGATCCTAGAATATGGGTATCCTAATAATGGATCAGATCTTCAGAGAAGGCCATCTTTCTTTTGGATCTATCACCTATATTAAACCTAAACTAGCACTTTCTTGGAAAAGGGAGAGAGACTTTAACAATAACTTATGAAAGCATGTAAAAGAGGTGATGCACCAATGATTTGATCACTCAAACTTTCACAAGACACACTATAAGATACATTCAAGACTAAAAAAAATCACTCACATTAGTATTTCATAAAAAGTCATGAACTGACTATTAATCTACTATGGGAGGGAAGTTATCCACTTTCAAGACTAACCAACAGACCAGATATTTCACTTAGAATGACCTATGAGGATTGCCAAAGTAGTTCATGAAGGTGAGAAAATTGATACATAGGTAAGGAAAGCATACATTCACTTAACCAATCAATGAACTCATAAGACACACTTTAATTCAGTTGCAAAAGGAGGGATTCAATCTCTATTATATCAAATAGGTGTTACAGTAAAAAATTTGATAGAGTTTATTCATATCAAAAGATAGTGATCCATTTCAAAGCTTGGAAGCCTATATTTATAGAAAAATGGAAGGAGAAAGAGGGATTTGTGTACATATAAAACATTGAATGAGGCTCAACCACCCTTGATGGATTAGCATCAACTTGATGATGTCAAGCCATGATCCTATCAAGAAGGAAGATCCTTATAAAATAATATTGAATGTTCCATTGGTCTTTATCCAACCACCAGGTCACTTTTTAAGATTCTACACCATCTTTACTTGATCTACCTAGGAGGACCAAATCTTCATACCTTGGAACTAATAAAGACATGTTTGGTCTACCTTGGGTAGCTATAAATATCTACTTGTCTTGGAAATGACCATGCCAAAGGACAAGAAGTTTCCCCATAATCACAATCTACCTTTGATAAAATATTTGAGCAAAGTCACTCTTATAGATTAAAAACTAATGCCATTTATTGTTTTTCCTATAGTTACCATGCCAATGAGATGGATCTCTCTAGTTGTTCGATATTTATTTTATAATAGTCACCAACCTTTGGTATATTTTAGGCCTTAAAAGGACCTATCTTGCCTTTATTGATCTTCAATAGTAGAGCTCAATCTTGCAATGTATTTGCTTGGGTCAAAGATTTGTTGGTCAACCTCTGTCAAAAGCTATTTGGGCTCACCTTTGTTTGATTGGTTGTCAAAAACTAACTCAGACCATTGACATATTGACCCATATTGTATCATTAGATCTATAGGGTATGAATGAACACAAACCTTTGATCTTCTACTAGTCTAATGCGCTTGTGCCATCTGTCATTCATATATTTGACTTTCATATTTTTTATGAGATTTTCTGACCCATTTGACCCTCTACTTGTCATTAGATCTAAATCCATGATTGAAAACAAGCCATTAGATATACCTAAACCCACTATCTTGTCAGTCACCACTCATTGTTGGATCTTCTAGATGATTGAATGCCCACCATTGCTCCTGCCATTTGAAATTAGATGGCTACTTCATGGGACTTTACTTTGACATTTTCATGCCTATATTTGACATCTGCATGAACATATTTTATTTTTGTGTGACCATTATTGAATGTTTGAAAACCCAATGGTCATTTTCCTTGACTTAAAATTGACACTCGTGTGAATGTATTTGATCATTTGAATTTAAATATCTATTTGCCGTAGCCTAAAATTAATGTGTTCACACCTATCATTACACTGTTGGATCAATTTTTCCTAAAAATTTGGTCAATGCAATTATGTCTTTGATGAAATTATTTTAAAATAATTCCCCTAAAAGGATTCACCTATTCAGAACATGTGCATTGATCATTTGTTGTGGACAAAATGTCCAAAATAATTTACACTTTGGGATTTTGGTTTAGGGTAAAATGTCAAAGAATTTTCAACACTTACCCAAAAAAGCCAAAACAATTTTTTTAAAGGAAATATGAGCACTTAATCCAAATATAAGTTTTGAAAGAACTGAACTTGGAAAAAAGAAACCTTGAAATATTTCCTAAGGACTTAGCCAAAAAAGGTTTTGCACTTAGCTTTTTTAAATCATGAAGTCTCTTTTGAACTTGTTCTTTAAATTTTTTCTTGATCTTCTAGACTCAAAAGATCTTCTAAGTCTTTTGCAACTTGTCCCTGACCTTGAACTACTTTGATCACCATGAATCCTTCCTCTTTGCTTTGTAGACCTGTCCCTAAAAATTTAAAAAAATACACTTAAATTTAAATTAAAGTGTTTCAAAAGATTTTCATGATACAAGTGATCATTGGGCCACTCATTCCATCCATACATATATTCAATCCTTGATCCATACTTGATCCTCAAGACATTATACTGGATTGAGGTAAGTTTGGTATGTGGGCCAAAAATGGCTAACAATAACCAAAGAAGCTATGTACAAGGAATAAGGCTACCATAAGAGAATGATCTATGTATAAGGAAGGGTAATATTAAAAACCCAACATCTCATCAAGGTGATGTATCTTTGTAGGACCTATGTTATGTGATGTAATCTTCACTTACATTGTCATTCCAATCATATTAAGCATAATTTGTATTGTCATCATAGGAGATAGAACCTTTAGATTTTATAATTGATATTGTGATATGTCATTATGGTCTTATTTTGTATGTGGATATATGAAATCAGCTACTTCATACTCTGGTATTGAGTTTTTTGATTTTTTTAAATATGTATTGTCATGTACCTCTACTGATATGCCATTTCTTGTGTTTATTTGTATATTAGCTAAAGATATGTTTTTTTTTTATTACTGTAAATAGGTTCCATATTATCTTAAAATTATAATCATTTCACTTTCATGTTCAAATTTGACATGGCTATGTTATTTAGCCAATGCTTCCCACATTTTTTAGTCCACAAACTTCCTAGTTTAGCATTATATTAGGCCATACTAAGACATACATAAATTTACAATGAACATGTTTTTGGACCATGTGTGAAAGGTAGCATGATGGATCCAATAAATTATTTAGATATAGTGGTCTTACTTAAATGGTCATTGTCATATCTAAGATATTGTATAAGTTTTATGATACAAGCATTAATTTCAATACTGACATTGATCGAAACATGGTATATAGCTCACCATCAATGAGAGGATTAGGAATCAAAGACTTTAGAAATGATAAATTGTTTTTATTTGACTCCTTTGTAACCACACCTGAAACTTTCTTCTATAGGAATATTTTTTCTTTTTACTCGATTTTGTTATAAATCCCCTCTATAAGATACTTTATTCTTAACTTGATTTTGGTTTTTCAACTTATACTCTAGTTTTTTTTGTAATATTTATTTTTCTATACATTCATTTTGTAATTTTTCCTTTTGATCTTGTGCCTTTAGTAAATTTGATTTTTCATCTTGATATTTTTATACTTTTTATGTCTCTAGTTTTTCCTTTTGAACATTTTTTTGCTTTGAATTGTCCTTTGGTACCAATACTTCTAGTCTTTGTTCTTTTTTTTACTAATTCTAATTTTTAAACGTGTTCTACGTATTCTTGTTCCACTATGAGTGTGTGGGTTTCTTGATTAAGGAATCAATTTTTGGATGGCCAATATTATTTCTATTTTTTTTTTCTCCCTCAAAGATAAACAATGATCTATATGATGCCCATGCATTATATGATATGCATAATAGTATTTTATATTCTTAGAGGATGTATAGGAGTAATATTGATCAACTTATTTCTAATCATTTCCATCAAAATCTCACTGGAACTCTTATTGTCATTTCGAATGATATTTTTCTATGACTACTAAAGTTAATGTCATCTCTAATGTTTTTTTTTAGATCCAAGTACAGATATAAAATTTTCACTCAAAGGTGGAGCACCTTTAGACTCTATTAGACCATTGAGGGAGTGATTCATTTGTTCTCCCTCTCAAGGTTAGGTCCATGATTTTTTTCATTGATATTCTAGAATCAAGTGGAGTTATTATTCCCATCCCCATCATCCTTTGCCTCCCAATCAGGGAGTTGATTAGGAGGTGTGTTTGACTACCTCATAAGTGTGGGATAATTTAGCCACCCTTGATCATGGTATGTTCAAATAATGTTTTACTTTTTATAACCTTACACATGGTCATCTATGAATTTTTTAGCAATGTTTAAGCTACTTTGGCATAGTTTAAGGTCTTTACAAAAGTTAAGTTTTAATGTTTGTATTTGTCTAAATCATTCTATTATCTTGAAAAAGTGATTCAAGATTATTAAATCTACCCCAAAGTTCAAATAGATTTCATGTAAGTTTTAAAACACATTTTAAGTCATTTTTAGTTAGTTTTTAATGTGGAGATGGCAGTTTGAAGTCAGGAAAATTGAGTCACAAATATCTTTTTTGATTTGTCAAAGTAAATGAGTAGGTTTCATAGAAAAAGAAGGTACATTCTAATGATATTTTGTATTTTTCAATGTTTTAAAACCTCATCCAGCCTTATCAATCCCAAAACCACATTTAGGTAGAAGGTATAGGTCCAAACAATGCAAAAGATTGCTTAATAACTCCATCGGTTCACTCATAAGCAAAGAAGATCAGTCGGTTTAGTGTTGGTTCATGGAAGAGAGAGAGTTTGAGGACCAGTTCTCTTAGGGGTTGAATGGAACCCATATTCCCTAGAAATTTGTGTTAATATTTTTGAGTTTGAGATCATGGATTTATGAACAATTGCTAATAAGTTTAGCACCTCTAAAAACCTTGAAAACACCAACAATTCAATTTTCTCCTTTTGGAAGCACTTTTGAGCTCTATGGATGAAAAATGATGGTTAAGAAGCTTAATATTCCTTATTACACCAAACTTTGAGAAATAAACCCTGATAAGACCTCCATTGGCAAGCAAATCTCATTGTTTTGTTGTTTTTTGATATGATAAGCAGGTTTGAAAGTTATGAAGTGTTTTTCAGAGGAGATGGGGATTAATGATGAATGTAAAAGGTATAAAAACATACAAAATTATATTAAAAAATCCTTCCAACATAATATAAGAATCCAAACAACTCAAACCAAGAAGTCATTAACCCATTCAAGAGGACTTCTCCATTATTCTGGATTTATGGGTTGTAATAGGCCTAAAAAGGGTATTTTTATGAGATTTTATTGACTGATTGAAAGCATCCAGTAGTTTTAGGATAGATAGTGTTATATCCATGTCCTATAAAATAATAAATGGGTCCTTTATATCCCTTAAAACTCAAGATATATTTTTATCTGAGATCCATTATTTTAGATTTTTGAGTTGTTACAAACCTAAAATGAGTGTTTTTTATATTTGTATGCTTTATCATGATAGTGTAGTGATTGAAATGGTTATAATGGTTCATATTGGTTCAAATAAAAATTTAATAATCTCTTGAGACCCTCTAAAACTCAAAATATAAAAAAATAGCAAACTAACCTGCTTGTTGCCCTTTAGGTTTAGTTTTCACAAAAAAGTGTATATTTTGAGTTTTACTCAATGAAACCTCATGAAAATTGATATGTAGGTTTGTTTTTATGTCATTTAAGTTTTATAATTGTTTTAAAATATTTAAATTACATGATGATGGATAAAAAACTAAAACAAGGGTATGCAACATAAGGGAAATCAAGGTTCTTGACTAGTTTGCATGGTGTTTGAGTGTGTGAGAGTCTCTTGACCAGTTTGGGAATATTTTAAAGCCTGGGAAGAGGTATAATAAACTTTAACCATTAATTAACGGAGTATTCATGGTAATATAATAGTTTGTCAAGAAATAAACTAGCCTTGGTGGAGAATGTCCTCTTGTTTGCATAGAGAAATGAGGTTGGAGACCTTCTTAAGGTCATCCAAAAAATGAGAGCTTGTATCAAGTAGAACATGTTCATGAGGACCAATAAGAGACCTAATACTCCTATAAAATCAGATTTAAAAGTGTCTAAGTGTGAATAATAGATGTCAAGAATCCTAAAATTAGATGAAGGTAAGTGCCAACTTGTAACTTCTATATCAATAATGGATGTTAGTTTCAAGAAAATAAGATGAGTCATAGAAGACCAAGTTCCACTTATACATCCCCTATCATGATGCCATCATCAATAAAATCCAACACATGTAAAATAATAATCATCCAAGTGTTTTTTTTACCTCTATTGACATTGTAACTGGCTTTATGATTATATGAGAGCTATTATAGGCTTCCTACACATTCACCTTATCTCTCTCCTCTATATTATCCTATATGCACTCTTGAAATTTAATTTAAAAGGATCCTCCACATTAGTATGGTAAATCCCTTCTCCTTTTGTAAGCTTTTGAATCATTAGATGACTAATTTTTATCCTCTTCTATGATTTTGTTTAGTGTGTATTCATGAATGGTTGATCTTATCATGTGATGATTTAGTTATGTTTGCTTGTTATCTAATTTTCAAAACTTTGTGTAGTTTCAAGCCACTCTTAGAAGTTATAGTTAGTGTCATATAATATTCATGCACTAATTATTAGTGGATATATTTCTTCCCTTCTAGTTATGTATTGAATCTCTATCATATCTACAAAATATTGATGCAAGTTGATCATATTAAGAGTTATGTAGTGTTAATTTAGTTCTATTATTAATTTGTGAAACTAAAAATGAGTGATAGTGATCAAGACATTTTGTTCATCACCTCTTTTGATTTCATGTTAAGTTTCTCTCTCTCAATTTTCTTTATAGTCAATTAGGTGTATTGTTATCTTAAGTTTAGCATGAAGGGGCCTAACCCTCTCTGGAGATTCACTCCATCATTTAGGTCACACAAAGACTATGAGGGTTTCCATTCTATAAATTGGGTGAAGAAACTTGAAACACCTCCTCAAAGGGTGAAACTCAAATTGATAATAGTTTTTGGCATGTTTGATGGGATAAGTACTCAAATTACCTCATCTATTGAAGGATTGTTGGTCTTGTCCTTCAATAAATCAGCCTATAAAGGTATTTATACAAGTATAAATGGTGACTCTGAGTTCATTTATCTAGATTTATCATCTCATGTATTCTTTCCAAGAAAATACCCTTTGTTTTTTCTTTCCACGTGAAGTTTCATGGTTGAGTTTAAAGTAGGTTTCAGCTTGGTCCAATTTATTGATCCATGTCAACCCTATTAAGATCCATACCAGACCTATAATTACCACACTTTCCCATCATATGGATATAATTATGCATCTAACTATCCTTACCTTCAAGGATGCTATATTTCCTTTCCTCCTCAAGATCCTTACCAAGTTTATCAACCATCATACCCACCTTTCCAAGCATTCCATCATTCCTAGTTACCCCATTTTTTGCTAAGTTATCCTTATCCTAATCTTAGCCTATCCTAAATTCCTATTGATATCAAGGCCAATATTGTATTAATTTATTAAGAAGATCACAAAAACTTGTTTACTCAATTTGTTTGAACTCCTCAATCAAGGAAGTTTCCAAGCTTATCACCCACTCCTCATATGCTAATCCAAAATAAGGAGAGGGAGAAATTTTTATAATCGAAACCAATAAAGTTTATAATTTTATTGAGGCCTTCATCTACTCCTCTAGCTGGAATTATTTATAAAAATGAAGGTATATCATAATTTGATATGATGATTTCTAAATGGAAAGAGGAAAATAAAGAAACTTTAGCACAGACCTCTTTTCCTCTTCCCCAAGAGATCCTAAATGAGCCCATTACACCCAAGTTTCCAATTTGGAAGATTACTCCTTAAAACCTTAAAATAAATTGTGATCATATTCAACCCACTCTACCAAATGAACCTTTTTTCCCTCCCACCATCTCCATTTTTGAATGAGGATCCATTGTATGTAAGGTAATTAAAGGGGAGCCCTTTATGACTCACTTTCCATTTGAAAATGAGTATTATACCCTTGTTCCACTATTTGGAACCTATTTCCCTCCCACCATACCCATTTACATTGAATGACTTGTTTTATGGAGAGAAGATGATGAGCATTCAAGTGAGCATGATGAAAAGCTTCAAATTTTAGTTATAACTACAATGAGCCTCAAAAAGGACATGGTTAATATGTTCAAGTGGTGGTTGTAGTAGAGATGAAATTGAACATTCCTAAAGATGTATCAAGTGGACAAGAAGAGGAGCATATAGATGAAGAGAATTAAATATTTCTTATTCAAGAGTATATTTAGTGGTATGAATAAGATCTTTTTTAGATAAATGAGCTTCCATTTAGCATGGAAGAATAAGAAGAAGATTAGATTATAGTAGAGTATGAGGGAGATCTTAATGAAGACGTCTTGGTTTTTAATCTTGTTAAGCCTCATGAACAAGATGAACAAGTTCAAGACAACTTGGTGTCAATTAGTGAGATTACAATAGTGGTTTCATAAGGTAATAATCATAAACATGAGTTAAGTAAAGACAAAAAATAATATGTAGTGATTCCTAGTGCACCTTGAGAAGCTAAAAGTGGGGATCAATAAGGTTTTGATGGAATGTGGTAGAAATACTTTACCATTTGTAAAGAGTTTTAGATACTTAAGAAGTTATAAGCCCCTATAGGGTAGAATAAGGATGCTACTAAAGTTGTTCTCTCTCAAAGAGGACAAGAAGAAAATCCCAATGACTTGTGGTATAAATACCATGATATTTCTCTAGAATTTGAGGTCTTTAGTAGACATACATATCATAAAGGGTAGAATGAAAACAAAATCAAAATATAATAGCTAACTTAGAAAGATAATTGCCTTAATTTGTCATGGTTGATGATGAGCAACCTTTGATTGAGGTAGAAATTAAATTGTTTTCATCAAGATATCAAGATTGGATAAGGTATGATATTATTCTTAACTTGAATGATCAATCCATAGGTAAAAAAATGAAGGAGATAGGCCCAATTACCAATCAAGAAGACCATAAATAGGTCGATATCTCAAAAACTAACTTAAACTTATCACTTCATGAGAAATCTCTAGTTGGAACCTATCCATCAAGCTCCAATTCACATATATAGATTCAAGAAGGTTCTAAAATTTTAATTTTGATCTATGTGGAGTAGGCCTTTGAGGTCTTATACACAATAATCTAGTTTTTTCTTTCTCTAAGTGCTTCTAGCACATGTTGCATAGTTGTTTGCTACTTTGTTTTCCCTAAATTCCTTTAGGCATAGTGTTTATCTTGATTTGTTATGTGTATCTTGAAAGTGATATCAGTTTTCTCAACTTGTTCCAAGGGATTAAAGTCAATTTTTAAGGCATAATTTTTTTTTAATAAGTAATAGGTGATTCAAAAGCCTAATAGACTTCTAAGGCTACCATTATAGATGTTTAGTAGGAAAACTATCCCTGGAGGTCACCAAAAAATATGGATGATTTATCCACCATTGAATATGGTATGTTCAAACAATTATTTGAGTTATATAACCTTTCACATGGTCATCTATAATGACTTTAGCATTATTTAATGTACTTTAGCATAGTTCAAGGTATTTTTAAAAGTAAGGTTTAATGTTTATGCTTATCTAAATCATTCCTTTTTTGACAAAGTGATTCAAGCTTAGAAAATCTAGTCCAAAGGTAAAATAGAGGTCATTTATATTGGAAAACACATGTCAAGGCATCTTGATCTAGTTTATAATGTGGAGATGGTAGTTTGAAGTCATAAACCATTAATTACAAACATATTCTTTGAGATACCAAAAAAAATGAGTAGGTTCCATTAAAAAAAGGCATATTTTGATGATATTTTATAGGTTTCAACATTTTAAAACCTCATCCATCCTTATAAGTTTCAAAACCATGCTCAAGTAGAAGGTACAGTTCCAAACAATGTAAAAGATTACTCAAGAACTCCATCAGGTCACTTACAAGAAAATAAGGTCAATAATATTACCATTGGTTAATGGAGGAGAGAGTGTGAGGACTAATGATATTATGGGTTGAATAGAACCCATATTTCTTTAAAAATTTTGCACTATTTTTTATTTTGATGGGTAGGGCTTTATGAACAATTGCCAACAAGTTTAACACCTCTAAAACCCTTCCAAACCCTAAAATTTTTGTTTTATCCTTTTATAAAAAAATTTGAGCATGATGGATGTATAATTATGGATTAATAAAATTAATAATAATCTAAATAGTCATTAAAACACCAAAATACAAGCAATAAACACTTATTAAACATCCATTCGCAAGCAAATCTCATTATTTTATTGTTTCTTGACATGGCGAGCAGGTTTGGAGGCTGTGAAATGTTTTCAAAGGAGATGGGGATGAAATACACATGTAAATGGTATATAAATATCCAAAATTATATTATAAAATCCATAAAATATAATATAATCATCTAAACAACTCAAACCAAGAATTCATTAACCCATTCAAGAGGATTTCTCCATTACTCTAGATTTATGGGTTGTAATAGGCCATAAAAAGGTGTTTTTATGAGATTTTATTGAATGATTGAATGCATATAATAGTTTTAGGATAGATATGGTTATCGCCAAGTCATATAAAAAATTAATGAGGTATTTATACCCCATAAAACTCAAGACATGTCATTTTCTCTCTCTCTCTAGGTCCATTGTTCTTGATTTCTAAGTTGTAGCCTAGAAAAATGAGTGTTTTTTATATTTATTATGCTTGATCATTACCAAAGAGTGTTTTTAATTTTTATATAGTTCATATATATTCAAAAAATAATAATTATCTCTTGATACCCTATGTAACTCAAAATATTAAAAAAATAGCAAACTAACCTGTTTGCTTCTCTATAGGCCTAGTTTTAACAAAAAAGTGTATATTTTGTGTTTTACTTAATGAAACCTCATGAAAATTGATGAAAATGTATTTTTTAATGTATTTGAAGTTATTTAATTATTTTAAAGTTGATAAAGTTCGTGATGATGGATAAAATATAAAACATAGGTATGTACCATGAGGGAAATCAAGTTTCTTAATTGGTTTACATGGTGTTTGAGTGTGTGAGAATCTTGTTGATGCTTGAATATGTATCACAGGTACCTAGAGTGTTTAAGAACACTTGTAAATTTATAATTATAACAATCTAGTTCATAATTTTTATGTTGTGATAATCATATTATCTGTTGGTGGAATAAAAGCAAAGCAAGTGGACTATTTAACAATATTTATAATGTTTGGTGGTTAGAAGCCACCATGGCCATAAAGTTAATCTATGTAAAATATAAACTATGTTATACCAATAACTATGAATAATGATCAATAAATAATCTAAATACTAGTCTAATATGGATATTTATAATGAAAATTAAGCTAGAGTGATCTGGTTTAGAAAGGAGCAAAAGGAAAGGTAAAGTAGAGAAGAGATGTTGCAGATCTTCATTCCAAACATCATGACAAAGCTTAAATATAATATAGGAATGTAATTCACCAGTGTATTACATGAATTATCATAATCTTAAATCCTATCACACATCAGGCAAACATCTAAGGAATGTGGGAAATAATGCAAATAAGAACCAAGTTCACTTTAAAGATTTACCCCTACCAACAAACAATGCTAGCCCAAATTCAAGAAAAGTAATAAAATGAAATGAACCTAATATATTTAAATTAACCTAGCACTAGCACAAGTTAATAGCTCTACATTCAAATGTAGACACCAAGAATTCATAAGAATAATTCAAATTTGGAATTCATAACAAACAAGTGAGAGAGAAGCCAAGATAACAAAAGACACAAGCAAATTTGGACAAACTTTGTAGAATTCCTTACTTATATTAATTACTCAAAAATTACAATTTATTTTGGCTCAAAAAACTCCCTCCTTTTACAATTTACAATACTCCTTTTATAAAATTCAAGGAAATATTTCGATTAGTAAATCTAATCCCAAAAGTACAAGTGCTAGGATAGTTGTCCTTTCTACAAATGTTTTAGAATACACTAGACTCTCCTTAATGGACTGACCCACAAACAATGTGATTTACAAGATACACATTCCTTTACAAAATAACATTTTATTTAAAAAATATACAATGTTAAGCTACAAAAATTATATTCCTAAGTCAACTAATCTGACTTTGAGAACTTCTGTTGTAGTTGTATCTCTCCATTAGGATCTTAATTTTGTAATACTGCTCCTTAATTAGTTCAAGGTTGAAAATTAGTTTCATGAAGAGCTCCTTAATTTGACCTACTAATCTCTTGTGGTCTTTATCTACCCTTCTTAATTCTATTTTGATGTTTCTAGCTTCATTAATATTTTTCTTTGCAGCTAGAATCATATCCATGATCCTATTCTTATTAGCAGTAGTCTTACCTATGCTTCAGTTCCTTACCCCTTACATAAAGAAAGATGCTTTTTGTTTGAATTCATCATCTGTAATTAAACCAATTGGATTGGTTATGGTGGGATCCTTGACTAATCTTCCTAATGATTACAGTTCTCTATCCTACTATTGTTTGAGATCATTTGAAATATCTTCCATCTCCTAGGACCATTTGCTCGCATTTTCCCTCAAAACACTTTTCTAAGATATCATTGCTGGAAATTATATTAAATTATTCACTAATGGATTATAATTAATATTTTGGGTGGAATTATTTTTCATATACAATAATTCAATCTTCCTTGGCTCAATTATAATGCTCACAAGGTCTAATTAGGGATCTCATACTTGTTAGGGTTTTTTTGAAGGTTTCCTCAGAGATTTATTGGTGGTAACTTATTAAAATAATATGAAATTTATGCCTTATATTTTATTTAGATCACTTGTTTATACCTTTTCCTTGCCATGAATCTAAAAAATCTCTTGACCTGATCGGTCTAGCTTATGTGTCTCTGTTGTGGCATCTTCATGGCATTCTGTTCAACAAAAAAAAGTGACCATTGCCTTTTGAAAATCCATCTTTAATTTTTCACCATCCCATAGATCACTTACCTAGATCCAAAATATCAAATTCCATTAGTTATCTTGAAATATTTCTTATGGTTGTGACACTTGTCACCATCATGTTCATCCTAGCTTTATTGAAAAGTCTACATAGATCATGCGCTATTAAATCCTCTAGGCATGAATCAATGCACTATGTTTATCTTCTGATGGGTGCCTAATCTTTAATTTATGCCATGAAGTTATGCCACTTATCATTTATATGTTCACCTTGAGCTTCATTAAAATCTTGACTCTCTACGCTCCATTGATATGAATGTGTAAGTCATATCGCATATCATCGATCATCTATCATTTGCTTCGGTTTTAATCAAGGACTTTGTCTTGACTTTTTAATATCGATTTTGTGTTGTCAAATCTTCCCCATCTGATCAAATGTGTTTCATAGATCATGATTCATGGGGTTGAGTGAGATTGGTTTTGACCCTCATCTCACACCATTAGATTAACTTCACCTAGGTGAATGTGGGTTGTTGATCCTGTAAACAAGAACAATGTTTAAGTCAGGCTCAAGAATTACATGGAACTTAGGGTAACGTCTTAAGACTTAGTTTTTTATTTGTGTTTATAACTCAAATTAAAACCTTTGAATTAGGTCTTTATCCTAAGTTTAGGATATGATAAATGGAACCCCACAAATAATTAAATACATAGCTTAAAGTCTTAGGACAAAAGTTTTTATTTTGTTAATAAATACAATAGAAGCTTTAGGATAAGGCTTTTTAAGCTAAGTGTATAACAAAAAGACCATGTGTTTAGCTAGACCATGTGGAAATAAAAGGGACCAAGGGGGATCAGGAAAATAAAAAGACCAAGCATAATTTTTTTTACTAAGGTTTGGTCATGTTAATAAACATGACTAAACCTTAGGATAAAAATTAAACTAAGTCCGTGACATGATAAATTGTTCTCACATAAATGGTTCCCATCGGATTTGAATTTGATTCAAAGGGACCTAAGCTAGGGTAATTAGAATTAGGGTTTTAAGTTGATTAGACATGAATTCAACTTGATTTTCAATAGACCAAAGGCTAGTAAAAAATAAAATTATTTTTAAATTATAATACCCAGACATTTCTCATTCTAAATGAACCTCATTAGACCTACAACTAGAAACTATAGAGATCCAATGTTAGTAAATTTATGAAAGGGGAAACCAAAATCATGTAAAAATGTGCTAACAAAACTAGGTGTGGATGGTCTTCAAATGAATACATTGTGCAAACATATTGATGACACTCTGATCAAGTGAACTTTCAATTTTAAGGTACAAAATTTGCACAATTTAACACAAGGGTCAACATTTTTCAGGAATGGGGGTATGTTAACCTTAATAAGTCTCTTGACTAGTTTAGGAAGATTTAAATCTTGGAAAGAGGTCTAATGACCTTAAATAATTAATTCAATGAGTCTTTATGGTGATATAATAGGTTATCACTCAAGAAATGAGACCTAGTGGAGAATGCCCTCTTTTTTTCATAAAGAAGTGAGGTTGCAGACCATCTTAAGGTCATCTAAAGCATGAGAGCTTCTATCAAGTTAAAATTTTTACTTAGGACCACTAAGAAACCTAATACACATGAAACATTACTTTTAAATTTATCTAAGTGTGAATAAGAGGCATGAATAAGCCTAAAGGTCATTGAAGGCAAGTGTCAACTTGTAACTCCGATATCAAGAAAGGAGGTCAGTTTCAAGAAAACAAGATGAGTAAAAGAATACCAAGAGCTACTTATACACCACCTCTAATGAATCCATCATCAATCAAATCCAAAACATGTAAAATAAGAATCGTAGGACTATTTTTTCACCTTTCATTGACATTATAACTAGCATTACGATTGTATAATAGCCATCATAGGCTTCTTAACCATCCACCTTATATCTCTCCTTTATATTATCCTATATTTAATATTCTGAGTGAATTTTAAATGACCTTCCATATGAATATTTAAAATACCTACTCCTTTTGTAAGCCATTTGAATCAATAGATGACTGATTTTATCTTCTTCTATGACTACATTTTATGTGTAAACATGAATGGTTAATCTTATCATGTGATGATTCAGTTATCCTTGTTTATTATCCCATTTTATCACCTCTATGTAGTTTGAAGTCACTATTTTAGGTTTTAGTTAGTGTTATATAAATTTCATGCATTGATTATTAGTAGAAATCTTTCTTCCCTCCTGGTTATACATTAAATCTCTAGCCTCTGTAAAAAATACTAATGCAAGAGGATTATATTAGGAGTTGTGTAGTGTTATGTCAGTTTTATTATTCATTTCAAAATTGTGAATGAGTGGTATGGTCAAGACATTTGATTCATGACCTCTTTTTCTTTCATGTTAATTTTCTCTTTCTCCATTTTCCTTGTAGTTGAGTAAGTGTAGTGTTAGTCTTAGGTGTAGCATTAAGGTAACCAACCCTATCTAGTTATTCACTCCACCATTTAGGTCACCCACATACTAGGAGTGTTTATATTATTTCAATTATGTGAGGAGACTTTAAACACCTCCTCAAAGGGTGCAGTTCAAGGAGGCAATAATAAGTAGTTATGGAAATAGCTTGGGTGCTCCTCCCCAAGACAAGTTTACTCATCTAGCTCTTATCATTTCCCCCTCTTAGTTAGCTAATAAAATATATGATAAACATTTAATTTATGGGTGGGAATGTGCATCTGACATGTTAGATCCTCTAAGAACCAATGGTTGGGGGGGGGGGCAAAACTGATAGTCCCCCTCCCCCACCTCCTTTAGCGACCATGTTCATTGCTACTATCTAACTATTTTGGTCTTTGTGATTATTGGTTCTTATTTTTATCAATTTTTTTAATTTAACCACTATTTTATTATGGATTTGTTACTAGACAACCTTGATTTTCATACTTTGATGTAAATTTATTATTTAGAGGCCATTTTTACGCTGATGTGAATTGCATTTTGAGGTGTGATTTCTTTCATTTATTTATTTTCAATTAATGTTGTATTATTTTATTAATAATTAAAAAAAAGTGATTTTTAATTTAAAAATATTTCATCCTATATTAATAAATTTATAAACTATAATATGTGCCCATACTTTTTATTCTATTTTCCTTGTGATAGTCTTAATTTTTAAAATATAATAATTTTTTTATAATTTCATTCTTATTTTTTTCATTATTTTGTATTTTAGTTTATATCATTCTAATATACATATAACACATTCATTCCAATCCTTGGAGAAAAACACATGCTTCAAATACTTTCACTTATATTCAAAAAAATACATTTTTAAAATTACTTCTTAATATTATCTTATATTTATTTAATATTATATTTTAATTTAATTTGATTTAATGATTATTTTTAATTTAATACTTATTTATTATTATTTTATACTTCAACAAAATTATTTATAACAAATAGATTTGTAATTTAAATTATATTTTCTTATAGAATCCTACAATGCAACTAGATCTTTATAATCATCCTAATTTAATGTATAGGTTTGGATTAAATATTCTAGTTATATATATATATACTTAATATAAATAATGTTTTATTCAATAGTTATCCATTATTTAATGTTCAACAAAAAATTATAATGACAATATTAATTACAAACACATATTTATTTTATATCTTATTACTGAGGGAAAGTAGTGTCATTGTCTAAAACACCATCATTTCAACGAATTCATCGTGTAAATGTAAAATACTATTATAAATGTACAATTACTCATTGGTCCCTAAAAATTTTGATCCCACATATAAATGTGACCTCTATTATCCACCATTATTGAGATTCCATTCTAAACCATATCCAAATTAGGAATCTCATCCATGTAAAAAATCAAAAGATAACATCATTATTTAATAATTCTAAACTATGAAATTCAAAAACATTTATCATTAAAAATTTTCATAATAACCTATATCGTGATCACATCTATCATAAAACATTAAATACTAAATTTATGGTCTTATAAAAAAGTGTTTATACCTAAAACCTGCATAATCACAAGTTATTAATATAACTATGACAAAAAATCAAACATTGTCACCAATTTGTAAGCCTAAGTACATTTGTAATTTAATAACTTATCTATGAAAAAAAATAATAAGATTTAGTGAAGATAGGGAAATGATATTATCAATTTTGAATGTATTCAGAATATAGCTTGAAGCCTTTTTATTTGAAATACACCTTTAATCTATAATTTGACTTCCTTTGTGGATTTTTTTAAAGATAAAAGCATTGAGAGGGACAATATATTGGTTATATTTGATGAAATATCAGTATTATAAAGGTGTCAATTATTGATGTTGTGTAGGTGGTCAAATCTTATACATATGAGGAGGCTATAAGACTAGCAACCTTTTATTTGAGATTCACTTTCATATCTTTTAAATTTTTCAACTATGAGAAACTATATTTTTATGGTGATGTGTTCTCCATAATCACTAGTGGTTTCTAATATCTTTATAGAATAATTTGAGCATAATGGCCTAGACTCCTTTACTCTAAACCCAAAGTGGTGGAAGAGATATATCAATGACACAAATTTATGTTGAAAACTTGTTAGCAAAAGGTTGGATAAATTTCACACACACACGCACATGCACACATGCACGTGCACACATGCACGCGCACGCGTGCACGCGCGCGCGCGCGCGCGCGCGCACACACACACACACACACACACACACACACACACACACACACACACACACACACACACACACATCTACAACATGATTGACAACATCAAATTAACTAAGAACTTGGAGACTAATGACATTTTATCCTTTTTCAATGTCCTACTCACTCAAAATAAATATGATTCCCTTGATCAATGAGATTAAAGAAAAGGAACACATGAATTTTGATCTTCCTATTACTTCCCATCATCAATCAACAAAGATAACATATTTTATAAAGACCTTTATCACCAACATCTTCATGATTTGTGGTAAGAAGCAATAAATTAAGCACTAAATTTTTCTTCTCAAGATAAATGACTACAAAGGTAAACAAATAGAAAACTTTTAGAGTCAAGCTAGGAATAATTTAGATAGGTAGCAAAGAGTGGAGGCTTCAACAATGGTCCTTATGGAATTACTTCCTTATATTGAAGGAATCTCAAACAAGTTATCCAAAATCAAAAGTTGACATAACATCAAAATTACTTTTATAACTAAAAAAAATTAAGGAAATATTTAAGGTTTACAAATGATCACATGGAACATAGATAAAGGAGTCGTCTTAATTGGATTAAATTATTTTATGGTGTCCCTTGTATTGGTAAAAAATTACATCCATTTTGAATAAGTTAAAAGAGCGTACTTCAAAAATCCATCTAAGAGGGAGTAAAAATCAGCTTTAATAGAGAATTAATTTAAATAAATCACTTAATTCATATAGAGGATGTCAAATTCATAATCGTGGGGTCATTTTTACAATCATCAGTTGAAGGAGACAATGAAGATTTAAAAACATAAAAACATTGAATAGAGATGAGAGCTTAGGTTTTATTCACTCTTAGAGACTCACTAAAAATAAATTAGATAATAACCCCTCACATTAGAAGTTACATATTTAATTTTTTTAAATTAATTGTTACAAATTAAATTATTGTAAAGACTATTTTATATTTATATGTTCTCACTAGGTGAGTCCAATGGGAATATTGTAGTTTACTAGAGTAATATATCATCCAGATAATATATTATATGGTGATAAAAAATGTTGATGATAAACTATTTCACACTTTTCCCCCCCAAAAAATGTGTTCTACAATTATAGACTACAAAACCTAAAGCATCTAATATATAAATAACATTGTGTTTCAAAAGCCCAAATTACTTACATAACGTGATGATGATGAATGTTTTTTTTAACTTTTTTGAAACCAAATTTATATATAGGATGTAATAAAGTGTGTAGATAATACAACTCAATTAAATCATCTTCATATTTGTATTTTATTTTTTTGTAACCAATCTTCACAATATTTGAACTCTTTCCAAATAAAATTTCTTAGGAAAAGAAGTAATAAGTTACAAATTGTATATATCAAGAGGATATTCATTAGTAAAATGTAATCATTAATATAATTTAAAACTAAATTACATACAAGATACTAAGTAATTTTCATAAATGATATACCTTGGAAGAGTTATCTAAGAAGCGAAAAAATTAACAAATGTATACCTTAATCTTACCTAGGATAAACATGCTCCTTACTTCAATTGTATCCAGATTAATCACATTTTTATGAAGGCATGCATGAAGTACATCAAAAATTTGATGACACCTCACATTGAAAATTAATGATTGGATGTCATGAACAGGGATGGATATTGAAGCTTTGTTGGATAATTAGGTAACACTTTGTTGTAATTTGAAATATTCTATGGCCCTTTCATTTATATATTTTCAAGATCAATTGGGACTTTGATTTTGGTTGAAAATCAAGGGTGGAAATTAAGTCCTACATGGGAATATGAGCATTTAATGTTGGACATAGTGTGTAAGATCAAGTCTTTTGGATTGGATTTAGTGTAATTTTAATGGGGATTTGGTTTTGACCTTGTTTGAAAACTTATCACTTTGACTTAAAATTTCATTGGAAAAGGTGCAAGTCTTATTTTTTTTTTAATTTCCAATTGGGTGAGTGATGTGATAAATTTGTATTTATTGATTTATGTAAAATAGGAAATGTGTATTCCATGTATTTTTCATTAGTGTTCGATTAATTATCTAATCAAAGTTAATTAACTAATAAGATGTGATATGAATTATGTGGTGATTTTTTTAATATTCCTATTTAAGAAATTATTTGATTTAATCAATCTGAGATGACACCTATAAATAAGCAACTTAATTTAGAATGTTGTTGAAATTTTTGATAACATGATGTGGTACAATGTCAGTATTAGGGATTTTTTATCAGGATTTAGGATAAAAATGGTAGTCGATTTGATGATTTTGGATGATTGAAATATTTAGGATTGATTCACTCATTGATGTGAAAATATGAGTTGATGGATAGTGATGACACAAAAGTGGAACTAATTAAGTGTATACATTTTTATGCTCTTTGAAAGGGCATTGTGAGAGACTGGTAAACTAACATATTTTCAAAGAATGAGAAAACTAAAAAAATTGGCATGTATAGATGCCTCGAGTGATGTGATTAAAACCAATCATTGTTATGAAAAACCGCTAAAAATAGGCTCATAAGGATGCCCCAAATGAATATGGTGTGTATATGATTCCCCTTTGATGGATCGTATGGAACATAAATGGGATGGAAAGGCCTCAAAAGGAAGGAAATGGATGGAGCAAAGTAGAAGAGGACAAAAATTGAATAAGATAGGTAAAAATGGGAATAAAAATACTGAAATGAGTGAAAAATAATCTTCTAAGAGGAAAAATATATGCATGGTGAGGGAGGGATATGTGGGGTGAAAGCAACTCATTTCACCCTCCTGTTATATAATTCTTTTGATCTAGTTTTATGCTTGATACCCTTAGATAAAATCTCATGCATTCTATTCCACAAATATATTGGGGAGTAGTTGAGAGAGTATTCATGACCATAGGGTAGTGGGATAGTGATAATTAGGTTTAAAATTTGAAATTTAATCTTTTTTTACCACATTAGTTAGCCTAGGAAGAGCCACATGTGCCAATTTTTCCACAGCAATTTTTTTTTGCATGGTAGAATTGCCCACAAAAATGGTAGAATCATTCATGAAAATAAAAAAAACATGAATAAAATAGATAAATCAATAATGTTTTAGTGAAAAAATTACAAATAATGAAAGTGCAAAAGTCATGGCCAAATTAATTAAAATTTGGATAAACAACCATACTTGTGTTAAAATAGCCTAAATAGTGAAATCATTGAAATCACAATGAAAATGTACTTAGATTAGTGAAAATGGCTCATCAAGTGGGTAAATTATTAAAGGATTTACGGGTCAAAAATTCAACCTATTAAGTGGTGAAATAGAACTATCGATTGGTGATTTCACTAAATAAATGGTGAAATCACTAGAAGGTGAAAACACTAGATGAATGATAAAATCAATTAGAAAATGGTGAAAATAGTCTCTATAATGGTGAATTCAACCTGTAAAGTGGTAGAATCATTGAAAGAGGATTTTTTTTGATGCATTTGATGTTTTTAAATAATTATCTAGTTTTTAGGATAATTATTTTGATGATAATATGAGTAGAGTATGTGTAGATAGTAATTAAAAATGATGAAAATGACTAATTATGCTAACATGTATGATTTTAAGACTGAGTATACATGATCATAGCTTGAGAGTAGTTATCATGCATCCTAACAAGGATGAGATTTTGTATCGATGAGTTAGTAGGACTAATGAAAGACATGGTACTAATTCACCTAGCCCATATATCGGTGAATCATGTTGATCAGTTATTGGTGAGTGCATTAGTCGAGTGGTGGCACTCTAAGATTAGCACCTTTCACTTACTGATGAGGGAGGTGATTATGAATTTTTAGAACATTTAGATGGTTTTATAGATACATATACTTTAATGGGACCTACATTGGTAGGAACAAGGTCACTTGGGTTCACTAGAGGAGTTGGTTAGAATTATTGATGTGGAGTTGTGATAGAGATTGGTAAACCAATACACACTAATTACAAAGCCAAAAATTGATCAAGAGCCCTTGATTTTTATGGCCATTATCACCAACATATTTTTCCTAAAGAAATTGACCAATTATTTCATAATGGACTTGGTGGGCTGATCATGGATATATTGGAGTATATTATAATTTTTGGATGGGGTTTAGTGGTACTTGAATAATTGTATAGAGATTTATGCATCGTCACATATCAGGGTGACCTGAGTATTAGGACCTCTAACCTAATAAAACTATGGTCCTAGATTGATATTAGTATTGAGTGACCGTCATTCTAGTAACATTAGAGGACTTAAGAGGATCATATGTCATATGGATGGGAAATTATATCTAGAAGCTAACAAGGCACCTAAAGGATCTGAGCTATTACCATCATGTTATTGATGATCTTAAATATTAGGATTTGATATGGAGGCCATACCTATAGATTTTTTTTTGGTAGTTGGAGGATGTGGACTATACATAGTTTATGATGATAATGTACTAAATGACTAGCTATTGAGATTTTATAGTACAGAAATATTGGCTATATTAGGTATAATAATAGTTTTGAATGCTACAAGATTTTCTAGATGGGACACACTATTTTGCTTATGTATCATGAGATATTATTTATTAGGGGTCACCATTACCAAGTTAAGATGTGGTGATGAGTTGGGTGATGGTACATGGGACTGTCTATGTTTATGGTGGTGGGGCCATATATACTATTATGATTGATTCTTATGTTTACATGGTGGACACATTTTAGACCAATTTAATCAACTAGGTCACAACCTAATGTAATATGCACATTAAAAAAGAGGATCGAGGCATCAATATGATCATATACTCAACACCAAAGATAAAGGTATACATAGAGGATGTTTGTCCATGTGTAGAGGGATGGTGATGGGTTTAGGGGACATATACAACAACTAGTGTCTATGGACAAGGGTTTAAGGAGGATATAGAGGTAGAGATGGAGGAAGAGATTGTAGACTATGCATTATTTTGATACTAGATTCCCTAGATAGGTCATGTTTAGTACCATGATGAATGATAGTACAGATGCCCTAGACCATGATTGTGTATGGGATTGATCATGTAGTGTCTAAAACTAAAATAGGTGTGGGGAAAATGATGGGGTAGGACCTTCTATGCCACAAAGGTCTATAGAGTAAATAATTATGATTAAGCACCTATAAGAGGGTATCATAGTCAATCCATCAAGATAGTAGTATTAATATGTCGATTGTGGTAGATGGATGAAAGGATATCAAAGAGAGATATATATATATATATACTATGAGTGGGTATATTTCTAGATTTACTTCAGAAATTACACACTTATCACAATAGCCTACACAAGATGGGAATAATCAGTTATTACATGAAAATCATGATACATCCTAAATGGAGGAATAAAAGCTTAGTAGTGAGTGAGATATGGATTGATGGATTAGCACACAATAGGGCTTGGTGAGATACTATAGATAGTTATATGAGAGTGTTATTCTTGCAAGCCAGATAGAACTATATTTTAAAGAGTATAATAATTATAGGTTTTTCATATCTTCTAGGACACATAAGACATCAATCTCATAGATATTAGTGGCATAGCCTGCTTCGTAAGTAGGGTTGATGGGAGTACCAAAACTGACACCTCCACATATTACAATTTAGAGATATTTTCAAATAAATCCATGACCAAGATCTCCTCAAATAATTATAACTCTAAGGGTCATAATGACGAAAAGGATAGACCACTTATTTAAATCTCACATTTTTTATTATGAGATTTATATTATGTATAATGTATAGATGGATTCTTGATACATGGACATTCTTGTGTATTTATGGACTTTTAATATATATTATTTATATGATTCTCATTTTTTTGTGTTCTCTATGATAAATGATGTATTTATGGATGATGTGATGTAGATATTATGTGATGTTTATGCTTTGATTTGATAGATTAAATGATTTTTTATATTCTTGGCCTTTTTGCTCATACAATGATATGATTTAATTTTGACGTGGATCATGATGTGAAATGACTAGTATTATATGCTTGTTTTTATGATGTTATCATGTTAGCATATGTACCAATAATTATAATTGATTATTTATTAATATATGATGAAACATGTTGTGTTTTATTTTCATGTTATCACACTTAGCCATTATGATGATAGATGGATAGATATATTTATCAATGGGGTGTCTTGTTTAGTCCACTTCCATATATACTTTGCAATATGATTTTGTTATTTTGCAATTGATATGATGCATCATATAATTACAAAATAAACCATGATAAAATTGGTTCTAATTGCTTAGGGATAAACTAAATACAAGTACATGATAATACATATCATGGTATTAAATACCATGATGATATTTTTAACACATGCATTGATCCAAGACTCAATCAATAAAATCATACAGATAAAAAATAAATAATTCACACATATACACCATTTGAAATAATAAAAATGATAAAAAAACATTTTATATTCATTTAGGATGCACCGTGCTTGATTTTCCCCTAAGTTATTTAAGTGTAGGTGAGTAAATATTGTAAACTTAAATTAGATAAGTGATTTGATCAATCAAACTGAGATAGAGATATGAGATAATGGGATTTCAATGTATTTTTAAAAAAGTTAAAAGTCATGGAAGAAATTGGTAAGTGGGAAGATGGTTTGATATAACCTCAAAAACCCCACGTAACTGATCAGTACCCACATAGTCTACATGGACCTTAGGCTGACGTAGTTATCCCCTGAGGGAAGATGAAATGGATGATGTTAGTAAGACAATAATTAATAGATGAAAGATACCCCTCATGAAATTTAAAAGCACTAGGGAGTGGGATGATGAATGACATACTAAAATTATTTTTACTAGAATAGATCCAAAAGTAGAGTCCAATGGTGAACATGATGACTAACTGTATATATATTTTGTGGTTTTATATCTCTTCTGGGGGTTTTCAAGATTTTTTATTTTTTTTATTTTTCTAATGTTTTTATTTTTTCATATTTTTGAAATAAATATGTATAAGTGTATTTTCAAGAAGTATGTACAAGGTGAACTAGATGTATGTACAAATAACCACTAGTAAAGGGAAACACAATCTAGAAGTGGTTCGGAAAGAAAATCAGGATGCAAAGAAAGTGATGTGGGATGTGAAGAGGGATAAAGCTAAATGAAGATCTTTAAGGACTAAAAATTAGTGAAACTACCCACATATCATTTTGATTTCCTATTTCAAAGATGTTTCCACATGATGACCATACCCAAAGCCTATAGTATCCATCTATGGTGCTTGTATATCACCATCAAGGTCAAAATGGGAAAGGGATGTTAGGTAATGATGTAGATTAGATCACATAATAAAAATGGATGTGAATGGATGTGAAAGGATATGTAAGGTTCCCCAATCATGGATACTCATTGATAACACTATGATGGATCAAGATTAAAATCACTGGAGATGCATGATGTTCATGGGATCATCTATCTCTTGCCCATCTATTGTAGCCAATTTATATGTCCCAAAGACATACTTAGTTTTTATGATATAAAGACCTAGCCAATTATTCTCAAAATTGTATTTATATTTTTTATTTGTGTTGGTTTTTTTCTAATTTTATTTGAGTAAAAGATCACCAACTTCAAACTCTTAAGAGATGATGTTTTTTTTGCATCTACAGTGTAGTTGATTTTGATATGATTTAAGGTGATTTAAGGTGGCTAACCATTTTTCATCCATGTTTTACATATCTTATAGTCAATCTAATATATTCTCCTTATCATCAATGATATCCTATATTGAAATATGTATATATTGCAACTTGATATCTATAATGAGGATTACTTTTGATCCAAATACCAAGGAATATGGTGTTGTACCTATGGTGGTATGGATTTTGGTGTGATAAGACCATAAGGAAAAAAATGTTTTAGGTGATAAACATGGCCAACATCATTCATAGTATTTTTTAATATATTCACATTAGTTTTATTTTACTCCTCATCTTAACCATTTCCTTAGAGATAATAAGGAGTAGACCATCTATGATTGATATGAAACAGGGTACAGATGGCTTTAACATCTTAGTTTTTAAAAGACTTACCATTGTCAAAAATGATGATGGAAGGGATGCCATAGAGGAAAATGATGTGGTCAAGGATGAACTTGGAGATACTTTTTATGGTTACATAAATGATAGGAATATCCTCAACCCTCTTTTTAAAGTACATGATTGTAATAAGGATGGGAATGTGTCCATCAGATGAGGTGGGGTTTATCTCTCTTGTGAGATTGAGTCCCCACATTAAAAATGGCCAAGGATTTGTGATTATATACCATGCTTGTGATGAAGCATGGCCCAAGTCACTACAATTATAGTAACACATTTTTAACATAATTATGTACATTGTATTCCATATTTGACTAATAATATCCTATGAAAATGAGTTTCTTGATGAGGACCATTCTTCTATCACGGGCCCCAAAAATATCATTGTGCACATATTTGATATCTAAATTTATTTCTCCCAAGTTTTAAAAGTGATCCAGTGCCCCATCATAACATCTAGAATATAGTGTGCCACCAAGTAGGGTGTATCCTGAAGTGTTATGGAAGAATGATTTTTTTGGGGCACAATATACATCACTTGGAAGGGTATGAGAAATGAGGTAAGTGTAAATTTCATGGTACTAGGGCAATCTAGAACCAAAAATTTGACATACCATTCTAGACTCTAGATGGTTGTATGTTGGCATGATGAGCTATTCTATTATAAATTAATATTATCAGAAATTGGAAGACACGTTCATAAGTGACCCAATAGTTTCTATGGTGTTTTTTGATATTTTGGTATCTCACGGTACTTGTTCAAACTAGATATGCTCAAAGTACTATTTGAGACTTTCTACCATGATATTATAAAATAGGATCTTATAATATTTCATTTTATATTGATCATTGACTTAATTGATGATGAGTTCGGAACCATTAAATACAACCAATTATTGGATGTTCCATTAGATTTAGAGGCATACTCCTATGATGAGAGCCGCATGTTATAAAATATTATTTGTTCATGGAAATACAATGTGGAATGCCTTAGGGATGAGATCCCCCTATGGTTTTAAAAATATAATTCCATCCCCTTAACCATGATATGTAAAGGAACCATTAAAGTAGAGTTTACATTATTATAACTCAACAAGAAAGCCAATGGTTAGTAGCTATGTATCTAATAATTGAGATTTTTCAGATTAATCTTTGAGTACCTGCCCCTTAATGTCCTTTTGATGTGCATATTCAATATCAAACTCACTTAGTATCATAACCCATTTTACATGTGACCTATTAAAGTTGATTTTGATAGAAGATATTTTAGGGGATCAACTTTGGCAATGAAAATAGTCTTATTATTTATCCTCTAATGCTAGAGTTTCTAAGATGCGAAGACTACCACAAAACAAAACTTTTATAAATGGATATTTATGCTTGTATGATACTAATTTTATGATTAGATAATATATTGTGTCATTTTCACTATTCATTGTGATGGACCAAAATTTCCCCAAGGCATGTTGGGTTTCTAAAATGTAAAGTAATAAAGGCTTCCCTAGTGTTGGAGTTGGCCAGCACTAGTGGATTAGCCAAATATTTTTGAAATTTTTGAATATCATCTTTACAATCACTTTCTATTGAAATTTGGTGCCCTTTTTTATGATATGTGTGAATGGATGGAAACAATCAACTAAATATGAAATAAAACTATAGGCATCATACATTTCCATTGTAAGCTACAAAGTTATTTAGTATTTGATGGAGGAACCATCTCAGTTATGGCCTTGACCTTGGTTGGATCTAATTTGATACATTGTAGAGAAAAAATGAATCCCAATAATTCTTTTAATGTAACACAAAACATGAAATTATTATTATTGAGCTTCACTTATACTCTCTAATCTATTTAAAAATTCTTCATAAAGTTGTATGTCCTACCTACATGGGGTTTGTATTTACCCAAAATTTATCTACACAATATTCCATGATATCATGCATCATGTCAGGGAATATCATATTCATTTCTCATTGGTAAGTAGCACCTACATTTTTTAGGATGAAATGCATGACTAGGTAACAAAATGTCCCCCATGGAGTAGTGAATGATGTCTTGTGTTGACACTTGGGTTCTATTTCTATTTGGTTGTTTTCATAAAATCCATCTGAGTGACAAAATTTCATACCCTATTGTAGAATCTAAAATCATATCAATATTTTGAAATCAAAATTTGTCTTTAGGAAAATCCTTATTAATATGAAAAAATGAAATTAAAATTAAAATGTCTATAGGATTTTTAATGATAGGGATAATATTAAAAATCCATTCAGAATAATCAATGGGCCTTATGAATCCTACTTCCAAGAGATTTTCAATCTCCATAACCAAGATGGTGATGAGTGAATGCATTTTATACAAATTATATTTGATGGGTTTGGCATGAAGGTGCACTATAAGATGATGGACCACTAAATAAGGGTCCATCCTAAGCATGTCAACATAACACCATGAGAATATATAAATAAATTCTTTGATGATGGTGATGATGAGCTCAACCTCTTCTTTTTTGAGATACCATTAGGCCCTAAATTTTTATCTATATATCCTAAGTACTTTTTGAATATAATGGCATGGAAGAGACATGGCATGGAAGGCCATGATGTAGAAGATGCAAGTCACAAATAAAAAAGATAGAGGGAAAGACATGGGTAATAACATATAAAATAGAGACAATTAGGGAATGGTTTATTTGGACATCAGAGAAGAGTAGTCAAGCACAAATCTAGCATAGGTCTATAATAAGGTAGGTTCATGATAATGAATATCTAGCATAGTGAGAGATTATAGGGACAATTAGGCCTAGATCATTATGAAGTTAATGTAATAGCTTCCCATAACTCATTTCTATTAATGGCCATTGGTAAGTCATCATTGTGTAATTCCTTTTGTAACTGAATGGTACAAGTAGAAACATGGATAAATACCCCCTAGTATTACTAAGTTTGTTGGTTCATTGGTAATTGTAATTTTGAGCTATTGTAATTTTAGATGTGACTTATATATGGAATGAGAGAGAACATTTATGTTGATGAACTACCTTATGTAATATTTTTATGAATACAATGGAATCAATACTCTTTTATTCTCAATTTTTGCCCATTCTTTTATGTGATTAAATAAGTAAGGAATGAATTAATAGTCAAGAGTTAGTCATGAAACCATGTGCATATTTAGAACTAAGTGCCTGTTTAAGCACCCTAACATGAATAAATTAATTAATACACCTCAACACGATGCAACCAATGTGAACTAGTCTTAGGAAGTATGTTTTTTTTCTTTGAGTGAGTGCACAAGAATGTTTATCACATGGTGTTTTGGCATGATAGCTCATTGGACCTCTTATTATCTTAGGTGCAAAACTAGTAAAATACATGCTAGACTAAAGGAAAAAATCCCAATGTTTTGGATCTATTGATGGGACATGTTGCAATTATTCCCATGATGGTGAAAAAATGCTCAAGAAACTATCTTTTGAGAATGTCGAGCATTGGGTTACTACTGTATAAGAGAATTTTTGCTTCAGTATATTAAACCAAGAGTTTCTACATGTACATGGGTAGAACACCACCTTTATGACTCACTCTAGGAAGCTTTCTTTATATAAGTTCCTATTCACTTACATGTTTGGATCTTTGCATATGTGTAATACTATTCAAGGAATTATAGATGGAAATTATATTGGTTAGTAGAGTGTAAGTCACCCATAGCAAGATTAAACATGTTTTGGATACATATGGTGGATATTTGGTGGTAAGGAACACTTAATATTTATATTTTGGAATACACAGTATTTTCTTACTCTTTTCCAAAGGAATCTTAGTTTAAATTCCTCAGGGAGTTGTGTGAAAGGTATCTTAGGAAACTCTCATTAGAAATCAATAAGCTTATAATTGACTCAGGACTTGAAAACTTTCACATAGAAATATAAACTCTACCTCACATGAGTAGCACAATCAGTGGGGTAATGAAGGGGCACATATTGGCATGATATTATTGATTTAACATGGTAGTTAGTTAGCAAGATTTATGTAAGTGAAATTATGATGAGGCTAAGTGAAGGGCAATGGCTGAAAGAGATATAGAGAGGAAGTGGGAGGACTTTTAAAGTGATGCAATGATATTTAGGGAGATATAAAGGAATAATGAGGACTCCTTAAACCCAATAATACACCCTATTTTAGTACATGTATACATGAAATAAATAATTCAAGCGTTAGTGATTATATAACCCAATATAGATAGACCCAATTACCCACCCATAGTGCATTCTCATGCATTTGAGTTGGATGAAGTTATTGAAATAAATTGGGATACAAATAGTGTGGAATCAAAGTCTAAACCTATATAAGAAACTCTTGAAGTACAAAACCAAGATAATAGTTTGTCATTAATTTCTTTTCCATTACAAGTAAATCTTATAGCTCACTTTGGAATTCTTGGTGGACCAAATATATCTAGTGGATAGAGTAAAGGCCCATCAATAGTTACTCGACCTAATTTTATGCCCAATGTATTAGGTGCTTCTATTACCATAAGAGGCATGATAGTTGGTACTATTTTTGGTTATATTGGAGGATCTAGATGGGGTACGTGAGGCATTAGTGTACTTCCCCCATAGGTTCTAGGAGGAACTGGAGAGGCATCATAATAGGTCCTATTTCCAATGCCCAATGCACCTATAGTATATAATGATGTGATGCTTCATCTCCTAGAACATCATGGTATTGAGAAAATACATGTGCATAGGTGTGAACTCATTTGGTGGGTGTGATGTATCACTTCTACTGAATTAAAGGAAACTTATTTTTCCACTACCTTTTTAGAACATGCACAACTAGAGAGGCATCATAATAGGCCCAATTTCTAATTCCAATTTCACCTATAGTCTATATTTATATGATGATTCATCTCCCATAATATCATGGTATTGAGAATGTATCAAAACATGTGCATAGGTGTGAACTCATTTAGTGGGTGTGAGGTATCACTTCTATTGAATGGAAGGAAACCTATTTTTCCACTACCTTTGTAGATTGTACATTTAAATTGTACTATAATTTTGATCTACAATAATATATGGTAAACTATGAGTAGTTGAAGGTGGATTTTATTTAGTAATTTGACATTCAAGAGTTTGAGAAAAAGAGAATCGTTACCCTGAAGGATATTAAACAAGAACTCACTAAAAGTGTGAGCAGGTGTGATGCACATTTTAAAATGCTTATTTCTAAGTTATCATTTGGTATAAACATAGCATATCATGCCTAATGGTTTGTAGGTGGGTTGTTACTTCCATTTGTATGTGCCTTCTCCTAGAAGACCTTCATTAACCTACATGAGGCATTGGAGGTATAGATATATAGATTAGTCCTTCTATAGATGCCTACATTGTTATTATGGAATTTTAGTTGGAAAATCTCACCATAAACAGTGTTCAAGACACTTTCAATGGTTTATGGTGTCTTGACTATGAAGTGAAAGGTCATAATATAAATAATTATCTTAGGAGGAGTATTTTCACAGTGGTAAAGCAGTCCTATGAGATCTACCATGTAGATCATGATGTGCGAGATTCCTCCTTACTTCAACATGATGCTCAAGTTAAAGTATCATCATACTATAAAATCATCAATGCATATACACATGATATAAATGATTACTGAGTCATCAATGAGATACATGAATTTAATGTATGAGGTACTTGTCAGGCCTATGTTTCTAATAACTAGTAAAATTATGGAGGTTGGTATTATAGAGGCCATGATTATGGAGGCAAAGGTGTTTTTTTCCACCTAAAACTTTCTATAATTGTATATCTCTATATCATTACCAACATAATTATACATTATATCCAACCTATTCCTTTTGTAATAATGAACATCATCTATAAGAATGCACAAATTTATGTTTTGTCATCACCAAAGAGTAGAATACAAAAGGCATTCAGATGATATATATTACAATAAATCTAACTACTCAAAGGAGACCACACCCCACAACTTATATTATACCTAAGGTAAATATTACTACATGAAGTGTCACTCTTTCCTAATTGGTTTCAATTCCACCCATTGACAATGTTCAATGTGAAGATCCTCATGTGAAGTGCTACCAAGATTCTCAGTACAAGAAAGATGTATTTAAAGACACAATGACTTTGGTACATGAATTATAAGGTGAAATTTAGATATTTATGGATAGATATGCTAATACACATGCTAAAATGTATAAATCCTTAGTACTCATAGACACAAAACATGATGAGTTTCATATAATTGTTCAAACCCATTCTTGACGAAGATGTCATTCCTCTTTTGAGGACCTGGATTATTCATCAAGTACCAAATCCTATATAGGATCATTGATTGAACCTTATATGATAATAAGAGGCTCATATCCCACCTATTGTAGAGTGTGACAAAGAAATCCTAGTGAACACAACTATTCATGGTTGGATCATTTGGGATATACTAATGGTCACTAGTAAAGAGGTAAATGTACTAAGGATGCTTGGAGAAAGATGATGAACCCTCTTTCGTAACCTTCTCCACATGTATTTTTCATGATCAATAAGACTCATGAAATTCCCATTAGAGTTATTAAGGATGCTACTATCGACATTTTGGGTGTCACTTTCAAGGCTAACTTTGAAGTGATTGAGTTGATTGAAGATGATTTTATAAAAAAATTAGGTCATCCATGGTGCTATGTAAATAATGTTGACTTGAGCTTCAATAAGTGATGCATAAATTTTTAAAATGATGATCAAAACATCATAATTATCCTATATGATGCTCAAGGACCACCTTTTGTTGAACCACTTAATGTTTTGGAGGACCTCAATCATATCTTTAATGTAACATCTTGGGGAACTGAGCATCTTGATCCTAGTCTAGATGGTATATTATAGTGAGTAACTTCATAGGCCATTTATGACGCTACCAACAACTCTTAAAAACATTGGGCTCATGGATAATATGATCTTACTAGATGAATTTTTGGCATAGTTGGCATTCAAGAGGTTATTCTACATAATATGCTTAATTTCCATAAGTTTTTTCACCTTCATTAGTGGAATTTGATGGTTGGACCACCCCTGTAGTTAAATCAAGCACTTAGGTTTCATGATCAAATGAAGGTCTAGGAGGATGTGCAATAGTTGGAAACTTTTTATGTGTTTGAAGATGAATAAATGTGATCATTTATCTATGTTATTCAAGTGAAAATTGTTTGATGGTGTGAAAATCATAGTCACAATTTTCTAACCTAGGACTAAGTGAATGTCACCATGCACTATTATTTTCATAATGATAATTATGTTCATGCTACTCTCAATTATGATGGTGTTAATTCTAAAAAATCTCATCTAGAGGCTTAGAAGAAGCTTTAGAATGTTGATGAGACATATTTTCTTAAATATCTATGCCTTCATGCATTTTATGGAACTCTAAACACCCAAGTTGGAGCATGGTACTTTCATCAAGAACAATTCCTAGACATGTATTTATGGATAAATATTAGAATTAATATGATTTCATCACTATCTTATTCATCTTCTCATATAGATTTATGCCTTTCCTTATCACTCATATGCTAAGTTATTGAAGGAGATCTAATGTTGGTTGAATATGGCATAAAACATAAACATGGAATGAGGATAGATTATCCATCTTTCAATAACCTGATACTCCTACCACCTCCTCCTTATATATTGAATCTCAACTAGACCATATATTGAGGGAACATATACATAAGGGCAAGTACAAGATTGTGTACCAAGTTGAGGAAGGTACCAATTTTGACCCACAAGATCTGTCACTTGATCACTCAACTTTTCATAATGAATATGGGGTTCAAAATTACAAAGACACAATATAGAGTGAGAAAAAATCATATTTTGAGCCACTCCAGATGATTCAACACAATATTGGAGTGGAAGATGCACCTATGATGGATACTATGGGGAATTATTGGTCTAACACTGAGATAACCAATATCTTTGAGATCTTACAAGAATATAAAGATTTTTTGGCATATAATTACAAAAATATGAAGAGAGCATCCTTCATTGGGCAAGGTGCACATCAAGTTAATTTAAGGTTCTCGACCAGTAAGAAAATTATCATGTCAAATGAATCCTAATTTGTGTGTTTGGGTTAAAGATGATATTGATAGTATGTTGCATACTATATTTATCATTCCTATTGATAAATATGAATGAGTGATCCCCATGGTGATAATTATCATGAGAGATGGCCACATTCACATTTATGTAGATTATCAGGTACTTAATGCTTATTGTGTAACTGACCCATTTTTAATGCCTTTCATAGAGGAACTTTTAGGAGTTGTTGGGTATGAGACCTAAACATGCAATGATGGTTTTTATCACTATAATCAAGTCCAAATAATATAAAAAGATAAAATAGAGACCACATTTATAACTCAATGGGGTTCATTCACCTACAATGTGATGTCTTTTGATCTAAAGAATGCTCTAATCATGTTCTCATGTATTTCGATAGAAGAATTTAAAGATTTTATTCACAAGTTCCTTCAAGTAGACTTAGACTTTATGCTAATATTTGCCTCATGTTTTAGTTTTTTCATCAACTTTAGAGTTATTTAAATCTAAATAAATGTGTCTTTTGTAATATTTTTGGAATTATATTGGGTCACATTATTTTTTGTGATGGACTACTAGTAGATCCAACTAAGATTGTAGTCATTATTATTTTTCCATCATTAAACACCCAACATAGGGTCCATGCCTTCATATGACACATAAGGTACTATAAAAAATTCATTCGGTTATATGTTAAGTGATGCAAAGGAACTCTTTCATCCTCTACTCAACCATAGCTCTCACACCTACATTCAACAAATCTTATAACCAATCTTCATTTTATTTAACTTATCTATCAAATCTCTCATAAATTCTAATTTAATTATACTATATTATCTTTATAACCTATTTCCTAATCATTCTTACTCTATTAAACTCACTATCAACTCACCTACTCATTCGATTTACCATCTCAGTACTTTGAATTCACCTCACACTCATTAGTCTCCGCTAGTCTTGGCCAAATCACTTAAATCTTGATCAAGATTTCATATATAAAATTTTTAAACATTAATTTCCTCTATAGGTATTAATAAAAATGTCTCAACTAGTCTCAAACACCATCAAAACCTCAACTTCCTATTTGACATATTACACCCTCACCCTCAATTCTCCTCTTGTAGCATTTTTTGTCACTTTTGCATTGTACAGACATGTACCTTTGAATATTGAGAATTTGAGGACACTTATCAATAATCTCTATCCTTTTATAGGTATAAATTAAGTCTCATGGTTAGACTCATTTTCCTTAACCCTTTTCTATCTCCTCCTTCTCTCTAATTAGCCTTTTTAGGCCTAGTCAACTCCTCTTTTCAACACAGTCTCTATTTTCCATATGAATCCATATTTAACCACTTTTAAACATAAAAAATATATTATGTAACATGTAAAACTACCTAATAACCAAATTTCATTTTTTTTTGTTACTTCAAACATTTTTTATTCCTATTTTTGTATTCTTACCCTAAACTAGGGTTTCCTGGACTGTGATAGGTCTAAGAGGCCTCCAAATTTTTTTTAATGATCCTTTCTCAATTCCAAACCTCCAAAATGTTATAATTATGTCTTACATAGTAGTGTACAACATTTATAGGCTTTAACCTCTTTGTTCTAACATCAAATCCCATTCAAAACATGAAATTTCACTAGATTCTATAATATAATCTACCTGTGTTTGACTTATAATAGGGTCTTATAGTTCATAATTACTTAATATATATTTGTAGCACTAATTATATACTCTCCTCCATCATAATTATCCTTCACCACATCTCCATCCATCCACAATCTCAGTCCTTTCACAAATGTGTTATCACAAGCATATACATAGGTTAATTATTTGTTATGAATAGGAGATTTAACATTGTTAGCCTTAGACTTATAATATTTTAAAAAAACACAATAAATATGTGAAAATAAAATTTCTCACTAATTATTATACTTATATAAACATGTTATCATTTCTTTTGAACTCACTTAATAGGTTCTTGAACATCACTTTCTCAGACTTATACAAAATAGTAATACAGTCCTACAATAGTAAACTTTGCACATAACAATAAGTTTTTATAAAACTCAAAGGCTATAAATATAATAAAAAACATTCATAAAATGATTCCAAAACAACACACATTTATTTAGTTTAATTAATTTTATTTTTATTTTATTCTTTTCACTTACATAGTCTTCACTATCATTATGGATAGGGCACAGGGTTTTTCCATTATCTTTAATCAACATCCAATATCTTTGTACATCTACCTCTTCCCAAAGAGGTCTACTCACTACCTACTGACTCCCTAACTCCTAATAACTTTATAAATTTTAATCTATCATCTACTTCAAACCAAAAACTCCTTACACCAAGGAATTGTAGACATCTAGTTCCTAACACCATTTGTGTTAAAATTGTCAATCTTACTCGAATTGCACTTAAATACACATTTTAGGTCAAAATCCATAAAACACCCTAAATGGTTTGAACTTGTCCCTTAAAATTTCCAATTTAGGTTAAAGTATCTCTAAATAAGGCAATGCATTTTATGGGCCAGCTAACTTTGATCATATCATTTCGAGTCAAAATGACCATTTTGCCATTTAGTGCTCTGGATCACTCTTGTCTTCTAATTCATTGGTAGATGTCATGTACCTTTGTTATTTGCTATTGGAAACATCCTAAATGTGAATATAGTTCAACATCACCTTTTAATTCCTCTCTAGTCAAATTATGACCCAGTAATATGATTATCTGACCATTTTGATTGATCAAGGGACAATTTTCAAATAAATTGCACAAATGTTGATTAACTTTGTTTAAGGATAATTAATCCAAATCAAAGGATTAAGTGGATTTTTCATGAGATTTGTTGAATATTTATTTTTGAAAATTTATTCCTATTATCTGTATCACCTAGTGACATCATCTATGGGGTGGCATCCATCAAGTTATAAGTGCATAAAATATCAGGATTATGGGTCACCCATGCCTAGTTAATGCCTCTCATGCCTCTTCAATGCCCCATCTTCCAAGGTCGTCTTGAGGATAATTATAGATTTAATTCTAAATATTAGGATTATCTTCAACCACACATCTCAATCTTTAGATGGATGGTTTAGGTTGATCCTGACCAATCTCAAAAATCTATAAATAGAGAGGCCATGAACATCATTTTTAAACTATTTTAGTGCAAGGTTATTATGCTCAAATATCTTCAAAGCTTGAACATTGAAAAGTTATAATGATAAATTATTTTCACAAAGCTTCATTGATAGGCTAGTTTAGTGGTTTACAATCAAGAGCCTAGGTTTTATGCAGTGTTCTTGAGGCATTGAAGGAGCTTACCACCATTGTTGACAAAGAAAAGGATGATTGATCAAGGGAGAACATGTTTTTGAGCCACATGGGTATGGTTAATCTATTTGGGAAGGTAATATGGTGTTGCTTTCTTTAATTTATTTCTTGTTATCCTTTTTAATTCTCATAGGAATAGATAGGCTGTGTTAGCTAGTTCTTTATGCATGTTTCATGGTTTATGGACTAATGCTTGAATAACTTGATTTGTAATCCTCTCTACATCTTGGCATGCTCAGTGGGACAAGATGCATCTTACACCTAAAGGAGATCCTTTTACAACCTTAAAAAACCTAATTGAGCTCTTAAAACTCTTGTAAATTGGTTTCTAGCATTATTTTGTCATTTTTGATTGCCACAGTTTTTACACAGTAACCGACATCGACAAAAATACCAACATCAGTTACTAACTTAACCGATGATGATTAGCAGAACCGACATCAGTTAGATATTGGTTAGGCATAACTGAAATTGGTGGTATTGACTGATGTCAGTCACTATGTTTTTTCAAAAACACAAAATTGAGACCTACTTTTCCAAAGTTTCTTGTTTCAAACTCAAAAGGGATTCAAAGCTAAAGGGACATACTAATAATTTTATTGCAGGACCAAGTGGAATATTTGCTTAAAACATGTTTGAGTCACCTTTGCATGCTTAAAAAAAATTATTAGGAACCTTGTTTTGGTTTGTAACAAAGAATTTTTATATGATTTTGGTAAATGTTTTCAAAGTTTAAAACTAAGACCAAGGGTTCAAATGAACACCACCAAACATTTCATTCAGGTTTAAAATTGAACACACTTATTAATTCTTGTTTGCAATAGTTGATTAGATTCATCTTGTGTGGCAAAAAGAGGAATTTTGCATGTATGCTCTTCCATTTTTCCCTTATAGGTGACCCTTGGAATCAAGAGCACCATTCCTATTGCAAATAGCCTAGTCCAAGGCTTATAAAGAATGTTGCCTAAAACACTCCCCAAAAACTCACTAAAGCTTGGGTGATCTTGAAAATGACCCTAAAGTTTTTCTATATTCATGATTTATTTATTTTCATGCAAACTTGGATTACGAGGGTGACTTCATCACCTCCCACAAGTTCTTTATGGAAGCTTTGACCTAGGGTTTCACCTCTTAGCATTGACTTCATTTGACTCCTTTGGAGTTGTACATGGGATGTAGTGGCACTTTGGACATTGCACTACACTAAGCGAATAGCAAGATGTAGTGGTTGTAAAAAGGACAAGACATTTTTACAACAAGCCAAGTGATACAGAACCAAAATCTATGCTTTTCTTTTACATTGTTTGGCATGAAATTCATTGTGTAATAGATTCCCCTAGAACATTCAAAACTTTCTAGTTTAGTAGACCCCACATGCCATACCCTTTCTAGAATTTGGATGATTATACTTAGTGTATTTTGGTAATTTTTGTTTGGTATGCTTTGAGACTAATTTTTTATTGTTTTTTCATAAGCCATGTCAAAATAATGTATTTGAGTTATAAAGGGTAGTGTTATGCTACCCAAATCATGGCTAAATATTTTGAGCCTTTGAGTCTTTTGAAATATAGAATTGATCACATCATTCAAGCATGCTTATGCCAATAGGCTACTCAATTTATTTCAAGACTTGTTTACCATTGTATCAAAACCATTTATTTCAAACCATTTTGTGTATACCATTTAGACCTCTATCTTGTGCTGTCATGTTGTCCACTCTTGTCTAGCTTGTTTGGTTCAATCCTAGTTTTCAATATTAAGTTTTTAATTAACCTTATCAAGTTTGGATCCAAACATCGATTGATTTTTTTAGGCCTCAATTTGTTAGGTTGATACATATATCTTTCTCTTTTGGGTTGCATAACTTCAGTTAATAAATTACCCAAATTTGAAGACTATTGATGGTTTGTTTGTTTAAAGTCTATCCTCATCATTTTTTGTGCCTTTATTTGGGAGAACACAACCTTTCTCAAAGAGCTTTTTGTCTTATGCCTTATGCCAACTGATCATGTTTATGTTTGATTCTATGTGTTAGGTCTATGTCAATGTTATTTATAAAATTTTTAGATTAAATAAAATCACATCAGCCTTTGTTTCAAGTCTAGCTTTTGACACCATTTGGCCAAAAGTCCTAGCACATTCCTATTTTTTTGATCCTAGCTTTTAACTCCATGGTTGGACAAAAGACCTAGCAATTCAATTTTTCCCTTTCCTAGTTTAGACTTTGTTTGGAACACTTTGACCTAAACTTTTGACATTCTAGTTTTTATTCAGACACTTGACCTTTTGTGCATATGACATTAGGTTGTTTTATGTCAAATATAGACACAAACTACTTTTGAGATGCAGCTCCACCCCTTCGACTAAGTTAAACTAGGTTTGAACCATTTATCTTTTGGATAGGTTTTTAGGGTTTTCAAAACTTTAAGTCTTTTTGTTTTTGAATATTTCTTTATTAAATGTAGATATGCCTAGCTACACTTATGGTGTAGTCATAGATAAACCAACTTATGATAAAATGGTTGTAAAAAATGACTTTTATGAATTTATTCAAGACCCATACTGTGATAATATGGTTTATGAGATAGATTTCTATCCACCTCACAAAAATTAGTCATGGGAACACAATTAATATCTAACTTATGATCCAACTCATGATCGAAATGATTGGATTTATCAAGAAGACTTGGATGTTTTGGCTTGTGTAAGTAATCAAACCCCACAACATACCAAGATCACCATTTTAAGACCTCTTCCTTTGGTTTACATAAGCAACCAAACTAAGAAACATCTATTCATTACCATTTTAGGACCTCCTCCTTTGGTTTGCATGAGAAACCAAACTAAGAAGCATCCATTTGTTACCATTCTTGGCCCATCACCAGTTTTTGATGAACTTATTATTGAAGAACCTCCATTTGATGAACCAATTGTTTTTGATCCCTTATTCAATAGCCTAATCTTTAGAGAGTCCATTATTGAACCACAAACCATTATTCTTGCTAAACCAAATGTTCCCCACTTCAAAAAATTTGTGTTCATCTTTGATCCCAAACAAGAACCATTACCTCTTTAAAAGCCATCTTATAAGGATCAAAATGTGTTCAAAATTGATCTTTTGTAGCTAGTTGTGAACCAAAACCAACATTTTATTGTTGAAACACCCATTTGTGGCAAGATAAACTATGATAAGTTACCTATTCATATGTTACCTATTTTTAAAGAGCCTCATCTCTTTGACAAGCTAGTCTAAGTAGAGTTATCTCTTGATCTTTTCCCACTCATTGAGGAGTCTCACTTTGACAGACATGATTTTGTTGAGAAATCCCTTAAGTAATTCCCTGTTTTTGAGGGGTTTCACTTAGATGAGTTAGTCTATGTTGAACCCTTCCAAAATGAATCAATTTTTATTGAGCCCATTATGCCATCACAAGCCATTACTTGTCAAAAATTTAGTGTTCAACAAAACATTATCGAAACAACCATATCAAATGAAGAATAAATATTAGAGTCAGGTTTCATTTTTGAATTGACATTGGATTTAGAATTTGAAATAGCCTCAACATTAGTTGTGACATTGGATTCAGAGTCCATTGCTTCATAATTAGAGTCAGAAACATATTATCATATTAGTTTTTAGAACATTGGTTACAATTGCCTTGCAGATCAATTTGAATATATTTATGATCCATATATGGTTTTTTAAGGATGATTATTTTAGCATCAACACAATTTCTCATAATATATTCTATTAGGATTGTGTTGCCTTTCACCATCCCATTATTACCACCCAATATAGCCATTATATTGACATTCCACCTCCCATAAGTGTCGATTAGGACTGATAGAATCACACTTTGTTGAACTGCATCCATGGTGACATAGCAGTTCAAGAAGAGCAAAAATTCCAAGACCACATTCATGTAGTAAAAGAACACTCTCCTAATGAGACGTTTTTGGAGGCACTAGGGGACAATCAAAGTCAAAACTCAGCATCTTCTAGTGAGAATTTTTCAAAAGCACTAGAAGATAATCAAAGTCAAAATTTACCATTCCTTAGTGAAAATTTCTTAGAGGCACTATAGGACTATCAAGGCAACTTCATTGGTGAAAACCTCTTTGATACACCAATAGTTAAGTACAAAAGTTCTTCATTGCTTGATGAAGACAAAATGAAAGACCAAATCAAAATAGCTTCCAATCTATAGCCTAATCAAATGGTTGCTACTCTCAAGATCAAACAACAAAACACCATAATGGTCCTATCAAGAGAATATTCATAGGTATTTGGCCTTGCCACAACCAAAATTATGTTAAATCTAGCATTAGCAACATTACATGTGACTGAAAGTCCTCATCTTCATTTGTTTCCCCACCATTCCACATTCCATTATCATCTACCATTCCCTTTCAAAATCGAGCCTACCATCCATTATTTGTCCTTGTTTACCATCTATGGCCACAATTTCCTTCATAGAGGCTACAAAGATACCTTGTATTCATGCTTGAAGGAATCAAAATCAATGACCAAGGAAGATCACAAAAGCACTCTTGGCAATCAAATTTGTAGGCCATTCTTAACAGAGCAACTATTTAGATGAGGTGTGGGATATAAATTAACATGATCAAGTTTTCTATTTATATCATTTGTTGATTAGGATGTGCATCTCCCCATCAATAGGAATAATAGAATCAAAAACTACACCCAGGCCAAAAACATGTACCATACCATTTCACATTGCCATGCCATTGCCATTATTACATATGCCTATTTTTCCATTATCATAGATCCTATCATTCACCTCATCATTAGGGGAAACCCTCTTACCATTGTATATTATCTATAAAAAACCATCATTATCCCAAGCAAGACCTTACCATCCTATCATTTCATTCCTATCTAGACCAAAGCCTATCTATAATCATCCTACCCAATCCTGTTTTGAGCTTGGTTCATTTGGTTCTTCCTACACCTTTTATGGGGGGATTACAATCAAGTTTCAACAATCAATCCAATTAATGTTTATAATGATAGTCTATGAAATTATTGTGATAGTTGATCTAGCAAGATATCTTTCATTTCTCATCCTATATCCACGTTTGTTTATGTGAGCCTAATTATAACTGCTTATGGGCAAATTAGTGTTTCACCAGTATTGATACTAATTATAACTACCTATGGAAAAATTAGTATCATTGACCTATGATATTTTATATTAGTTATAACTACCTATGGGAAAACTAGGGGCAACACTTGTTTACCATACATTTCTGCATCACCTTGCCATTACTATTTTAATTTGACTGGCCATTTTCCAGATTTAAGAACTAGTTGGGACCTAGTTGGTTTCACTTCACCTTTTATGTGGATATAATTAATATAAATTGAGGTCATTTTAGGACTATATAGGTCATTCTCAATTCATTATGAGGTCACCTCAATCTCCCTTACCTCACTCTCACTGACATGCAAGCATGGGCCATTGTAGCTGGCTTAGCTATCTTATTAGAACCTCTACTCTCAAGACGTGCATATCCTAGACTAGATGGTCCCACCTTGTGCATATTTTATCCAAAAATTACCAAAAAAATCATAACATAATCCACAAAAAACAAAAACATTATCTCACACTTTTATACATTTGTAAATTCCCATTCCACCATCCCATGCTCTCACTATTTTGTGAACAACTGATAAGTTTGGACGCTCTCACCATTTTGTAATCAAATGATAAGTTTGAATTATCTTCCCATTTTTTAAGCACAAAAACACAATTTCATTTCATCTTATCCCATGCACTTGCCATTTTTCAAGATCATTCTTTCTTGTCTCATCAGCTTCTTGTTTACCAGACCATTCTCATTTGTTTGGTGTATCTTCCATTTCTTCTATAACATCAATCATGTTGGTCTGATCATTGTTTTTTCTATCCCATTCCCTGGGAGATCTAAATTTGGCCTAAATATCATATTATAACATGTATCCATGGATCTATGTAGGTAGTGTCCACTTATCTCATACATGTAGAGTCAGTTCGGCCAACCCCTTCCTTTTCTTCTCTTCCCCCATTTCTTCTGTCATTATTCCTCTTTAATTATGGAATAATTGCCATGAAATTATTATTTGTTATGATGTGGTGGAAATTAATGCCTCTACTACACATGTATGAATATTTGTCTTTTATTTGCACTAACTTGGTTTTTATTTGTGTGTGTTTATTTAAGTTTTCTTGGTGTTTTGTTGTATTTTCTCAATGTTTTGTTGTACTTTCAAACCTCTCCTTTTATTTCTTCTCCTTTTCTCTTTTTATTACTTCTTGTCTCATTTTGGTCTTATGTTTCCTTTTTGTTTTTGCTCAAATCTTTTGTGTTTCAGAACATCTTGATGATTCACATGGATCTCAATTATTTATATCTTGATCCTATGTTATTACATTGTTCTTGAGATTTTTTTATTGTTGTTGGTGTCTTATTTTTTTGTTTGATTTTAGTTTTCTCTTTTGTGTTCAAGAATGCCTTGATGGTCAACATAGATCTTGATTATTCATATCTTGGTCTCATGTTGTTAACACATTCTTGAATTTTATTTTTAAACATTTTGTTCCTACTTAAGATCATATCTTGATTTCAAGTTAGGTTCATTATGTTTATCAATTTTTTTATTTTTTCTTTTTTGTTTAAATGTAAATCACTGTAACTCTAGTTTTGGTCATTGTTTCACCATTATCCTTAGTTATAGATATTCACATTTGAATTTGCTCAGTGTGATTGGAATCTTATCTCATTCTAAGTTATTCATACTTATGATGCCTAATTTATTTTTCTATAGAAAGCACTTTGTGCTCAGGTCTCAACATCTTAACATCAACATCATTTTCAATGAATGATTCTCAAGAATAGTTTTCCAAACCTAGGCTCATGATATGGAATTAGGCTTCTATGTATCATACATTTTATGCTTATTTGTCTATGCTTAGACATGCATCTCTTTGCATAAATTGTGAGTCTAATCAAATCTTGGTCATTTTTCATCATTCCTCATTCCATTCTCTCCCAAAATTAGGTGAACTACATTAGCCTAAAGTTCATGTTGGAACATGAGTCCATGGAACTATGTAGGTAGCACTCAATTTATATTGAGGTTAGTTCAGCTATCTCCATTTTTATTTTCATCTCTCTCATCACTTTGTGCATTCATATATGCTTGGTTTTATATGCTTTTTAAAGCCATTACACCATCACATGTACGTTTGTGTTGGCTTGCTTTAACCTATCTTTTCAGTTATATCCTTGAGCTATTTTGCTTCCCATTTGCCCATGATGGGACACAACATTTGAGTAATGTCTAAATCAAATTATCGCTACAAGGGAAAATATTTATTTATTCCTTATCAATGATCAAAGTTTACCCTGCTGGGGCACAACTATTTTATCACGATCACATTTTCTCTACTTGGGAGCTTCTTATTATCTTCTCTTTGGAGACCCCATTCTAGTGGTGCTTCCCTTCATGAAGTATAATGTTATCCATTTCCCTCTATTTCCAAGCTCTCCACATTAAAGCCCATGATGGTTGTATTTTAGTGTACAACTTGTCCCAAGATTGATCAGTGTTGTAAGCATGCAGCTTATACTCTCAAATTGGGTATGTTTATAGTGTGTCCCTTAAATTTATGGATTGTGTCTTTCCCATTCCCCCCATATTTGGGGCCTATTATACCTCTAATTATATTTTTATCATAGATGGTAATCACATGTGCAAGCATTATCTCGTCTGGGTGTGATCCATTCCCCAGGTAAATCTCTCACTTTCTCTCTCTTTTCAAGAGTTCATCCTTATCTTTCATCCTTGTATGTCCTCTTGAGGGGGTATCATGGGTCTATTGTAATTTCTTATTAACAACTCTTTTATTTGAAAAGATGTTGCTTTTCCTAAATGTCTTGCTATGCCTTCTCAAATAAGGGTAAAATGTAGACATCGAGTTCCTAACACCATTTGTGTTAAAATTGAATCTTACTCAAATTGTACTCAAATACATTTTTTATGTAAAAATATATAAAATACCCTAAATGGTTCAAACTTGTCCCTTAAAAGTGCCAATTTAGGTCAAATTATCCCTAAATAGGGCAATACATTTTATGGGCTAGCTAACTTTTATCATATCATTTTGAGTCAAAATGACCATTTCACCATTTAGTGCTCTGGATCACTTTTTTCTTCTAATTCATTGGTACACATCATGTACCTTTGTTATTTTCTATTGGCAACATCCTAAATGGGAATATGGTTCCAACACATCTAATGTCACCTTATAATTCCTCTTCAGTCAAATTATGACCTAGTAATATGACTATCTGACCATTTTAATTGATCAAGGGACAATTTTCAAATAAATTGCACAAATGTTGATTAACCTTGGTTAAGGCTAATTAATCCAAATCAAGGGCTTAAGTGGATTTTACATGAGAGTTGTTGAATATTTCTTTTTTTAAATTGATTCCTATTATCTGTATCACCTAGTGACATCATCTATGGGGTGGCATCCATCAATCCATAAGTGCATAAAATATCAAGATTATGGGTCACCCATGCCTAGTTAATGCCTCCCATGCCTCTTTAATGCCCCTTCTTCCAAGGTCATCTTAAGGATAATTATGGATTTAATTCTAAAGATTAGGATTATCCTCAACCACACATCTCATTCTTGAGATGGATGGTTCAAGTTTATCCTAACCAATCTCAAAAATCTATAAATAAAGAGGCCATGAAAATCATTTCTAAATTATTTTGGTGCAAGGTTATTATGCTCAAATATATTCAAATCTTTAACATTGCAAAGTTATAATGCTAAATTTTTTTCACAAAGCTTTATTTATATGCTAATTTAGTGGTTTACAATCAAGAGCCTAGGTTTTATGGAGTGTTCTTGAGGCATTGGAGGAGCTTACCACCATTTTTGACAAATAAAAGGATGCTTGATCAAGGGAGAACATGATTTTGAGCCACATGGGTATGGTGAATCCATTTGGGAAGGTAATATGGTGTTGCTTTCTTTCATTTATTTCTTGATATCCTTTGTAATTCCCATAGGAATAGATAGGCATGGTTAGTTAATTTTTTATGCATGTTTCATGGTTTATGGATTAATGCTTGACTAACTTGCTTTGTAATCCTCTCTACAGGAACTACCTTGATAACTACCTCTTCAGAAAACTAATTCTCATATGTCTATTATATTCAACATTCTTCATATTGATCACTTTCCTTATGACATTATATGTATAAAACTTATCTTGACCCACCTAGACTCATTTAGGACCCCTTACACACACTTGTTAACATGACACTCTTTCACAACTACTCAGAAGACTCTTAGTCATACTAATTACATTTCAAATATTCAAATTGGTGTTTTGGTAGGAAAAGTTCCCAAGGCCAAGAACAACCAATACCAAGCTGCTTAGTGACTTAATCAAGCTTCTTGGTTCCTATAGGACCTCTAACACCATATTAAACTAGAAGGATAAAAAAAAACACTATCTTTCTTGATGTTCCTTCATCATACTCCCAATGTACAAAGATGTTGGATTCCAATGAATGTTTAACCTTTATTCCTTGTCTTCCAGTTCATCTCTCTTAGATTATCCTTGCCTTTTTCTACTCCTTCATGCTTCTGATACTCCTCTTTGATTCCTTTTTTGCCTCTATCATAGACAAGTCTACCTTGATGCTTGCATTAAATTTCACTTCATGTGCACTCCCTCTTTCTTCTTTACCTATGTCACATGGGCTATGTATTCCCCCAAATTTTGTTTCTCCACTTGTACTTTCATATTCCCATACTATCATCACCATGCTTTCAACAAGAGCTAAGACAATTTCATGCCTAGTTGTTTCTACCTATTATACTACTACAAGTAATTCTTTCTCTTCACTCTCTTTATCCTCCATCATGTGAGTTTCATCTACTGCAACTGCCTTTTCCTCATTATCCACCATTTCACCTTGAAATGCTCTCTTTAAGGCTACCAATTCTTCCTCTACCTATTCTTGACTCACATAGTCAAATTTATAATTAGATTACTTACCTTATTCAATCAACTACATCTTATTTTCCAAGCCTTCAATGAGGCACTCATACTAGTATGCTACTTATTTGTCACTCTCATCACATAAGTGGTTACCAATCTCTTAATATGCCTCATAAAAACTCACCTCATCCATCTCAAGGTGTTGTTCAACTTCTTCCTTTTTTTCACTCAACTATTCTCTCATCATATACCTCATCATTTCTTTCTTAAGTTGCTTACAAAATTACTTTTTATTCTTTCTTTCCTATCTCATAGCTTGCATCTTTATTCTCCTTATCTTTTGACTTATTATCCACTTAATGATCTTCTTTCTCATGACCCAACCAAAGTGTGGGTTTTCATTTTTCCTCATCTACTCTATCATGATCAGCAAACCATATAATTGTTTCCTCACCTCTATCATCTCTTTCTCCATATCTTTCTTCTTGGTGTCATCATGCACCATCTTATATTTTTGGTATCTCCTCTCAGCCTTGTCATTATTTCTATTAACTTTATATTTCCTCATCTTATCTAAGATGTCTCTCAATCCCTTGGTCTCAATTGGACCTATACTTCTTTGACAAGCCTCCTCTACTTGCCACCTCATGACCTTTCACTTGGGTCTATCTCAATCTCTCTATTTTCCTTTCACTAGGACAACTCTTTATCTTTAATTTAAATCTTGATATCACTCTCTTGAGCTTTCCAACATCTCTCTCACTTAAAAAGCCTCACTAGCTTCAAGGCTACTTCCAATCTCAACTTTCACTCAAAACTCAACACTCTTGCATGAACATATCAAAAACTCAAATTAAATACAAAAATAATCATGTACCATGTTATGATTTTTGGTTTTTCTTATCCTCAAGCCTTAAACATATTAATCTGATACCAAATGATGCAGAGGAACTCTTTCATCCTCTATTCAACCATAGCTCTGACACCTACATTTAACAAATCTTGAAACCAATATTCATCTTCTTTGACTTATTTGTCAACTCTCATAAATTATGATGTCATTATATTATATAATCCTTATAACTTCTATCCTACTCATTATTTCTCCATGAAACTCACTATCCATTCACCATCTCACTAATTTGCATTCACCTCACACTCATTAGTCTTCACTAGTCCTGGCCAAATCACTTAAATTTTGATCAGGGTTTCATATCTACAATTTTTCAACATGAAGGTCATCTATAAAGATTAAAAAATTTGTATAAATTGTCTCGAACACCATCACAACCTCAATTTCCTACTTGACATATCACACCCTCAACCTCACTTCTCCTCTTGTAGCCTTTTTTGTCAATTTTGTATTATATGGACATGTACCTTTGAATATTGAGAATTTAAGGACACTTACCTACACCTTCCATCCTCTTCTAGGTCTCCATGAAGTTTCATGGTCAAAATCCTTTACCTTCACCCTTTTCTAGTTCTTCCTTCTCTCTAATTAGCCCTTTTAGGCCTAGTCAACCCCTCTTTTCAACATAATATCCATTTTCTATATGAACCTAAACCTAACAAATTTTAAACTAAAAAAAAAATTAGGTCACATGGAAAACTACCTAATAAACAAATTTTGTGCTTTTTGGTTGGTTCAAACATTTGTTATTCCTTTTTTTGTATTCTTACCCTAAACTAGGGTTTTGTGGATTGTGATAGGGCCGAGAGGTATCCAATTTTATTTTAATGATCCTTTCTCAATTTAAAACCTCCAAAATTTTAGAATAAGGTATTACCTACATGTGTGTAACCTTTCTAGGCTTTAACATCTTTGGTCTAACCTCTTATCACATTCAAAACATGAAATTTCACTAGTTTTTGTAACATAGTCTACCTGTGTTCTACTTACAATACGGGTTTTTAGTTCATACTTACTTCCTATAGATTTGTAACACTCCTTCAATACTCTCCTTCATTATAATGATCCTTCACAACATCTCCATCCATCCATTTTCTCTATCCTTTCACAAACTTGTTATCAATGGCATATACACAAGTTACTTGATTGTTTGTTATGAACAGGGGATTTAACACTATTAGCTTAGACCTATAGTATTTTTGAAAGAAAAAAACATATTTTCAAATAACCTTGCTCACCAATTATTTTACTCGTAGAACCACACTCTCATTTATTGTGAACTCGCTCAATAGGTTCTTAAACATTACTTTCTCAGACTTAATACAAAATAGTAATATAGTCCTATAATAGTCAACTTTGCACACAACAATAATTTGATCTAAAGCTCAAAGGCTCTCAACAAAATCAATATAATTCATAAAATAATTACAAAACAACACATATATATTCACTTTAATTAATTGCATTTTTATTTTATTCTTTTCACTTACATTGTATCCATTATCATTATGGATAGGGTACATGGTTTTTCCATTGTCTTTACTCAACATCCAATCCTTCTATACCTATGCCTCTTCCCAAATACTTCTAATCACTACCTATTAACTACATAACTCCTAATAAATGTCTAACTTTTAATCTATCATCTACTTCAAACCATAAATTGGTTACACCAAAGAACTATCTTGATAACTACCTCTTAAGATAACTAACTCTCATATGTATGTTACATTCAACATTCTTAGTCTTGATCACTTTCCTTATGACATTGTAAGTATAATTCTTATCTTGACCCACCTATACTCATTTAGGTTCCCTTATACACACTTTGTAACATTACACTCTTTCACAATTACTCAAAATACTCTTAGACATACTAATTACATTTCAAATATTCAAATTAGTGTTTTGGCAGGAAAAGTTCCCAAGCCAAAAACAACCAATAACAAGATACCTAGTGACTTAATAAACCTTTTTAGGTCCATATAAGACCTCTAACACCATATTAGCAAGAAGGATTAAAAAACACATGATCTTTCTTGATGTTTCTACATCATACTCCCAGGGAAGAAAGAAGTTGGACTCCAATGACTATTGTACCTTTCTTCCTTGTCTTCTAGTTCATCTCTCTTAGATCATAATTTTATTTTTCTGCTCCTTCATGCTTCATCTTCTCCTCTTTTCTTTCTCACTTACCTCTATCATAGACAAGTATACCTTCTTTCTTGCATCAACTTGCATTTCAAGTGCACTCTCTCTTTCTTATTTACCTTTGTCATATGGGCTATGTATGCCCCTAAATACTTATAATCCACCTATAATTTCATCTTCACATTCTATAATCACCATACTTTCAACAAGAACTAAGCCAATTTCATGCCTAGTTATTTCTACTTATTATACTGCTACAACTAATGCTTCCTCTTTACTCTCTTTATCCTCCATCATGTGACTCTCATTAACTAAAATTTCATTTTCCTCATTTTCTACCATTTCACCTTGTAATTCTCTCTTTAATTCTATCAATTTTTCCTGTACCTATTCTTGACTCACATGAACAAATGTATAATCAGATTGCTTACCTTGGTCAACCAATTACATCTCATTTTCCAAGCCTTAAATGAGGCCTTCATACTACTCTTTTTGTCATTATCATCACATAAATGACTGCCACTCTCTTCTTGTTCCTCATCCAAACTCACCTCATCTATGTCAAGGTGTTTTTCAACTTCTTCCTTTTATCACTTGGTTGTTCTCTCATCCTATACCTCATTATTTATCTCTTAAGTTGTTTTCATAATAACTTTTTATAATTTCTTTCCTCTCTCATGGATTGCATCCTTATTCTCTTTATTTTTTGACATATTGACCACTTAAGGGTATTCTTTCTCATGACCCAACCAAAGTGTGGGTTCTCATTTTTCCTCATCTACTCTATCATGATCAACAAATCATCTAATTATTGCCTCACCTCTATCATCTCTTTCTTCATATCTCTCTTCTTGGTGTCATCATGCACCATATTCTATTTGTGTTAGATCTTCTCAACCTTTCCATGCTTTCTCTTACCTTTATCTTTCCTCATCTTATCTAATATGTCTCTCAATCTCTTGGTCTTGACTTGACCTATACTTATTTGACAAGACTCCTCTACTTGCCACCTCATGACCTCTCACTTGGGTCTATCTCAATCTCTCTCTTGTACTTTCACTAGGACAACTCTTTCTCTTCAAGATCACTCTTGATTTAACTCTCTTGATCTTTCCAACAACTCTCTTACTCAACAAGCCTAACTGGATTCAAGGATACTACCAATCTCAACTTTCACTCAAAACTCAACACTCTTGTATGAACATATAAAAAACTCAAAAGAAAGACAAAAATAATCATGTACCTTTGTATGATTTTTTGAGTTAGTTCTCCTCATCCCTTGAACATGATACTCTAATACCGAATGATGTAGATGAACTCTTTCATCCTCTAATCAACCATAGCTTTAACACTTGCATTCAACAAATCTTAAAACCAATATTCATCTTCTTTGACTTATCTATTAACTCTCTCATAAAGTTTGAAGTCATTATCTTATATGATATTTAAAACCTCTGTCCTACTCATTATTTCTCTATGTAACTCACTATCCATTTACCTACTCATTCCATTCACCATCTCACTACTTTGCATTCACCTCGCTCTTATTGGTCTTCACTAGTCTTGGCCAAATTTATTAACTATTGATAAGGGTTTCATATCTAAAAATTTTCAACATGAAGGTCCTCTATAGGGATTAAAAAACTTGTCTCAACTGGTCTCAAACACCATCACAACCTCAACTATCTACTTGACTTACAACACCCTCAACCTCACTTCTCCTCTTATAGCCTTTTTTGTCAATTATGTATTATATAAACATGTAACTTTAAATATTAATAATATGAGAACACTTACCAACACCCTCTATCCTCTTCTATAACTCCATGAATTTTCATGGTTAGACTCCTTTACCCTCACCCTTTTCTATCTCCTCCTTCTCTCCAATTATCCCATTTAGGCCTAGTCAACCCCTCTTTTCAACATAGTCTCCATTTTCCATATGAATTCATACCTAACCAGTTTTAAACCTAAAAAATCTATTAGGTCATATGTAAAAATAATTAATAAAAAAATTTCATTGTTTTGGGTCAATTTAAACATTTTTTCTCTTTTTGTATTCTTACCTTAAATTAGGGTTTCCTGGATTGTGACAAGTTTGAGAGGTCTCCAATTTGATTTTAATGATCCTTTATCAATTTAAAACCTATAAAATGTTATAATAGGATCTTCCCTACCCATGTGAAACATATATAGGCTTTAAATTCCTTGTTCTAACCTCTAATCACATTCAAAACATAAAATTTCACCAAATTCTATAACATAATCTACTTGTGTTTACTTACAAAAGGGTTTTGCAATTCACACTTACTTCCTGTAAATTTGTAACACTCATTCAATAATCTCCTCTATCATAATTATCCTTCACCACATGTCCATCATCCACATTATCTATCCTTTCAAAAACTTGTTATCACAAGCATATGCATATGTTATTTGACTATTTAGTTTGAATAGGGGATTTAACACTGTTAGTCTTGGACCTATAGTATTTTTGAAAAAAAAACACAATACCTATGTGAAAATAACATTTATCACTAATTATTATACTCTTATAACCACATTCTTATTTCTTTTGAACTCACTCAATAGGTTCTTGAACATTACTTTCTCAAACTTAATACAAAATAGTAATATAGTCTTGCAACAGTCAACTTTGTACACAATAATAAGTTATTTTAAAGGTTAAAGGATTTCAATAAAATTAATATAATTAATAAAAAATTAAAAAACAACACATAAATATTCAATTTAATTAATTAAATTTTTATTTGATTCTTTTCACTTACATAGTCTCTACTGTCATTATGGATAGGGTATCAAGTTTTTCCATTATCTTTGCTCAACATCTAATCCCTCTATACCTATACCTCTTCCCAAATAATTTTACTCGTTACCTACTAACTTCCTAACTCTTAATAAATTTATAACTTCAAATATATCATCTAATTGAAATCAAAAACTTGTTACACCAAGAAACTACCTCTTAAGACAACTAACTCTCATATGTACATTACATTCAACATTGTACATATAACACTTATGTGGACCCACCTATACTCATTTAGGACCCCTTAAACACACTTTATAACATGACACTCTTTGACAACTACTCAAAATACTCTTATACATACTATTTACATTTCAAATATTGAAATTGGTGTTTTGGTAAGAAAAGTTCACAAGGCCAAGAAAAACCAATACCAAGCTACCTAGTGACTTAATCAAGCTTGTTGGGTCCCTATAGGACCTATAACACCATACTCAACTAGAAGGATAAAAAATCACACTATCTTGCTTAATGATCCTACATCATTAAGATCATAACAATATTTGAGGAACTCCTTAAATATACTAGTCAATTCTTATGGACAAATACTCATTAACATGCATTCATATCACTCAAGGACAAACAGATCACTGTACCCATTCTCCAATTTTGGGACTAGATAAAGACATTTCATGTCCATGTTGATGTTTCAAGTATGGTAGTGGGTAAAATCCTTATAATTTTTATCATCCCATCTACATTCACATTAGAAGGTCACTCTAGTTGAACTAAATTACTCAATTATAGAATGAGAAGACTTCTCCATGGTATACGTGCTTCAAAAGTTTCGCTAGTATTTTTTGGCCACCCTATTAACTTTTTATATAGATCATGAAGCACTTAAATACCTCATGAATTATCTTATGTTTCATGGTTGCATTTACTAATGGTTTTTTATCTTTTAAGTATTTTAATTTTCTATGATTAAGAAACTATGTAAGACTAATTATGGACAAGATCACTTGTCATGCATTATACCTTTTGAATAGGTGTGTTCCATAAAGGATAACCCAATTGATGTAAAATGTTTTCAAGTCACATGCATACCTAAGGAATTATAATTGATCATATCTTACCTTGCTATAGGTTCAATGTCAATTAACCTCAACACTTAAGAGAAAATTCAATTGGTTGTTTGCATTACTTTTTTATAATTAATTAGGGGTGACCTCTATAAACTTGGACACAATGAAGTATTACAAAGATGTCTAATTCAAAATGAGTAGGATTAAGTTCTTTAAGAGGTTCATAAAGGTGTCACTATAGTACATTATGCTTGTGATGCTACAATGTGAAAGGTTCTATTAGCAAGGTTATGGTAGCCCACTTTATTTAAGGATCCCAAAGTTCATGCACACCAAGGCGATTTTTATTAGCATGTCAGGAAACTGAATTAGGGGGATGATATTCCCCTTTATCTGATACTTTCCAAATAACCCCTTGAGAAATGGGTTTTTTTTTTAATTTTATTGGGACTATTACTCCTATAGTGAAGTGAATTGGTGCATGCTATATCATTACCACCATTGACTAACTCACCCGCTAGGCTGAAACAGTTCACACATGAGATTGTCTAGTTATAACTACTACCAATTTTATTTTTGAGGATATCATCACAATATATGGGAATTAATTTAAGGTTGACTATTTATTTTGTAACTCATTTCCTTAATGATAAAATAAATATACTTTTGGTGGAGATCATGATTACACACCACAAGACTAATTATATCACCCTCTAGACAATTGTACAATTGAAGCTTACAATAAAACCATGGGTCATATATTGATGAAGATTTTTAATATTGATCACACTCACTAGGATGATCAATTTTCTATAATATTATGGGCATATTGGACCACTATAAAATGTTAAACAAGAGAACTGATTTTAACCTTGTCTTTGACATTAAATCAGTTCTCCCATTTGATTTCTTTATACCTTATTTACATATTGTGAATGTTGGTCAGTTGGATGATGAAGAATATTTGAAATCATTTTTTGATGATTTTTTATATCTAGATGAAACACATTTTCTCATGCATTGGAGTCAAGGAGTGGAGAAAAAAAAATAGAAAGATTGACATGATAAACACATCAAAAATAAAACTTTTTATCCTAGTATGCATGTGTTGGTATATGACTCTAAGTTCATGTGACATTCAAGTATAATTTGTGTCCATTGGGATGTTCCATTCATCATTCATAGTATATTTCTAACAAGCACATGTAATTTAAATAGGTTAGATGGCCAGTTTATTCCAAGCCATTTTAATGATAGTCAACTTAGACACTAGTGTTATGAGTGATATTTTACATTTGTTAATAAGATGTATGCCACCTAATTAGTGTAGGATTTTGGTTTATTTTTTAATAAATCATGTAATTTTTGTATTTATTTTTATTATGTTTAGATCAACACTTAGTTCTCTCTTATTTTAATTCTCATATCAATGAGAACCACTGACATCTTTTTATGTGGGTTAAGTTTCAAGGTAAACAAAGTAAACATAAAGAGTTCAAAGGAAATGATGGAAGGAAATGTCTATATAAAAGGGGGGAAAAGTGGAAGCACATAACGATAAGAATATATAGAAGATGCAGTGTGTAAATGCTATGAAGGGATCAATATGGAAAAAGTAGGTTCCTACCTTGGGAATAGAAATTTTTAAATTCTTTTTATAGTTGATGCACTAGAAAAAACATAGGGATAGGAAAAATGCATTAAACATGATAAAGCAATAAGTTTAATGACAAGTATACCAAATAGACATCATAGCATACCATTAGAGGCATTAATGAGTGAAATGATGGATCATGTCATGGAGAAGTAAACATGGTCAACCCTCAAATATATAAAATTTTAAAATGTCTTGATTTTAATACTTTACTATTACAAATTTTCAAAAATATAAATCCAATTAAATCATTTTCAAGATATTATAAGGATCATTCATTGAATTTCAACACAAAATTCATAATCATGAAGTGACGTGATCATCATGAACTGTAAGACTAGTGAAATTGTGACTGGAGGAATGTGGTTGAAAGAGTTGTTAGTTGCATGTGTTTTCATCCACCATTAGAGGACACTGATGTAGGAAAGCTAGGTAAAATTGAAATATTAAACACATATTATTTTGGGAGAGTTAGATGACCATGCCTCAACCTTTAGGATCCTTGGAAGGTGATGTGGCCAAAGAAGAAGGCCTAGATAAGCAATCTTTTACCTTTGATTTATGAAGAGGAAGAGTTTAAGGTCATATAAGGATGATCAATTTTGATTAAGAAGGAATTAACTATTGATTTTGATGCATAAGTGGAAATATTATCATAGTAAGGAGAGGAAACATACATTAGGAAAAAACTGAAGATGACACATGAAAAAAAGAAGAAAAACATAACACCTCCACCCCTTGTGTTGATCAAAGAATTGAAATACACTAAGTCAATTTTGAATGCTAAGAACTGTGAATCTAAGCTGTCAACTTATCAAGTGTTTTATCAAAATCATTGACAACCTAAGAATAAGACAAACCTATAGTGCAATTATCAAGTTGAGCGTCAGAACAATAGGAATGCGATCATGTATGATCTCATGGTTTTAAATATTCTCAATGATGTCATAGTGTTCCACCTCTTCCAATTACCTTATTTTGATAATCCCATGTAGATTTTGAGATTTTTTATCTTGCACATCCATGAGGACTACTTTTACATTGCAATGCATAGGATGAGGATCACTACCTAAAGAATTAGCAAGGTCACAAGTTTATAATGTTTAGACACTGACCTTAATAGGGACTTAGATGACTAAGATGAAATTGATAAAATGGTTGTGGTACTAAAGTATAAAAATTAAGGCCACACCATGTATATATCCAGTCTTCAAGATCTTATGCTTCAGGTAGTTACATGCTTGGCCATGACCAAGCTTGGAGGAGTTGATAGATGGAAAGAATTTTATATGGTACACCTTTATACAAAAAACTAGATGGCCTAAGGGCATAAGTATATTTATTTTCAATACTTTGTCGAATGAATTGTTATAGATGTAGAAAATGCCCATTGCCTACCAAATCAAAAGTTTACTTAGGGAGCAATTCTTCTATTATTGTTATTTGATGAGATTGGTGTGCATGAATATATTAGTGGTAAATTAAACTAGGCATACCCACATCATAACAAGTCTCCATTTGATCTATTCAAATCATTCACCTATCCTGGCACCATTAACCCCTCCCATTAGATAAGAATAAAAGGATGGTTTGACAAGATGAAGGAAGCCTCTGTGAATGAATGGTGAACCCATAAGGAATTACCCAAATAGATGGGGTATCAAGCTAAGTTTGTGGTAAAGTAGCATTATTCACTTGCATGCATCTAGGTGGATCCTACTAATAACTTATCTAGGTTATTAAATCTACCTTATGCTTTCATGGCTAGGTATTTCATGAATTCTATGAATCAAGTTTTTGATAATCACCTAGTGAAAATTTACTCTGATAAGCTTGATGTCAAGTCTCATAATATTTAATTATGTGTGTGTGTGTGTGTGTGTGTGTGTGTGTGTGTGTGTGTGTGTGTGTGTGTGTGTGTGTGTGTGTGTGTGTGTGTGTAATAAATCATATCAAAAGAAGTAAAAATTAGATAACACTAATATTAAGGAACATCAGATCTTGGTTGGGGATAAGGTCCACATTATATACTATATGTTAAATCCCAATAAGAAGACATCAGGGACTAATAAGGATAGAAAATAAACCATTCCCCCACCCCTTACATAACTTGGAAGACATCATAAGGAAAACTGGCCAAGGCATGATGCCATTATGAGTGATTAATAGGAAAAACCAAAGCAAAAAAGGAATATCCCATCAGCTCCAAGAGATCGAGGAGTGATTATAGGTCAATAAAAATAAGGCCCTAATTCCACCACATAAATATTGTTCCTTTGGAACCAAATTTTTTATGTCAAAAGATGGGAAATTTGAAAAAATAACAATGATTCCTGAAAACCACCTGAGAAGGGACATTCCCCTAAGGATGAAAAGAAATCCACACCAAAACTAGAGGATGAACCCTCCCTAATATTTCAAGAATATTCTACCCTTGATGACACACAAGTGTACATTGGGAGTCTCATTGGTGAATAAAGGGATGACATAGGCACAACATTTTACATTAGTGTCTTTGATACTAACACAAGTCACCAAAAACATGAGTTAGACATTTAAGTAATTGATCATGACCCCACTAAGGGGAAAGATCCTATTGATGAATTTGTGTAATTAAATCCACAACATACTAATGAAAACCTTTCCATTCAGGCCCATTTCTAACATAACTCCATAGAGAAGGACCTTTATATGTTGTAGTATTTCCCTAAGAAGGACTCAACCAATTAGACTCAATAACATCTTTCCTTTTATATAGATGTATTTAATTAAGAGAGTTAATATATCTTTCCTTTAGATAGTATTATTTTGGCACTATGAGAGATAGAGCTTCTTGAGACATTTTAGATGGATTTTCAATAGTGAACATTAGCCCAAGCAAGTGTGACCCTTCTTAATTTTGCTCTCGAGGTGGAAAGGCAAAATGTTTTAAAGGATTTTAATGTGAATCAACTTAAGTGGAAGCATCAAGAGGTCATTTCTTTATACTACCACATGTGAGATGAACAAATAAATATTGAAGAGAAATTAGGAGAACTCAAGCACCAATTAGAAGCATCAATAATGTCTAGAGTAAAGACTCTAACACGCTGAAATACAATTTTGAAATGAGAATTAGTGATTGCTAATAGAATTCGCCTTTAAGGAAAAACTATTGATAAATTAGAGACCCTAGTAAAACTTTTTTTTGAATAAATGTAAAGACCAGGTAAATCCCCAACATGAGCAAACTTGGGCCACAAATCAATTCAATAAGGTTGTTGAAGTATTTAAAATATTTTTTATTAGAGTTGATGCTAGGATTCTTATCCTTGATGGGGTTTTTTTAAAATTAGCATGATCTATTAAATTTTTATAATCTAGGCTTTAGGTGCATAAACTTTAGTTCCAACAACTAGTCAAAAAAATAACTTATAATAAAGGACCATGAAAAACATGCCAAATCATTTTAGGATGGGGATGAACTTGAGATTAAAATAATAAATCATTGAAAATATCTAAACACCATTTTTTAGCACTCTAAGGATAGGTTTTAAAATAGTTCAAAATGCTTGAGGATATTTACAAGGATGCTACTACATCATTTGAGTGTTTGACAACTCAAGAGAGTGACTTTTTGTAATAGCCCAAGGAGACCAATTGACTCAAATAAGTATAATAGATTAAATCCATGCTCCACACTACATTGAATCATTGGGAGGAAGTGAATCATTAAGTCAAGCACATGGGACTTAATTTTTTTTTATCTGAGGGATTTGAAGAGGGTGTATAGTTTAGGATGGATTACTAGCTTAGTGTGGGGTGATGTTGGGCCCTAATTTTTGTATCTATTTATCCTAAGTGTTTTTTGAATATTATAGTGAGGGAGAGACATAACATGAAAGACCATATATTAGAAGAGGCAAGTCACAAATAATAAGGATACATGAAACATGAAGGAACCCAAAATGTAGTGTATATAAGAGAAAGTGAATCTGATATACAAATCAATCCTAGCTCAGAGAAGATACATCACACTATCCCTTCTAATTGTTGATACATTTAGACAATTGGGATCATGACCAATATGGATCTACTAGACCTAACTAATGGGTCTCATACCACACAATATCAGTAGAGAGGGTTTTAAAGCCTCTACTCAAGAAATATCATATAATAAGCATAGTTAGTCCTATGTTTTCTTATCAAAGTAAATGACAAAGTAAAGTAAAATCTAATCTAGTGCTTATTAGAGAATGTGGCACAAAATGAGGGTAATAATCATAAAAGTAAACATGTAAATAAGAAATCTACTCAAGTCAATGTAGAGGTAATCCTAATGCATGAAGAGAGAAATGTATTCATATGATAACAAATGCAAACATATCTACTTAATAAAGAGGGGTAATATTTAGGAATACATACCTTGAATATGAACTCGTCGAGCCTCAATCTCTCCCTTAGCTAATGGTGCTTTGTAAGAGGTTATTTTTATTTGTAAGGATAATAAATATAGGTGAGCACTATGCTACATGACTTTTCCTATGCATCCAAAAAAATTCTCCCACAAGACAAGATTATTCTTTCCAAGTGTAGTATGAAACCATAAGTAATGGCTCATCAAGTAGAATGGTAGATAAGTAGATGCACAAAAAAATGATTAATTCTATCTCTCTCAAATGAAAATGGTGATAAGGATGTGTTTATGTATCTGAGTCTAACCTTGAACCCTTTCAATGTTTTAGCTAATAGAGTCAGCCCAATCAACCCTATTCTTTAATAAAAACTAATTTAGTCCTAGACTAGGTTAGATGGGGCCAAGCTAATCTCGTAATATGTTTGTTTTTAAGAATAGGGTCAGTAGTAAATAACAAAAAGAGGTTTTGGCTTAGGTAAGGGATATTTGAGGTAGTGAATTTCTTAGGGGAGTGTGTAAGGGAGGTTTAAAATCTTAGGTAAATGTATAGGAGGGGTTTGTGTTGGCTTTAAATAGTGGTATATGGAACAACAATTTTGTGAAGCACTAATGTTCTGCCTGCCCTTTTCCTAGTGCACCCTTTATGGCATGCACTTAGAGAGATTGAGTCTTGATGGGTTCCATCAAGATTGAAATCATCAATAATTGATGAAGTTTAAAAATATTATGTGAATAAATTTGCCCCACTTAAATCTCATCATATTTCACACAATTGTAACATGGGATTGTGCTTCAGGAAAAAAACATCATAACACACAACATTAAGCTAATCATATTACAATAAGGAGTGAATAAGATAAATGAAATGACATAAATTAAAAATGCATAACTTTAATTACATTAGTGTTAGAGATTAATAATAAAGTGAAAGAAATGTGAAGGTGTCAAATGTAAGGAACATTAGGCAAACCTATAAAATATGTGCAAAATTAAATTTTAAAAAAAATATACACATAATATGTGGAAAAATTCTCTATGATGTCAGGATTCTAGAACATATTTTAGTTCAAAAAAAGAGTTAGTATAAACAAATTTATGGGTAAAAAATAGAATCTATTTGTAAATAATTAATAGGTAAATAATTTTGAATAGTAAATATAAATAGGGTGAAATTTAATTCATTTGTTATTTTTACTATTTTGAGAAAATATTGCTGTAAGAGAGCTAGTTGAGCCCCAAGAGAGACCATGGTGAGGAGATGATAACTTCGACATGGAGGATGCCTCGCAGTCGTAGCTAGTGTAGTTTAGGTAAGTAATGCATTAATTTAAAATTTTAGGTACTTTTATTTCAAATTAATCTATATATAAAAAATAGATATTAGGAAAAATGTAGATACCAAAAATTGACCCTTGGAAATTTTTAGGTAAACTAGGGGTAAAATAGGATATTAGGTAGGAAAGAATTAGGCTAATAAATGCCTAAGGAATTTATGGTGAATGGTTGAAAATTCATCACAAATTAAGAATAGAGTTAGCCATGTCGACTCAATTAGAAATGGTGACAAAAGTCAAGGTGGTTGACTTCATAGGAAAGGGTCAATTTAGTATTGTTAGGGGTGGATGAATGCATAGTAGAGGGTTAATCTAGTTATAAAAATGGGTATGGGCAACAAAGTACATTCTGGGGGATTCAATATATGATAGGTGGTTGATATAGTCCATTAAACTAAGTCGACAAAATGGCAAAGGGATGATATAGTATGTAAAGGATATGAAAGGCCCGATTTAGTATCAAAAAGGCTAATTGTGTCTTCAAGAATGGGTTGAATGCATAGTAGAGGGCTGACTTAGTATGATAAAGAGGTGATAGGGATGATTTATTATTAAAAGGGTTGATTATGTAGGAAAAAGGAAATAAATAAATAAATTAAGTTGATGTAGTTAATTTTTAGTATTTTAAGAATGTTTAAGAATGTATTTTATTACTATTACATTGATATCTAATAAATTCTTCATTGTTTGATATTTTTTAGAGGTGATAGAGATTTTGGTGCCAATTTGATGCATCATGGATACCAAATTTATTGGAGTGATTATTAGATGTGGATCAAGCTTGTCTAGTTGCCTTGGGATTTTGAGGCATCATGGAGATGAGGGGGATCCCACTTACTGTTGATCTAGTCATCATGTTCCTAAGATCATGAGAGCAACTGACCAACACTTTTTGATGGGAGGTGGAGAGGGATACCATAAAGGTAGGAATCACCTTTGAGGATGTCCATGCCTTTCATGGACTTCCCATTTTCAAGACTCTTATATTATGTGATGCATCAAAGGAGGATGCGAGATGATCCCTAGCCCATTTGGCATCAATCTTAGATAATAGTTATCATAGGTTTTAGATTTATATATTTGATGTGTATATCTTAGCCATTCTATATATCCATAGGGCATTGATAGGACTTATGACATCACATATTATATGTCACAAGTTGAATGGGAAGGTACTACTATATGCAATAGGCTTATGTCAATCCATCATGTAGTAAGGTGCATTGAATGATTTAGGATCTATCTTTTACGTGTAGCTCATGCATGATATGGGTGTTAAACTAACCCAAGGGTAGAATACAATGGAACCTATCATTTAATTATTGCTTGGATTTATGAGATATTACCTATGTATTAGTTGGTTGGGTTGCCCCATATAGTCAATTATAGGCTACCCTAGGTTATATGATGAAGGAAGGATCATGTAATGCATGTCATGCCCCATGTCCCATATTTATAGACTATGACATGAGGGTGGATAGTGTGTAGCCTTACATTAATATTTCTATTATATATCTGACTTGGAATACTATTAATATGGGTTTAGTGTGCATTCAAATCATGGACCATTATACGTCATGGGTGGATCCACATCTATTATCTCATGTACCTACTTATATAGGCCTATCACATCTGACATACCCTATAATAGTGCCTAAGTATTGGGAATGACATTCTAGAGTGTCAAGAGAGAGGAGGTGAAGGGGTGACTGTAAAGATACCTATTATCAGGCCTCAAAAAGTGAGACCATGGATAGGTTAGGTACAGTAACATGAGATGGTGAGGCTTGGTGTAAGGGATGTTATAATTATCAATGCTAAGGGTGAGGATGTAGGAGTGGAGCCACAATAGGGGTGATAGTGGCTACCTCAACCTCATAGGACATGGAGGCACTATCAATGAGAGGGTATATAGGCATGATTATTTCTACATGGTGATACTATGGTGGTTTTTAGACATAGATGGTCGATAAAAAGGCCACTAAGGATGGGATTGTGATGAGCTTGGGTGGTGACCCTATATTTTACACTTATATGGAGGTAGCTGACAAAGGAGGCTCTCAGTGATAATAGAAATGGTGAGAAATGTTTTGATTTAATAAATTTCTAACATAGCTTATTATTTATAGTAGACACCTAAATTTGGCTGTCAATAACCTCCAATTAGGGTTTTGGCCAATTTCTACCTAAAATGTATAATTTGGTCTAAAAATACTAAAACATGCAAAATGATGTGAAAATGACATATTAAAGTGTCTATTTTGGCTAGGGTATCCCTAAATGGGGTAATGCAATTTATGGGCCAACTAACTTTAATCAATTCATTTTGAGTCAAAATGTCAAATTTACACCTGGGTGCTCTGGATTACTCTTCACTATCAGATATATTTCACAAGACACATGCCTTTATTATTTATTGTTGGTAACATCCTAAATGGGAATACACATCCAATGCATCTGACATCACCTTCAAATTCTAATCTAGTCAAAATTTGGACCAATAACAAGGCACTTTGATTAATTTGGGTAATTTGTGCACAAAGTGCTTAAACATGCTTAATAGCTAAGTAACCCAAATTAAGGCATAATTAATAATTCCATGGAAACTTGTTGAATATTTGTTTTTATAAATGAATATTGAATATTTGCATCATCAAGTGACCTCATTTATTAGGAAGACATCCCTTGGCCATAAATGCCATAAATATTAGGATTCATACCTATTATGCCTCATCAATTCCTTCCATGATGCCCTCCATGCCTCTTAATTGCCCCTTCTTACAATTCCATGATTAAGATAATTAAAAACTTAATTCCAAAAATTGAATTAATCCTCAACCACACATCTCAATGTTGAGATGGCTAGTTCAGGTTGATTCTAGACAAATCCAAAAATCTATAAATAGAAAGGCCATGAACATCATTTCTAAGCTTTTTTGATGCAAAGTTATAATGCCAAATCGGTTCCAAAAGATTCAACCAATTAGTGTTACCATACCAAATTGATGCCAAGCCAAGCCAAGCCATAAGCCAAAGGTTCCAAGGAGAAGAGGAGATAGTGAAGCCTCCTTTGATGAAGACTTCATGAGCACAAGATGTGAAATCCACCATTACAAAGGCATTTGGAGAATCCAAGGAAGGTGAAGGAATTCTTGTGTTTGATTCCTTGCTTTTTTTGTGTGTTTGTCATTTTATTTTATTAACTAAGCTCTCCCTAGTGTTTAGGCCTAGAGATGTTATGTTATTAGTATGTTTGTTTCATCTTGTTTTCATTTTGGAACTTACACCATACTAACCATCCTCTCTTGAGTCAAATTCCTAGATCACATAATGGAACACTCAGTGGGACTAGACACATCTCATGCCTAAGGAGATCATTTTACAACTCTAAAATATTTATTTGGGCTCTTAACACTCTAGGAAATTGATTTTCTAACTTTATTTTGTCATTTTTGCTTACCACGATTTTAAATAGTAACTGACATCAACAAGAAATACCGACATCAATTACCTAACTTAATTGACATCGATCAACATAGCCAACATCGGTTAGATCTCGGTTAGACACAAATAACATCAGTCATATTAACCGATGTTGGTCATTATGTTTTTCCAAAAACATAGACCTGAGAGCTACTTTTTTAAAGTTCATTATTTCAAACTCAAAAGAGCTTAAAACCTAAAGGACATGCTAATACTTTTTCTATAGGACCAAGCTTGATATTTACTTAGAACATGTTTAAATCACCTTTGCATTCTTAAAAATTGATTAGGAACCTTGTTTTGGGTATTTAACAAAGAATTTAGATGTTTATGATGAATGTTTTCAAAATTTCCAACTAAGACCAAGGGTTCAAATAAACACCACCAAATCTTTCCTTTTGAGCTTAAAAATGAACACATTTATCAATTCTTATTTTTAATAAATTGATTAGATTAATTTTGTTTGGCAAAAAGAGGAATGTTACATGTATGCTCTTCCATTTTTCCCCTATAGGGAACCCTTATAATCAAAATCACCATTCCTATTGCAAGTATCCTAGTCCAAGGCTTAGAAAGAAAGTCATCTAAATCACTCCCCAAAAACTTGTCAAATTTTGGGTGACCTTAAAAATGACCCTAAAGTCTTTTTAATTTCATGATTTCTTTATTTTTATGCATCTTGGCTTACGAGGGGGACTTCATCACCTCCCATAAGTTATTTAGGGAAGCTTTGAGTTGAGGTTTCATCTCCTAGCATTGAATTCATTTGGCTCCTTTAGAGTTTCACATAGGATGTATTGTCACTTTGGACATCGCACTACACTGAGTGAATAACAGGATGTAGTGGTTGCAAAAAAGACTAGACCTTTTTGCAACAAGCCAAGTGATACAGACCTAGAATTCATGCTTTTTTTTTGCATTGTTTGGCATGAAATTCATTGTGCAATTGATTCCCCTACATCATTCAGCAACTTTTTAGATCTTAGACAAATCCCCACTTGTTGTGGAATTATTATTGGTGCAAGGTGCACCTCAATGTTCATTTCATAGTACTATCATTTGAGAGAAGGGGGGTGTAAAAACCCTACTATATAATGCACATTTAATTTTGGATGAACACTTAAAATATTCTCAAATGATTTATATTGATGGATTCTAACAATACCAAGCAACCTTGTCAGTTTAGGATCTAAGGGCAATTAATTAGTTGGTCTTGTCCAGATTAAAGTCTTGTTTGGAGTCAAAACTTGTTGTAAACAAATAATCCAAACCAAACATATAGTCCAAATTTTTCTTTGAATAAAGAGGCGTTATGCTACCTACATGAGATCATTCATTTGCCTTGTTCAAAATTTCATCAAAATTTTGAGAGTTATATCATCCACTTTGGTGTAGTTATGTTGTCCAATTGAGTCTAGACCTTTACCAAAGTTATTTAAGTCCTTCACTTATAATCTAAATTCAGAATTACACCTTTATAAGTTCATAGGTTTGATGTGTTAAGTCAGTTTGACATTTGCACTAAACTTGAGGGAACTTAGGTTTAATTTCCAATTTGGGTTTAAGGTCATTTAAGACTCATAATCATTGTCATCACTTGATAGACTTAAGCCATTTTGTGTTAAACACTTGCACTTTGAGTCTATACTCCATAAAATTTTGAGTCAAGAAAGGTAGTGTTATACTATCAAAGTTGTGATAAATTGTATTTACCTTAGAGAGTTTTTGAAACAAACTTTATATCACATCTGTTGGGTAGTATAACACTATTACAATGCCCAAATCATTTCAAATTTTGTTTCATGGACCCTTTCACATATAATTCCAAATTTGTTCCTATGTTTTCAAACCAATACAAGTGTACCTTTTATGATCCTTTGTCTAAAACATAGTTATACCATTCACATTTGTCTACCCTATTTATCAAAAGAACCAAGTTTTATACCATTATTTATGAGAAAATAAACTATTTCTAAAGTGCCTTTTGTTTCATAACTTATACCTAGTTGATCAAGTTCATGTCTAAGAATCAAATGCCTAGTATTTGTTAGAAGTGTTTCAAATCCATTAGATTAAAAGTATCATCTATTTTCAAAGTCTAGATTTTGATGCCGTTTGGCCAAGAGTCCTAGCATATGCCTTGTTTGAGCCTAGCTTTTGACATCGCAATTGGCCAAAAGACCTAGCAACTTTTAAATTCCTAGATTAGACTAATTTGAAACACTTCAACCTTAGATTTTGGCATTTTGATTTTTTGGTCCATTTACTTGCTTATCTTTGTGTAAATAGTGAAACATTAGATATTTTATGCTAGCTTGTTTCCTCACAAATCTTTGCATAAACCTTTTGATCCTTTTGATAAATCTAGACCAAAATGAGGCATCATTTATTTTAAATTATGTCTTTTTTAGAGTTTGTAAAACTCTTTGACCTTTTATCATAAAGAATTGACTATGGATTCAAACATGTATTCCTACACTTGTAGTGGACTCATTTACAATCCAAGGATTAGTAATATAGTTACACAAGAAGAAATGGTGCAATACCCCTATGTGGATAATATTGATTATGAAATGGATTATTATCCCTCTTATAATAATCAATTAGGGGCCCAAAACCAAGATCCATTAGCTAACTATCTAGTTAACACAACACCTTATTCAGAATAGGACCAAGATCAAACCACACAATACCTAACTACAATACCCCTAGTGGATGAGCTAGTTCTTCAATAGTCATATTCTACTAATACAACTTCCATTTATGAACCATTTTTTTAGTGACATTTGATAGAGAACAAAGATGATATTTTGGTTAGAGCCATAGAGGTAAGGGCCAAGTTTCTAGTTGACTTCCCCCATGAAAATTTACCAAGTCTAGTAAAAGATCCTCACAATATCATTTATGATCAATAGGGTTCTTCTAGCAATCTTATGGCTCTAGTCTAAACAACGTATCAAGACCCTAATATACATATAATCAAGGAAAAACATAATGGAAGATCACTTTAACTAAATACAAATAGCATACCAAACCTACGTAAATTTATCATTTGATTTAAATCAAATGAACATGGTAAGTAAGCCTCTCATGGAGCTAGTACCTATTGACCATTTTTGGTGCAACAGGCCAAAATTGATCTACTTCTTCCCTTGTTGTTCTGAGCCAATTCAATTTTGGTTGCACAAGTCTTTCGGTAGAAGATGAACCAGTTCAAATAACTCAAGGGCTTTTACAAATCTTCCTTGGACTTTTGTTCGAATAAATTCACAAGGAAAGAGAGCTAAAATGATTCAAGACACTTTTCCTTAAGGTTGGAAAAGTGGTTCAAAGTCAGGGTTCAAAGACATGATCTTTCTAAGAGTTAAGACTTTTGATCTTTGAGCCATTGAACCATTGAACTAGTTGGTTCAATCGGTTGGTTCAATCATTTGGTTCAATCAGTTGGTTCAATATTTGGTTCAATCGGTTGGTTCAATCAAATGGTTCAAATAGCTTGGTTTAAAGAATTGGTTCAGTCAGTTGGTTCAAGCAGTCAGTTCAAAGGTTTGGCTCAATGACTTGGTTCAGTTGGCTTGGTTTAAAGGTTTGGTTCAATGACTTGGTTCAAATAAATGGTTCAATCAGTCAGTTCAACTAGTTAGTTCAATCAAATGGTTCAATCAGAAGGTTCAAGGGAGTCTCCCAGAGCCCGAAGGACAAGTGCCCTTGCAGAGGGTAGTCAAGTGCAAAATGAGCCATTCTAGTACCCTTACAGAGGGCACTTAGATGACAAAAGGACCTTTGCAACTTTTCTAAAAGGCAATTTTAGAGGCCAAACAACCCTTACGAAGGGTAGGGAACACTTGCAAAAGAGAAGGCTAAAAGGGCAAGGTTTTATTCAAAAAAGTGAACAAGGCAGAAAAGTTGAAATTCCTTCAGATTTGTTCAAGGCAAGAGATGAAGAATTTCTTTAGACAAAATAATCGAAGGAATTCCTTCAGACATTTTGTCTGAATAAATTCATAAGGTAAAGAATAGGGAATTCTTTCAAAAAAAATCTTGCGGCAAAGTGAATGAAGCAAATTCTTTGGACATTTTGTCCGAAGGAATTCACACGAGGAAAAAAGCCGATGAAAAAGAGAATAAGCAAAAAAAGACAAAGGAAGAAATCCTTTAAATAAAATGTCTAAAGGAATTGAGGACCAAGGAGCCTGAAGGACCCTGAAGGGTAAGTGCCCTTGCTGGGGACTCTCAGCCAAAAATGAAGGGACACTTCTCCAAAGCTGAAGAGACACTTCCCCTTTGGGAAGGATCCGACAAGAAAGCTGAAGGAATTACCGAGGAGGGTGATGGGCTCAAAGATGTCAAAATTGAGCATGATGAACTACCCGTTGGAAGTTTAAATGCCCAGTGATAGATGCACAGATTTCAAATTTAAGGTGGTGAAATAGTCATTGATTTTGAAAAGCTTAAGGATAGGCTGCAAGTAAACATAGTGACCCACTAAGAAGATAGCCCCGAGTGCTCACAAACCCAAAAAAGACAAAGCCAGGGAAAGACAGTGGAAAAATGGACAAAATAGTCCAAGTGGTAAGGGAAGGTGTCGACTCAAGGAGTTACTCCAGCGGTTGACACAATATCTGCCAAATGGTCATTAAGGGGCACAAAAAATAAATGGCATCACCTATTTTTCTCCACTTTGCATTGATGAGCAGACAAATCACGTGAATATCTTGAAGGAGCAGTCTTGTTTGTAGAAAAGGAGGTGTGGCCCATGCTTTCACATTAATGTTTGAATGCCAAAGTTAAGACTAGCGATTACAAAGCATGGTTCTAGCAGGCCTCTTCTAGAAGGATGATATCAGAAATAGTGACTTCCACTTCCCAACACTCTCAATGCACATGGGCCAACTTGTAAAAAGGTGCCAAAGTCTTTTCCAAGGGGGCACCTTTTGTTTCCTCTTTATCTATATATATTGTAATCTCTCATTTGATAAAAAAATCTCTTAGCTTGTAAGGCAAAACTTTGCCAAGATCTCTTGGGCTTGGAAGGCGGGGCTCTGCCAAAATTTACCTTGAATCAAAGACAATATTTTTACCTCCATTTTAGCTTGCACTTTCATATATGTCTATGTTTTCATTTTGTGTTAAGGTATTTTCCTTTATGCTTTCACAGAAGGATTCTAGCATGTCTAGTGTATTGTGAGGTTTCTTCTTTTGCAGGTCTACCAGAAGTGTCTACAATAGAGTATAGGCATATGTGAATAGGCCACCATAGTGTGTCTTTGAACACCTCTAGTAGTTCTTCCTCCCTGTATCTTCACGAACCCCTAGCTCACTCATGTAGAAGAGTCCCTCATATCAAATGAAGTGTATGCCAGCTTGTTCTTGGTGGAAAGTGTAGGTTCAAGCTAAGTAGATCAAACTTTTTTAGTGTATCACCATTTAGTTTAGGTTCTATTTTCATCATCCTTCTCTCTTTTCACCCCCCCCATTGTTAGCAGTAAGAAATAAAGGACCTTAGAGATACATCAAAGGGAGGTAGCCCTTATCTAGAGACTCTCCCCCCAATTTTGCCAGACCCACAAGCAAGAGGGGAGTTTCCATTTTGACTCATGGAAGATAAGAGCTCAACCTCCTATCAAGGGTGCAATCCACCACATCAATAGTTTTTGGCACGCCTGATGGGATAATGTTTTAACACTCAAAAAAGTTCAAAGATTTGTGTTGGTCCTTTTACAGTAGAATGAACCATTAGTATAGCATCTGACATTTGATCAGGTGATTGTGGGTTAAGTTTTGTCCAAAAAATTTGAAGAATTTTGGTGTGTTCTTCAACCAACCAGCCTTTGGAGGCTTTTTCATCAACACCAATGGTGAATCTGAGTTGAATCAGCTAGTTAAGCAGTTTTGGTTCCATCAAGATATCTTATTTTTGTATGTATAATCCCATTACCTAGAATCATGGGCCTTTTATTCCTTCATATGGTTTTGATCAAACTTAGGGTGTTCATGGAATCACCTCAAGTAGTTCTCCTAGTATCCCTTCAACAATAAGGGAAAATTCCAATCCCAAGGTCATGAGTTGGAAGCAAACAATGAAATCATGGGGTAGGAAGGAGGAGAAGAAAGGTTTTGCCTAAAACTTTGAAAAAGATAAAGCTGCTCCTACTCATCATGATGATGCTTATGACCTTCAAAAAAGGCTCTTCTAAGAAGATATAGATAGGTGAATTGCAGAGTTGGAGTCTAGAATGAGATTCCTTAGCCAATGTGTGATAGATGGCTCAGACCAAATAATAGATTCCATTTCTAAACACACCCCATCTCCACACCTCCAAGAAAACTATCAGGCCACATCTGATATTGATGAAGTGTTGGCCAAATAGAAAGAGGAGAATCATTCGATTCTAGCTCAGGGACTGCCTCCTCTTCCACATGAGTTTAATCTTCAGCCTTCCACTTCATCCCTTCTTAGAGAGGAACCTATTTTGAAAAAGGCAAGTGAAGAAGAGAAGATCCAAATTGTAGCTACCTAGGAGGCTATCATGAGCAATAATGAAGATGAAATCATCATGGATTCTCCTTTTGAAGACATCATCAATAATGTAGAAGACACAGGACATGCATACATGTAGATGTTCCAGTAATATGAAGAGGAACGTAAGCATGGTGAGCTCTCTCCTCCCTTCTTTGATGAACTTCCTTGTTGCTTTGATGAGGATGACTATGCTGTAGAGATTGAGTTGGAGGAGGATTAGGAGGATGTCTTTTAACAACTAGAGACTCTAATCCTTGAGCAGGAAAAGGAGAGGCTTGTCCATCTTAAGGAAAGCCTTGAAGAAGAGAGCTTTGAACAAAAAGGTGATGTTCTATGGGATGAGCAATCAGTGTGTGATTCCATTTAAGACATCACAATAGTCACCCTTCTTCAAGAAATCCATGAGGGATTAGAGGATGAGTTTGACAGGGTCTTTAATGAAGCAAAAGGGAACAAGTCAAACCATGACGCATGTCAGAGGGACTATGCATATCAAAGGGCATATGGTGATGAGCCAACAACCATTAATTTCTTGATGAAACACACTAGCATGAAGAGCGAACATTCAACAAGCTTACAAAAACAAGAAGAGTACATATATGTTGGAAGCATGTTTGACTCTGATCCACTCAGATGCAAGCCAATCGAGGTGGCAGTTAAGAGGAGCAGATCACCAAGTCCCCATTCCATTCAGCCATTTGTCTGGCACCATAAGTTTCCTTGCCATAAAGAAAACTTAAGAAGTTTTCCCTTTGATCTAGGAGGGAGGAAAATATACCTGGTTAGCTATACATAGTATTTTGCTTTCAATTTTCTTTCCCTATTTTCTCTAAGTGCTATTTGCACAAGTAGTGTTTTGAGCCTTGTGTGTGTTTTCCTTTGTGTTTGGTGTAAAAAGCTTCATGATTGATTCTTAGATCTATCAGGGTTATTGCTATCTTTTTTTTCAAGTTACTTTCTGACTCTATGCCCAATGGCCTTTAAGGCAACTGGTTTCTAAGCATAGCATGCATGCTTCCCCTGGGAGTCACCAATTTGTTGACCATTTTTGGTCTAGCAGGCCAAAATCAATTTCCTTCTTCCCTTGTTCTGAGCTAGTTTAATTTTAGTTTCACAAGTATTTCGGTAGAAGATGAACTAGTTTAAAGAATGTAATGGATTTTACAAAGCTTCTTCGTAATTTCATCTAAAGAAATTCACAAGGAAAGAGAGCTAAAATGATTCAAGACACTTTTCCTTAAGGTTGGAAAAGTGGTTCAACGTCGGGGTTCAAAGACATGATCTTTCCAAGAGTTAAGAATTTTGAACTTTGAACCATTAAACCATTGAACTAGTTGGTTCAATCAGTTGGTTCAATCATTTGGTTCAATCAATTGGTTCAATCCTTGGTTCAATCAAATGGTTCAAATAGCTTGGTTCGAAGAATTATTTTAGTCGGTTGGTTCAAGCAGGTGGCTCAAAGGTTTGGTTTAATGACTTGTTTCAGTCAACTTGGTTCAAAGGTTTGGTTCAATGACTTGGTTTAAATAAATGGTTCAATCAGTCAGTTTAACCAGTTGGTTCAATCAAACGGTTCAATCAGAAGGTTCAAGGGAGTCTCCCAAAGCTTGAAGGACAAGTGCCCTTGCAGAGGGCAGTCAAGCACAAAATGAACCATTCTAGTGCCCTTGTAGAGGGCACTTAGATGACAAAAGGACCTTTACAACTTTTTTGAAAGGCAATTTTAGAGGCCAAATATCCCTTGTGGATGGTAGGGAACACTTGCAAAAGAGAAGGCCGAAAGGGTAAGGTTTTCTTCGAAAAAGTGAACAAGGCAAAAAAGTTGGAATTCCTTCAAATTTGTTCAAGGCAAGAGATGAAGAATTTATTCAAAAAAAATACCCAAAGGAATTCCTTCAAACATTTTGTCTGAAGAAATTCACAAGGTAAAGAATAGGGAATTCTTTCAAAAAAGTTCCCACGGCAAAGTGAACGAAGCAAATCCTTCAGACAAAAAGTCTGAAGGAATTCCTTCAGACATTTTGTCCAAAGGAATTCACTTGGGGAAAAAAGCTAATGGAAAAGGGAATAAGCAAAAAAGAGAAAGGAAGAAATCCTTCAGATAAAATGTCTAAAGGAATTCCTTTAGACATTTTGTTTGAAGGATTTGAGGACCAAGGAGACCGAAGGACCTCAAAGGGAAGGTACCCTTGTGGGGGACTCTCAACCAAAAATGAAGGGACACTTTTCCAAAGCCGAAGGGACACTTCCCCTTTGGGAAGGATCAAACAAGAAAGCTGAAGGAATTACCAAGGAGGGTGATAGGTCTAAAGATGTCAAAATCAAGCACGGTGAACTAGCTGTTGGAGGTTTAAATGCCCAGTGACAGGTGCACAGACGTTAAATTTAAGGTGGTGAAATAGCTATTGATTTTGAAAAGCTTAAAGATAGGCTGTGAGTGAACTTAGTGACCCACTAAGAAGATATCGCTGAGTGCTCACGAAGCCAAAAAAGACAAAGCCAGGGAAAGACAAAGTGCAAAAATGGACAAAATAGTCCAAGTGGCAAGGGAAGGTGTCAACTCAAGGAGTTACTCTAGTGGTTGACACAGTATCTACCAAGTGGTCATCAAGGGGCACAAATAGTAAATGGTGTGACCTATTTTTCTCCACTTTGCATTGATGAGCAGACAAACCACGTGAATATCTTGAAGGAGTAGTCTTGTTTGCAAAAAAGGAGGCACGGACCATGCTTTCACATTAATGTTTGAATGCCAAAGTCAAGACCGGTGATTACACAACATGGTTCTATCAGGCCTCTTCTAGAATGATGATATCAGTAATAGTGACTTCCTCTTTCCAATGCTCTCAATGCACATGGGCCAACATGTAAAAAGGTGCCAAAGTCTTTTCCAAAGGGGGTTCCCTTTGTTTCCTCTTTCTCTATATATATTGTAATGTCTCATTTGAGAAAAAATCTCTTAGCTTGTAAGGCAGAACTCTGCCAAGATCTCTTGGGCTTGGAAGGCAAGGCTCTACCAAAATTTACCTTGAATCAAAGACAACATTTTTACCTGCATTTGAGCTTGCACTTTCAAATATGTCTATGTTTTTGTTTTGTGTTAAGTCATTTTCCTTTGTGCTTTCATAGAAGGATTCTAGCATGTCTAGTGTATTGTGAAGTTTCTTCTTTTGTAGGTCTGCCAGAAGTGTCTACAATAGAGTATAGGTGTATGTGAATATGCCGCCATAGTGTGTCTTTGAACACCTCTGGTAGTTCTTCCTCCCTATATCTCCACAGACCCATAGATCACTCATGTAGAAGAGTCCCTCATATCAAATGAAGTGTATGTCAGCTTGTTCTTGGTGGAAAGTGTAGGTTCAAGCTAAGTAGATCAAACTTTTTTGGTGTATCATCGTTTAGTTTAGGTTCTATTTTCAGCATCCTTCTCTCTTTTCACCCCCCCTCCATTGTTAGCAGTAGGAAATCTAGGACCTCAAAGATACATCAAAGGGAGCTAGCCCTTATCTAGAGATTCCCCCCCAGTTTTGCTAGACCCACAGGCAAGAGGAGAGTTTCCATTTTGACGCATGGAAGACAGGAGCTCAGCCTCCTGTCAAGGGTGCAATCCACCCTGTCAACAATACCTTCAACAAGAGTGTTGATAGAATTAATTAGAAAAGAGAATCTAAGTTCTAACCCATTCATACAAATTTTTTTGATAGATAACTTAATACATATATCAGTTATAGAAGAAATGTCGTCATCCTCTACACAAAATAGTGAGCCAAACATAGTGGACAATGTGCAAACAATGTCCAATCTTGGTCAATGTGGTACTAACACATAAATAACTAGCCAACAACATGTACCTATAGTTAATCCCATGAGAAAATCATCATACCAAGGAATAGGGGTTTTTGCACTCCAACCTCAACTAGTTGATTCCTCGAGTATACAACCTACAAGATTAGATAATCAAATAATGGCCAATGTCACACCTTAATGATAGAATATGATTAATCCTACTCCCCTTCAACAAGTAATGAGTAGTATTCCATAGAAGTAATCATAGTCTAGTGTATCAATGCAACAAAGGAAAAATACATTGACACCTCAATCAAGGGTAATTAATGTTCCTCCTCACTAGGTAATGAAAAACATACCTCTTAAGTCATAGACAATTATGCCAATTCAAAACCAAGCAATGACTAATCAACAATGTGTAAATATTAGTCAGTAATAGCTACCAAATCTACAACCTACTTTCACTTCCTCATAGGGATTCATGCAACAAGAAGGCCCCCATGTTTTTCAAGTACATATTAGACAACTGATGGTTCAAAATGTGCCACAAATTCAGAGATAGGGTCTTGGTCCATAAGTTCCCACTCAATAGCCAGGTTTGATTAGTTGGTAGCATGTCCCTTTTCAACCAAAGTAGGCACAATATAGTCATATCCCTCCATCCCAACCACAAAATTCTCCAAGTCAAACCTTTATCACCAACCCAAACTAGAATATCATGTAGCCAAATGTGTAATTTCAAATACATCCCAATCCACATATGCATATTCCTAGTCCATTCCCCAACCAAACCAATGTATCCCAATAGGTATCTCCATCATATCCTGATCAAAGTGTCATACTTCTGACCTCCCAACCATTTATCCAAACAATATTCTCCCTCAAACTAGTATCCCTTCTAATTTCCTATCCCAAGAATTACAACAGATGAAGGATACAATTATTATTATTTAGGTAGGGAAGCAGACTAAAAAGTTCAAATTGGATGACGTGTGTCTTTATCCATTCAACATGGAGTATTTGTAGATACCATTTCCTCTAGGCTACAAACCACCTAGATTTTACAAATACAAAGGGAAAGGTGACCCTAAGGCCCATTTAACCAAATTATTTATCACATGTCAACCAGTGGCATATAGCAACATATACATTTTGCTATTGTTTTCAAGGATCTTGGCCGGATAAGCCTTGGAGTCATTTTTAAAGTTGCCCAAGAATTCATTAGTAGATTTTGATGATCTTTTTGATAAATTTGTGAACCACTTTTCCTATAGTCTTGAGCATGATATTTCATTAGTGGACTTGACACAAGGAAAGTAAAAAGTTGGTGAGAGTTTTGTAAGTTATTTAAAGTGATGGAGAGCCTTACAATCCATTTCACCCATAGTTTACTAGATAAATAATTAGCCACTATGTTTACCAAAAATTTGAATAGTGAGATAGCTTGTCATCTGGAGTTACAATGTGCACATACACTCAAACAAATCATTGATAAAGGTTTATTGATCAAACAAATTTCATCAATAAAGGAATCATCAAGATTAATTCTATCAATCAGGTAGATATTTAATAACAACATTCTAATCAAGCACAATCATCACAACTAACATAGGCCAATAACCAAGAGAGACCAAAGCAATTCAATGACAACAATAATGTTGTGGGAAATGGAGTATCTAAATCCCATCATATGAAAATTGTGAAAACCTCATCTGCACCAATTTTTAAGCTTACTCCTACCTAGAAACCTCTCTAATAAATACCATAAACACAATAACCAAAACCTAAACAACAAATACAACAACCTTTACCATTACAAACCACTCCTCCTAAGAGAATCGTGCCTGCACATCGTGTCTTTAGTGACCTAGGAAAGCCCATTAAATTTGTATTTCTCAAGCTTATTATTACTAATCTGATTATTTGGCCTATACCAAAACATTATTTGTGAGTCATTCCTTATCCTGATAGGTACCATGAAAATTAATTCTATGACTATCATCAAGTCAATGGGCATAATCTATGAAGGTGCATCCAAATCAAGCATTTAATTAGAAATATGTTGGAAAATGGGGAGATGATATTGGATAATAGTGATTCCACTTCCAATCAAACTCTTGGGATTTATCAAAACCCCTTTTCTTGACATAACAATCAACAATAGCAAAATAATTAGCAACAACAACAACAACAACGGCTAGTGAAGCAACAAAATCAATAGCATCAAAATCAAAGGCCAAACTAGTAGAATCAACAAAATTAGCAACAAAATCCATAATGACAAAATAGTAGACAAAACCAAGGTCAGAATAGTAACAACTAACAAACCTACCATGTAGTTTCATATGACTACAATAGGGTTGTAGGTCATATTTTAGGGGTAGCATTAATACCATCTCCATTAATCCTAGACCAAGCACTAATCAACCTAGATCATTGCTAAATAATACTATTCAGCCAAAGTACATGGATGATCCTTCTTTGACTTGGGGGTGCATGAAATCAAACTAGAAAACTATGACTTCCACTTTTGGATCCTATAACAACAAATCATTCTTGCCATGTGACCACATGCAAGTGAACCAACAACTGAGACTTATCTTATCTGGTCCCACACCATTTCCAATAGTAGTTAGAAATAATGGTCTAGTATTTAATCCCAATTATACAATCACAACTTGGAGGTCGAAGATTACTATCCCCAGCCCACAACCATATGCCACTTTTCCTATCATCGAACCAACCATTTAGTTTCAAAATAAACCATTCACTAATGACCAAGATAAGAAGTTTGATATTATGGAACAATTGTAGAAGATACCATCACAAATTTCTATTTTAGATTTGTTACAAATGCCAATAATCCACAAGAACATTTTTAATGATTTTTTGACCCAATTTACTATTTCTAGTGACATATCCCTTGATAAATTTCAAGCTTTGGTTGGACACCTAGCTCTGTTCCAACAAGTCACATTCAACCAAAGCGATATGTCTTCCCTTGGCCCACTCCATAATAATCCATTATACATAGAAGTTTATATATGATGGAATAAAATAAAATGTGTCCTTATAAACAATGGATTTGGCCTCAATATAGTGTCTCTAAATATCATCAATCTTCTTGGGTACATAATGATAGATCTCAAGTAAGAAACAATAACTATCAAAGCCTATGATAATCAAGAAAGAGAATCACAAGGCACCATCAGTTTGCTAGTTATCATTAGGCCTTTGACCTATGATATACTTTACCATGTACTTGATCTAGAGTTATCATATAATATTGTTTTAGGTAGGCCTTAGTTACATTAGATTCATGTAATCCCATTAACGTTGCACCAATGTATCAGGTTTTCCCACTCAGGGATGGAAGTGAATATTCTACAAGATTTACACCAATATGAACACTACAAGCATCTTGAGGCTGAATTTCAAAGCTATAATTATTAGTACGGTATGAATCTAAGTTCCAAGTAGGATAAAGAAAAGGCTATACTTATTGATCCTTCACCAGATAATTGTATAGATCTTAATACCTTGGATTCCCTTTCTCACATGCCACCTCTTGAAGCTTATAATCATTTCATCATTTTAGATAATGGACTAGGAGAGTATGTGACCCATGATACATTTCATATTTCCAATCTTCTTGAGAATACAAAAACTTTGGGTGACCTAAAGTCACCCCACATAGACATTGGCAATAAAAGAACAAAGATACAGGACCTATCACATTTGTACTAGCATCTGGCCTAGAACCTGACCCTCTTGAAGGAGATGAATCATGGTTATACAATGACAACCAAGCTGATTATTATAAGAATGAAAACTATCCTATTCCTAATAAGATCATGGAGCATCACAATTATGAAGGAAGAGGCCTCAAACCAAATCAACAAGGGACCATTGAGCTAATTTCCATGGCCAAGTATGAAAGACCTTATGGACTTGGATTTAAACCACCTGGGGGTGACCCCACATATCTTATTCAAACTCCATCACCAATGACTTGTGATGATGATATTGATAATGAAGTAGAGTCTGATCATAGCCTCACTTTTGATAACCTAGCTGAAACCAACCTATTTGATAAAAATGCCATTTGTACCCTTACCTTAGTCATTCATCGCAACCCATTGCCATTATATTATCCCCAAATTATAGATTGGGATCAACAAGAATATAGCATGTTGATTGATGAGTTTTAGAAAGATGAAACATTCTATGATTTCTTAGGCCTTAGAGACAACATTCCATTGGGAGATCACAAATCAAGATTCTCAATCACATTAGATCCTACAACCTATTTTAGAGAGCAAGTGAACACCCTTAGCCAAAAATAAATAAATAAAACATTGAGGTCCCAAAGTGAAAACCTCTTAAAAGCGCTTTTTGACACAATAAAAAGTAAAGATAAAGGCTAGTCTAGTGGTGAAAACCTATTTTAGGTGATATTAGATGGGGGTGTTCATTCTTCTTTGAAATTAGACCAGGAGACCACCAATGATGAACTTGTTTATGGATTTGAGTTCATTTTTGAGAAACAACAAGTATTTGATCAAACTCTTCAATAATTTCTAGCTATTTTTGTCACATGGGTAGATCTCCCATTATGGGACTCAAATTCATCATGCCTAGAAGAAGTTGAAGAGCAAGTCTTAACAAAGGACCCTAACATAATCTAATAGTTCAAGTCATTGCCTACTATCTTAGAAGATGGTTCGACCCTTTTAGTCAAAGATACAATAGAGGTAAACATCATGACTCCATCAAACCTAAAATGGATAAAATTAGGCACATCTCTCACTGAGGAGGAACATGATGTCTTTATAACTCTATTGAGAGAATTTGAAGATCTTTATATGGGCTTAGTTGACATACCAGGTTTGGACCCCACCTTGGTTTTGCACCGCTTTGTGGTTAATCCTAATGTCAAAATGGTAAAAAAAATATAGATAAGATGCATCCTCACATTATTATTTTATTAAAGAAAGAGCTGGAAAAACCCTTAGAATCAGGATGTATCTGATCCATTGACTACTCAGAATGGGTCTCTAATGTAGTACTTATTAGTAAAAATATTGAAGGGATCAAAATTTGTACTAATTTTGAGAAATCAACAAATCTTGTCCTAAATATGATTTTCCATTGCCTAATATTGACATGATCATTGATTCCATGGTAGGTTATGCAATGCTTTCACTCATGGATGGCTTTTTAATATACAATCAGATTAAACTCATGCTAGAAGATCAACATAAAATAGCATTCACCACTCCATGGGGAATATTTTTTTATCAAGTAATACCATTTGGCCTTAAGAATGTTGGAGCCACATATTAAAGGGCCATGACTATCATATTATATGATATGATGCATGATATTTTTGAAGACTATGTCGATGACATATTGCGAAAATTCAAAACTACGGCTGACCATCCAGCAGTGCTGTGTAAGATATTTGAAAAATTATGAGAGTAAAAAGTCAAACTCAATCCAAAGAAATGTCTTCGGTGTAATTTTAAGAAAATTACTTGGCTTCATCGTGTCTCATAGAGGTACTGAAGTCAATCTAGCTAAAGTTCATGCTATAACCAAAATGCTACCACCAACCAATTTAAAGGAACTTCATAGTTTACAAGGTAAGATATAGTTAATCTGGTGTTTCATCTCTCAGTTAGCAGACATGTGCCATCCATTTACACATCTTTTTAAAAAAATAGTGGTATTTCGCTAGGATGATCACTACCAAATAGCTTTTAAATAGCTCAAAGACTATCTTGTTAATCTGCCTATTTTATTACCTTTTATGCCAAAAAACCCATTCTTGTTATACCTATTAGCTATTTATTATGATTTGGGGGCACTCTTGGCTCAACATGATGACAATAGAAAGGATCATGTTGTATACTAATTAAGTCATACCTTGGTTACATATGAACATAGCTATGCACCTATTGAAAAATCTTGTCTAGCCATGGTCTTCATAGCTCAAAAATTGCATCATTACATGTTGAATAATAAAACCATGGTCATTTTCAAATTAGATCCACTCAAGTATCTACTATCTAAAATGGCTTTATAAGGTAGAATGGCTAAATTATTCATGCTTTTTAGTGAGTTTGACACAGAGTATGCCAATCAAAAATCAATCTAGGGACAAGTTCTTACAGATCAACTTATTGAAGCACCTCTCATGGACACATAGCCACTCACATTTAAATTTATTGATGAATCCATTATGATTGTCATTGACACACCCCTTGAGGAGTAGCTCTAGAATCTATATTTTGATGGTTCATTCACTACACATGGATCAAGGGTAGGCATATTATTTATTATACCACAGGGGGATCTAATCCCTAAATCATTCAAAATTATTTTTCCTTGTACAAACAACATGGCTGAGTATGAAGCACTTGTTCTAGGACTCTGACAATTACTGTAGTGGAATATATCTTGTCTCCAATTTTATGGTGATTCTCAGTTAATTATCAATTAGGTTACAAATCATTTTCAGACCAAAGATGACAAGTTGATTTCATATAAATCCATGGTCGACACTCTTAAACAACAAATTGCCAACATTCAGTTTGAGCACATACCAAGGGCTAGTAACAAAACTACAAATACCATGGATACTATTGGTTCTCTGATTTGACAAATAGATAAATCTAGAGAGTATCAATTTCTCATTGAAATTTTGTCAGCACTAGCTCATGAACCTTCAACCATTACCATGATTTGTGATATTGTTGGTCCTAATTTTATTTGGTACTCAGACATTTACAACTACCTTCATGGCCAAGTTCTAGCACCTAACCTCTCTAATAAACAAACCAAATCCTTCATTCATCATTCTTTTTGTTATACTCTACTTGGATCCACTCTTTACCATCATAGTTTTGATGGAAATTTGCTTCATTGTTGAACTTTGGTAGAGTCTACATTATCATTAAGAGAAGTTCATGAAGGTGTATGTGGATCCCATTCTAGTAGGGTAGTCTTAACTAAAAATCTATTTTTAATAGTTATTATTATCCCATAATGGATGTAGATGTCACTATATATGTGAAGAAGTGTGACAAATGTCAATGACATATTAGTCTGATTCATGCCCTAGCAAAAACTTTGAAATCAGTGTTGACACCATGTCCATTTTCTACATGGGGACTTGACCTCATTGGGAAGATCAACCCCACTTTATCTGATGGCCATAAACGTATCCTTATCACCATAGAATATTTCACTAAGTGGGTTGAAGTTATACCCCTCACTTATGTGATTGAAAAACAAATTTCCAAATTCATTTTCAACCATCTCATCTGCTACTACAGTATCCCTTCTGACATTATATTTGATAATTGAGGATCATTTAAAAATAAGGATGTAGACCAGCTATGTACTAAATATCACATCATACAACATTTTTCTATAGCATATTACCATCAAGGTAATGGCCAAGCTGAGGTATCCAACAAAACTATTGTTAATATTCTCAAAAATATTGTTAATGATGTTGATTGTGATTGGCACCTCTAGATATTCCCTACCCTTTGGGAATATCATACCAATCATCATACCTCCATAGGAGCCACTCCATACTCACTTGTTTAAGGTACTAAATCCATCCTTCCCATTCAGGTCAAATTTCCTTCACTATGCATCTCTTTCAAGCATGTCTTGGATGATCATGACTATCGAGTAGCTCGCTTGCAAGAGATAAACTTGCTTGATGATAAATGCATAGCTGCACTCAACAATCTTCAAGCATATCAAAATCAACTCAAAGGCCACTATAATTGGTCTATTAAGTATAGAACATTTGAACTTGGTGATATTTTTCTTAAATAAAACTAAAATAATACCATGGCTGAGAAGAAGCATAAAGGGAAATTCAAACCAAACTAGATAGGGCCTTTCATCATCACTACAAATTATGGATCAAGAGCATACATGCTCACCACACCAAATGGAGAGAAACTTTCAGAGATGATGAATATTATTCATCTCAAATGGTATTATATTTGAGTACTAAGGTGTATTGTTTGTAAGGACCATTTTAGTTATGCCTTTTTGTCACTATTCTTCTTTGTATAAATATCATTCTTATCCATCCTCTTTTCCATATCCACTTTCCATTTCTGACCTACTAACCCCATGTGTTCTAAAGCCTAGGACATTTAAACTTGGTTTTTTCCATTCATTACACATTTTCAACATTAAGGTATCTAATCAATTTCATTAGTTAGTTCAAGTACTTCAGACAGAGATCATATTTTGAGATAGTGTGATACAAGGTTTGGTAGTTGCATCCTTCATTTGTTAATCTTTTCTTACCACTAGTCTTGCTACTAATTATAACTACATTTGGGCAAATTAGTACCATTGATTTATGTTATTATGTCCTAGTTATAACTACCTATGGGAAAACTAGGGGCAACATTAAGCCTTGACGTACCAACCTACCAATTTTAATGTTGTACTATGCCTTTCAACTTACTATGCCTAGTTTGTTTGAATTGACTACCGTATTAGTTGAATTTATCCACTATAAAGGCAAAACTACAGTGACTTGAGGTCCTACTTTGGGACTATATAGGTAGTGTTCAATACTTTTTGATTTTAGCTTAGTCATCCTAAGTCACACTCTCACCATTTTATTAGTAACCTAAGCCATGCTCTCTCCATTTTGCTAGCAACTTTAATTTAAATGCTCTCACCATTTTGTGATTTTGAACCATTCATTGTCTCATCATTCTTGATTGAGTTGAGACATTCCAAAACACTTCTAAAACATTTTCAAAATCATTAGAAAAGAACAAAAACATTGACCACTTCTTTGCCTTAAGGATTCTAGGAACACTTACTAAGTTACAAGAAAATCACTTGTCATTTAGTTTCCCCATCCTTTTTGGCCTTTTTCTCTCACATGCTTGCCATTTTTCAAGACCATTCCTCTTTTTTTCTCACATAAATTCTATTTGTTTTCATCAGTTATCACATTCTTCCCTTTCCTTGAGAAAACTACATTTGGCCTAAAGTTTTTTTATTAGATATTACATCCATGGAACTATGTAGGTAGTGTCCACTTGCCTAGTGCATATATAGCTATCTTAGCCACCCCCTTAATTTTATTTTATTCCCCCATTTTATTCATTTTTTAAGTTGTCACCTATTTTCTAAGGGCAATATTCATAGGGTTTCTATTATGGTGTTTATTTGTTTATCTTTTATTATTTTATTTATTTGTCTATCCATTTATTTGCTTTCAACACTGTTACCTTGATTTAGTTTATGTTTATTCATTGGGTGATTCCTTCTCCACACTTACACTTGAATCCATCCCTATTCATATGATTACATTATCATCATGGTTTTTATCATTGGTGTATTATTTTCTATTAGATTACGAGAGTCAGTCCTAATGCATATTTTGGCCAAGTCTTTATGGTCTTCTATCATGAAGCCTACCATCACATGCTATAGCAAACCTTAGCTTCAAGAACTATAATCAACAATGGTAGTATCTCTTTGAAATCAACATCTTGATTTCATCCTAATCATATCCCAAATAGAGTAATTAACTATGAAAAAATTTCAACCTTTATTAGTTTAGACATGCATCTCTCTACTAGTAGGTTGTCCCAATTCATCATTACCCTCTATATTAAATTATCATCATCCTCATCCAATTTTATCATGTTTTCCATAATCAGGGTCCAATGATTATAACTGCTTATACGAAAACCATTGTACATCATTCCACCTACATTTTTCAATGATTATAACTGCCTTTGAGTAAATCATTGTGTTGTCACCACTTTACTTTTTTTGCCTATAAAGGGGCATGTTATTATCTTGTTTGTCTATTCTAACTAGGGAAGCTTCATGTTCTCAATGATTATAACCACTTTTAGGCAAATCATTGTGTTATCATACCATGTTGCCACTATCAGGGTACAATGCTTATAACTGCCTTTGGGGAAACCATTGTACACCATCCAACTTGCATTCTCAGTGATTTTGACTACTTTTTTAATATCATTTTTCTCACCCCATCATCTTTCCTTTCTTTGGTCCCCTTATTTCACTTCTTTTCAAGGGACTGTTTGCTGACCTACTTATGCCAACCATTCCCTCAAGGGGGCATCATACAGTTAGTTTATCATCATTATATTTTTAGGCATACATGACCTTTTCATTATTTGAGAAGACATTACTATGCTTATAACTTGTAATGCCTTCATAAATAGGGGCAAACTATAGACACCTAAATTTGGCTACCGATAACCTCCAATTAGGCTTTTGGCCAATTTCCACCTAAAATGTACAATTTTTCCTAAAAACACTAAAATATGAAAAATGATGTGAAAATGACATATTCAAGTGCCAATTTTGGCTATGGTATCCCTAAATGGGGTAATGCAATTTATGGGCTAGCTAACTTTGATCAATTCATTTCGAGTCAAAATATCAAATTTGCATCTGGGTGCTCTGGATTGCTCTTCCCTTTTAAATATCTTGCATAAGACATATGCTTTTTTTATTTGTTGTTGGTAACATCCTAAATGTAAATACGCATCCAAAACATCTGACATCACCTTCCAATTCCAATCTACTCAAATTTTTGACTAATAACAAGGTATTCTGATCAATTTAGGTAATTTGTGCACAAAGTGCTTAAACATGCTTAAGATCTAATTAACCCAAGTTAAAGCATAATTAATAATTCCATGGAAACTTTTTGAATATTTGTTTTTAGAAATGAATATTGAATATTTTCATCATCAAGTAACCTCATTTCTTGGGAAGACATCTGAGGAGTGTCATTCAACTCCTCATTTAATCAATGTTCAATTGATGTCTTATCAACCAGGGCTAGTGTCCAAAGTTGTCTGAAGTAAAGTGTAGGATGGTAGATCTAGAAGTCTGCTTGTGAGGGTTTTTGATGGTCCTATTCTATCTTTGAATAATAAAATAAATGTGTCTTAAATGACTTGATTCACTCTCTTGATGAAAAGGAAAAGATGTAATTATTTAATCAAATGAATCCACTCTTTTTCTTGAAAGTAAAATCACACTCCTATTTACGCTTGCATGGAAATGGAGATGTTTAACTTGAAAAGGAAATTTGGTTCACACATTTGCCTTAAAATAAACCACACTTTGCTTAGAAAGGAAATGACTTAGAATAAGGAAATGCCTTTTGAATAGTGAATTTGTTTTGATGTTTTATGAATGAATGCAAACATTAGAAAGATTTTGATTAGTTATAACAAAGAGTTAATATAACATAAGTACCTTACACAATTCCTAGTTCTAAGGAGATTCAGCCCTTGCTCCTCTTGGACTTAGGAACAAAGATTAATCAATACTAAAAACTAAAGTGATAATTCATAAAACTAAAATGATTACAATCTATCTAAAACCTGTAATATGCTTGTATGTATCTTTCATCTATTATTTTTCAATAACAAAAGTCTTACATTTTATGCTAATACAATCAACTCAAAATAGGATGAAAAGAGATAGGATTCCTTGGTTGGTCCACTCATCCAAAGATAGGAGATTATATTTCCAAGAGATCTAATTATTCTGATGAAATAGATATACTATCTTATAATAGTCCTAAGATCCAAATATATACAACTTTATCAAAAGCAAATCTTACAAAATAGCAAGCGAGTATTTTCTTCATTTGACTCTAGCTAGAATGATTCTCTCTCATCTTAGCTTTGTCTTTACAAAATCCATAGAATTGACCCTACAGAGTCAGTAGTAATGAGCTTGTGGAGTCTGTAGAAACAAGCCAGTGGAGTCTGTAGATTCATTTTGTGTGAGTTCATAGTTTTGCTAGATGGAGATCAAAATTAAACTTTCACTATACATCACCTATGTCTTCTTCCTAAGCATTCTCCACAACAAAAATCACTAAAAAATGCTCTTTATTATACATTAATGACAAATTAAAGGTTTAGTCTTTGATTCAATATAAATAGTATATACTTTCCATGTAATAACCATCTAACAATCTATGATTTTCATAACATAATATCCTTAGAGAGATGAATTGAGGGAAATAACATGTCAATAATGAGCTATATTTTGAGCTCATCATCTCCCCTAGGATTTAGCTTTTTCAACTCCCATTAAAAACATTCATTTACATTCATAGATCTCACATCTACTTTTCAAACTCTGACTCAAATCATAGTCATCAAATTCATCTATTATATGCTAGTCTAAATTTATTGTAAACCCTTGATGTTCTTGAATCATTTGTTTCCATAGATTGAATTTCTTCTTTGATTGTGGAGCCCAACTCTGCCATCTTAGAATAGATATGATCAACAAAGGGGGTTTATATCTCATGCTAATCCATTTCTTTTCTCCCCTAGAGTTTATTACCCCTATTAAGATTTCTAAAATTAAGGTAGCTTTCCTTATACTCCATCTTAAGTTATTTGGATACATGACCTCTCATCTTCTAAAAGGCACTGAAAGTTGGTCCCACCTTTTCACACTTGCAGTCACCACTGAATCAAAAATCTATCTTAAAAACAAGTCAAAAGAAATAGCACAATCATATAAAGCTTATAAATAATGAGTTTTAACAAGTATAGTTAAAATTCTTTTTGATCAATTTGGGGATAAAAAGGCTGGTCTAATACATAATCCTGTAGTCTTAGCATGATTTGTATACTCCTAAAATATGATTTTCCATGCTAATTGACTTTTGAATGTAGAATGCAATGCCCTTAGTTGAGCTTCTCCTACATGAAGGTTTATTAAGAACTTATTGTGCTCATGGTCTCCTATGATCAAATCATGTAAATAAAAGTCACAAAGAGAATCCTGTTGATCAGGTTCAGCATTATAGAAAATTTCCAAAAATGTTGTTGGCTATAAAATCTTGTAAGGAAGATGACAAGAGATCCTCAAAATTTGCCATCTATAAAATTGTTTAAATAAAAACAAACTATATGCAGGATAAGGATTTCTACATGCCAAAAGAGATTCCCCTAAATTTTAAGTATCTTGTAAATTTTCTTCTAAATCTTGGACCTTAGCTTCTACTTCTTTCTTTTCATTTTCCAATATTTTGTTTGAAGAAGTTGAAACTTTATTTTTCTATTTGAGTATGGAATATTCTTCTTCAATTTGATTTAGCATTTACAAGGTAGGAATACCTAGACAACTTGTTTGACAACTTCAGTCAACAAATACCTTAGAAGGAGAAAGTGCAACATTAGAAGGCACTTTAGAAGATTTTACCAAAATCTAAAATATCCTATTCTCCTTCTTTATATTTTATACATATAGCCAAAGGTCTATCTATTCACTTTCATTTTTATTTATTGTTTCTTCTAATTTGTGAACTTTTGATACATGATTGGCATATGTTGTGTCCAATTTTTGCATTAACAATGAGTTTAGATGATATTTATTCTGCAATTGACTGATCAAGTTAGCAATGCCAGTTGTTTGTTGTTACTCTAGAGCTTGATCTTGAGAAAGCTTCAAGGTTAACTACATGACATGATCATTTAGATTATATAACTCTCCTTTTTCATCTGTGCATACAATTTTTCCTTTATTCATTGTAGTTTCAACTAAAACATGTGGTTGTCCCACCATACTTGATTCCTCTATCATGATTGGCTCTTCTCCTAGAACTGGCTCCTCTATTATGATTAGAGAGTTCCTTTTGAAACAAGTTTATTCAACATCTACAGTTTTAATGATACTTTAATGTATGGGGGAATGAGATACCTTTTTAAAAATATCTAGAATGTCTACAGCCTCTTGTTCATCTTCATCTATCAGAATTAACCTTCTCCTTCTTTTGGTTACTCTTTGAGCTACACTCGGTTGTCTTTCCTTTTCAGCCATCAAACCCTCAATCTTCTCAAGTTTTGTAGCAAAATTTCATTTAAATTTTCTTCTTTTTGACAAGGGATTTGGTTGCACTACAGATTCCTAAGGTTCCTATGGGGACCTTGAAACTACAGGGATTTGAGACCCTATTGTTCCTCTTGAAGAAGAAGAAGAAGAGATTTATTTGAGACTACAGTCTATCATTTCTTCTTTGGAGTTATTTTCTCAACTAATGCAGTAGGTGGAGGTGAATGTTCCTATAGTAAATTTGAGGTTTCTTATGTAGGCAAATTTAGAATTTGTTGGGTTACACTATTCTTAAAATCCTTCTAGACCTCTTGTCCTTGATGAAGGAAGTGATGTTGGATAATTAGGTGAATAAGGCCATGGTGCCTAAGATCATCATTGGGAGTTATAGTCATAATTTGGAGGGCACCATATAATAAGGATGGAAGGTTAATATTGTAATGAGATTTTTGCCTCCCATACTTAAGGTTTATTAATATTTTCATGGCTTCTCCTCCTAAAAGACTATTTTGTCCCTCACAAATGATATACTTAATTACCCACTTGGATACAGATTTCTAAGGTTCAAGAAGTGAATTTATATGAATCCTTTTTGATTTTCCCTTGGAATCTATTAAACACAAATTCCCAGTCTACTCATTACCATTAAACTGAATAATGAAATCATTAAATGGAATTATGCCTGTCACTCGCATTCCCTCTTCTAAAACTTGTATGATTTGACTTATAATTTGAGTTGAAATAGGAATAATAGTGCCTTTAACAACTAAAAACTTAGGGGTGAGATTAGTGATGAATTCTCTTACCATTATTTTGTGGAAACCCTAGAAATTTTCAATGAAAGGTAGCCAACCATTTTCTCTAAACACTACCATAGAAGCTTTGTATTTATGAAGATTTGCTACATTCTTCAGCTTTGATCTCATTTTTTGTTCCATTTCTACTCAGATTTATACACAAATCTATTTATTTAACTCAGATTAGGGTTAATATCAGCTTCTATTCAAATTTGTAGGCAACAATCACTGAGAATCTGTAGAAATAAAATGTTTTGTGTGAAACTCCATAGCTTCATGAGTCCATAGTTTGACATGATTACTTTATATAGTTCAAAACCTCACATTTCTATGGAGTGTGCCAGCCATTTTGTCAAATTATTATAAATTGGATGAAATGATGATGTGGCACTTTGACAGTGATAGTTATTTATCATTTCATTTAGAACCCCTTTATGATGTCCCATCATTATAATTATTGATGATACAATTAATTATACCAAATCTGCATAGGTCATCATGATGTAGACATACACCTTTGTTGTCTTATTTGCATGCTTATCCATTATGGTATGTGTCATGTCATTCCATTTTGGAAGGCTCAAGTTTGGGTCATCTCTATAGAATAAATATTAATTAAATCAAAGATGATTAGTTATGTAAACATAAATAAATAGAATATATGTCTCACTTACTTTTGACCTTAGATTTATCTTTTGCTCACCATTTGTCCTACACAAATAAGTTTGCATGGATTAGTCAATAGGTGTTGAAAGAAAAAAATTTATTGCATAGAGAAGACTAATCATAGTGACATGATGAGATTCTCTTGTTTTTTTTTTCTTACATATTTTGTTTTTGCCCTTTGACTAGCCATTGCTGATTTTCTAGCCAAAGCCCTTTTTACAATGCATAGTGAGCTAGCAAGCTAATTTTTTGGGCATGTATTGTCAATAGTGTCCCTAGAAGGATTTTAAATGTGTGTGTGTGTGTGTGTGTGTGTGTGTGTGTGTGTGTGTGTGTGTGTGTGTGTGTGTAGAATTATCAAGGAAAATGTTATATGGAAGAAGTAGAGTCTTCTAGAACAACTACTAGATTTGAAATAGTTTCCCTAGAAGAAGAAAAGTCCTTCAGAAAGGCTACTTGATATTTTACCTTTTAAACAAATTCTTATTTATTGAGAGGTTTCTGATAAAGCTTCAATCTATGTCTATTGACTAACATAACTCTTCTGCTATCATTAATAGGTATTATCTTAACATAACCATTTTCAAAGACCTCCTTAATTTTATAAGGTCCCAACCACCTCATTTGTAGTTTTTCTTTAAACTGTTGAAATTTGAAATCAAACAATAGTGCCTAATCTCTTTTTTGAAACTTCCATTGCTTGATCTATGAATCATGCCAAACTTTTCTTTGATGTTATACCAATTTAGTTCTTTTTAGTGCTTCCTTCCTCATCTCATCAAGTTGATTAAGATGTACGAGTCTTTCTTTCTATATTTCTTCTAATTCAATCCATACTTCTATAGCTATTTTCAAAGTTTGTAATTCAAATTCAACAAAGAATAAGGGCTTCTCACCATAAACCAATTCATAAGGGGAAAATCTAGTTGTTGTTTTCTAAATAGTATTATAGGCCCAAATAGTTTTTGGTACCTTATCTACCCAATCCTTTCTACTAGAATTAACAACATTGGTTAAAATGGTTTCCAATTCTCTATTAGTGACTTCAACTTGTCCATTAGCCTATGGATGGTATGGAGATGTTTTTATATATTGAGTTTGATATACTTACATGAAGTGTTTTATCATGTTTGACATGAATTGTGGTTCTTGATCTGATACTATCTCCCTTAGAGCACTAAATATTTGTATGATTTTAAAATATAAGAAATTAGCTACCATCTCTTCTCTTACATGAGTTAATACTTCTACTTCTACCCACTTGGTCACATAGTCTGTACATATTAGGAGATATTCTTTTCCTCTGGAAGGAGGATCCACAAGACCTATAAAATTAATTATCAATTTCTCAAATGGTTCTAAAACCAATTGAGGATGAGGGTGCAAAGGCAAATCTATTGAAAGAGTAGGCTATCCAATTCTCTAACAAGCATCACAGTGTCTGAAATATCTTTTTACTTTCTGATGAAGGTGAAGCCAATAATATCCTGCTCTTAGGATTTTATGTATGGTTCTTTGAGTTGAATAATGAACTCCTCTTGGTTCATCATGATAGCTCTAATGATATCATAAGCTTCAACATTTATCACACACTTGTGAAACACATGGTCAGGACCAAGTTTGAATATCATTCTGTTAATCCATTTAAAAGAAAAATTTCTTTGATTAAACATTTCTTCTCTTTTTATGAAAATTGTAGAGGAAACTTCCCTGTGGCAAGGTAATTAGATATATCAACAAACCATGTAGATTTTGATGAAATAGAAAATATTTGTTCATGTATAAAGTCATCTTCCTCACTTTTAGTGTTTATTCTTGATAAGAAATTAGTAACTACATTAGACTTCCCTAGTTTATCTATAATAGCAACATCAAATTCTTGTAAGAGCAACAACCATTAAATAATCCTACCTCACACAATTAGTTTGTTGGTAAGATATCTAATCATTTAATGGTCTGTATAGACAAATACCTTGTAACTTGTTATGTATTGTCTAAATTTGTTAATTGCATAGACTACAACTAGGAATTCCCTCTCAATTATGGTGTAGTTTCTTTCAACAAGTGTCATGTTTTTGCTAATATAATATATAGCATACATGTTATCCTCTTCATCCTTTTATCCAAGGACTACTCTTATTGTTGTATTATATATATATATATATATATATATATATATATATATATATATATATATAGAATGGCTAAGTCCAATTTGGTCCTCTCAATATTGGAGTAGTAATGATTTTAGCTTTGATGGTCTCAAAGGCTTGCTGGCAATTATCACTCCATTTGAATGTACTATATTTTATAAGCAAGGCAAACATAGGGGAACTATTTGGCTAAAATAATCTATGAAGCATCTGTAATAACCAGCTTGTCCCAAAAAACTCTTAATTTTAGTTTGTGTTTATGGGATGGGTAAGTTGGAGATTATTTCAACCTTGTTTGGATCTACTTGAATGCCTTTTATAGAAATATGGTATCCCAACACTATTCCTTCATCCATCATCAACAAAAAAATTTCATAGCTCAAAGATAATTGATGTTCTTCACATCTAATCAATATTATTTCTAAGTTGGTAATAGCCTCTTCATAAGTTCCACCATGAATGGTGAAATCATCCATATATACTTCAACACAATCATTTGTAAGGTTAGAGAATATTTCTAAAACTGCTCTTTAGAAGGTTGTTCGAGTATTACAGAGTCCAAATGGGAGTACTCGATAAGAAAAAGTTATCCAAGGGAAGGTAAATGTAGTTTTATCTTAATTTTTAGCTACCACCATTATCTAGTTATACCTACTAAACCCATCTAGAAAATAGAAATATCTTTTTCCTACCAAGTTTTCAATAACTTGATCAATAAAAGGTAGAAGAAAATAATCTCTTAGTGTTGATTTATTTAGTTCTCTATAATCTACAATTATCAGGGGTGAAACCCACTGGCTATCTGAGATGGTGTAAATAAACCCAACTTCTAACAATTTTTCGATCTCTATTTTGACTATCTCTTTTAATGTTGGGTTTATTCTTCTTTGTGGTTGTCTAGCTGGTTTGATAGATTCCATGTAAATGTGATGAGTGCATATGTTGAGGTGAATTCCCTTCATGTTGGTATAATCCAAATCAAAACCCTTGATATGTCTTTCTAGTACTTCAAAGAGTTGATCAATCTCTTCATTTGTTAACTAACTATTGATGTTCAAAATCTTTCTAGGTAATACCATGATTGGTTTTATGCCTAGATAGTTGGATTCTATTTGCTTGAATTCACTAATAAATGAGTTCAAAGGACATGGATGAGGAATTAGCTTATGAAACATGGCTACATTATCAACAAACTCTTCTCTAGGAGGAATAAGTCTTGCTAAAGAACAATGGAATGCATCTAAGAAATGAGTTTGTTATTATTTTTCCAATTTCCACACACTTTCCTAAATCAATCCATGATCATATGGTGAGGAAACAATAGAAGAATTAGAATTGGAGGTTTCATAATATTCTATCTGGCCCAAGAATCCTAAACTGAGGTAGTCCATAGTTTTTGGACTGGCAAAGTCCATAGATTCCAGACTGGTAGAGTTCATAGCTTTCGAACTGGTAGAGTCTATAGATTCTAGGTAGATTTCTCTATTCAATTCTTCCAAGTGTTTTTTAACTATTATCATAGCTAAGGAGGAAATGTTGTTTGATGTGTATTCATCCACCCAAAGCTCTTGTATGTGATTTGTTGATGGTTTTATACAAGGATACAAAGAGATGCATTTAGATTTTAAACCATTAAAAATGGTCATGTCTCTTGACCTACAATAAATTAATGCTACTACGGAAGCCAAACATGGTCTACCTAGGATTATGGGATATCCTAGATTCTTTGTTTTAGGTTGTAAGACCATGAAATCTACTAGATATTCCCAAGACTCTATTAGTATTTCAACATTTTCTATAGTCCCTTCTGGTTTAATTATAGATTGGTCTACCATTTGAAGAATAGTAGGTTTGGGTTGCATTCTCATAAGAGATAATGTATGGAGAGTATCATTTGTCATAACATTAATTGTTTCTCCCAAATCTACCAAGATGTTAGGAATTTATTTACCTCTGATTATGACTGTGATCACTAGGCTTCCTGAATCTACATATTTTGGAACTAATAGTTTTCCTGCTAATAAATCAACAACTTTTCTATCAACATTAATGGTTCCTAGATATTTTGCTTTCCTCCCAGGTGTCTTGATATAAAGGTTTTCAATGATCTTGTTCAATTCAGGTATATCCCTAATAACTTGTGGTAGGGGTACCTCAATATTGATCTTTTACAACTCATGGACCAAGTTTGATTCTAGTTTAATATCAATTTCTTTAAATCTTTTAGCAAAAGGAACTACTGATGTAGTAATTTTTTCTTTGTTTGCTTCAGGGCTCATTTTGATTTTGGCTTTTCTAGTGTTTAATTGAGATGATTCTAACTTTTATTTTTCATCAGGTATCTCAGAAATGAGAACTAGAGGTTTTTTTATAGTTTTCCTTGATCTTAAATGTATGTTTGAATAATCAATAGCTCCAACATTCATTATCTCTTCTTGTTCATTAACATAAACAGGTGTTGGTTGTTTATTTTTTAGATTTGCTATTGGTTGTGTAGGCATTGATGTTTAATTGATTTGTCCTTGTTGCTGAATAACTGGAGGTGGAATTATAGTTTGCTATTGAAGAGGTCTTCTTGGTTGGGTGAATTATTGTTGTGGGTTCCACTGTAGATTCCATTTTTAATATTACTATGGCATCCATTGCTATTGTGGTACCCATTGTTGTTGTGGTTGTGGCACCATCCATGGGGGTGTTGGCATCTAATCTTATCCTGCCCATGGATTTTGGATTAATGGAATTTGGGGTTGATTCCAAAAAGGTGAAGGAACTAAAACATTCTATGGTGCCATCTATGGATTAACTAGGTTTCTTGCATTAAACTATCCTTGAGCCTAGTTTTGTGGTGTAAAGTTATCTCTGGATATAATTTACTTATTCAGTGGATTATACTTGTGTTTTTATTTGATTTTTTAAAATAGGTAGAAGGGTGTAATGTTTGGTATCATGATCTATTGCATCAAAAATTCCACATGATGAAACACTGATTTTATCCAGGGGTAGTCTCTAAGGGCATGTTTCTGTCTACACTTAGGATAGTAGATTGCTAAGGGTTATATTTCATTTGTCTTAGATTGAAGGCTATCTAAATTACTATTTAGTGTAACTATAATATCTATCTTTAGATTAGCAAATTCTTCCATTAGCTTACCCACTTCACTAGATTTCCCAAACCTTCCTCTCCTAGTTTTGGGTTTTGTTTGAGAGTAGTTGGTACAAAGCTCAAAAATCTAATTGTAATCCAACTTATTTATATCTCTACCTCCCATAAAATTTAATACATCTCTAGTATCTTCATCCAAACCTTTTAAGAAAACCAATTTTTGAACTTCTTTAATGAGTGGATAATTGCTTCTTTTATGAGTGAACATGAATCTATCCAAATAATCTTCTAAAGATTCATCCTCATTCTATTTAATTTTGAAGAATTCCTCTTATCTTTCTCACACTCAATAGTAATCTTAATACTTATTTAAGAATTCTATCTCCATGTCATCCCATGTTCTAATAAAATCACTAGGTAAACCCATGAACCATCTCATAGCTATATCTTTAAGTGTAGATGGAAATAGCTTTAATTTATAGCTATTTGTTGTGTAATAATAGGTTTGACATAGCACCTTAAACTAAAATAGGAATTGATCAGGATATTCTATAGATCTTCCTTAGAAATTTAGCAGATTAGCTAGTAAAATATTTTTCATGGGGGTTTGATCATTAGGATCTGCAAAAATAGGAAAGGAAAAAATCCTTCCTAGTTGTGAAAATTGTTGATTTTGTGGATTTTGTTGGAGAGCCATATTTTATTCTTCTGATGATGTTTCAAAGCTAGGATGATCTTCCCACTGAATTTTTTTGGTATCAATTATGGGTTGTTCAAATTTCTCAAAATTTTCTTTAGCTATGGATTTTTGAAATGCTTCTTCTAATTCCTTGGCAATTTCTAAATAATGTCTTCCTACAAGGGATTGTTCCTGAGGAATTTGTATTATGGGGCTTGCTTATGGCAATGACCTGGTTTCTATCCAAGTTTTTGAAGATTCTTGCAGATAGGTTTCACTCATAATTTCTAGTTCACTACTCAAAGATGTTGAAGGAGTTTCAACTTGTGTTCTTGGTGGGAATTTTAGGATGAATAATCCTTTAGAGTCTCTAGGATGGTACATCAATTTATTAATTTTATGGTTTTTACAAATTTTTCCTATTTTTCACTCTAGACCAATAATTATTACCTTACTAACACCTTGTTCCATAGCAATGGTGCCAAAAATGATGAGTGTCATTTAACTCCTCATTTAATTAATGTTCAATTGATGTCTTATCAACCAGGGCTAGTGTCCAAAGTTGTCTGCAATAAGGTGTAGGATGGTAGATCTAGAATTTTGCCTATGAGGGTGTTTGATGGTCCTATTATAACTTTGACTAATGAAATAAATGTGTCTTAAACTACTTGATTCACTCTTTTTCTAAAAAGGAAAAGATGTAACTATTTAATCAAATGAATCCATTCTTTTTATTGAAAGTAAAATCACACTCCTATTTACGCTTGCGTGGAAATGGAGATGTTTAACTTGAAAAGGAAATTTTCTTCACACAGTTGTTATAAAAAAAACACACTTTGTTTAGAAAGGAAATGAATTTATAATAAGGAAATGCCTTTTGAACTGTGAATTTGTTTTGATGTTTTATGAATGAATGCAAACATTAGTAAGATTCTGATTAGTTATAACAAAGAGTTAATATAATATAACATAAGTACCATACACAATTCCTAGTTCCAAAGAGAGTGGGCCCTTGCTCCTCTCAAACTCAGTAACAAATATTAATCAATGTTGAAAACTGAAGTGATAATTCATAAAACTAAAATAATTACAATCTATCTAAAACCTATAATATGCTTGTATGTATCTTTCATCTATTATTTTTCAAAAATAAAAGTCTTACATTTTATGCTAATACAATCAACTCAAAATACGATGAAAAGAGATAGGATTCCTTCGTCGATCCACTCATCCAAAGATAGGAGATTGGATTTCAAAGAGATCTAATTATTCTGATGAAATAGATATACTATCCTATAATAGTCCAAAGATCTAAATATATACAACTTTATCAAAAGAAAATCTTAAAAAATAGTAGGAAAGTATTTTCCTCATTTGACTCGAGCTGAAATTATTCTCTCTCATCTTATCTAGCCACCAAATTCCCCATTTGTATCTTTGTCTTTATAGAATCCATAGAATTGACCCTGTAGAGTCAGTAGGAATGAGCCTATGAAGTCCATAGAAATAAGCCTATGAAGTCCATAGATTCAATCATGTGAGTTCGTAGTTCTACTAGATGGAGATCAAAATTGAAATTTCACTATACATCACCTATGTCTTCTTCCTGATCAATCTTCACAACAAAAATCACTAAAACATGCTATGTATTAGACATTAATGACAAAAAAAAAGGTTTAGTCTTTGGTTTAATATAAACAAGACAAGTATCTACTTTCCATTTAATAGCTGCCTAACAATCTATGATTTTTATAAGATAATATCCTTAGAGAGATGACTCGAGGGAAATAACATGTCAATAATGAGCCATATTCTGAGCTCATCAACATCCCTAGGCCATAAATAACACAAATATTAGGATTCATGCCTCCCATACCTCATCAATGCCTTTCATGATGTCGTTCAGGCCTCTTAATCGCCCCTTCTTCCAATGCCATGATGAGGATAATTACAAACTTAATTTCAAAAATTTAATTAATCCTCAACCACACATCTTAATCTTGAGATGGATGGTTTAGGTTGATTCTAGAAAAATTCAAAAATCTATAAATAGAGAGGCCATGAACATCATTTCTAATATTTTTTGATATAAAGTTATAATGCCAAATTAGTTCTAAAAGCTTTAATAAATTAGTGTTACCATGCAAAATTGATGCCAAGCCAAGACAAGCCATATGCCAAAGGTGCCAAGGAGAAGAGGAGATAGCCAAGCCTCCTTTGATGAAGACCTCATGATCACAAGCCAATCAAGCCACCATTACAAAGGCATTTGGAGCATCCAAGGAAGGTGAAATAATACATGTGTTTTATTCCTTGATTTTTTGTTGTGTTTGTCATTTGCTTTTGTTAACTAGGCTCTCCCTAGTGTCTAGGCCTAGATATGTTATGTTATTAGTGTGTTTGTTTCATCTTGTTTTCATTTTGGAATTAACACCATACTAACCATCCTCTCTTGAGTCAAATTTCTAGATCACATTTGCATTATTATTTATGTATTTAATGATAGATTGATTGATTAAGATACATATACATGAGATCTAATGTATATTTGGTTTTTGTTTTATAGGTACTATAGTAGAGGAGATAAGATGGGGAGTCATGATTGTGGTCCTACACCATGATAATTTGGATGTAGTGTTGTCTTATTATGATCCATCCACCTTAGTAGATCCTCTAGTACCATTTGACCCAACTTATACTAGTTGGTTTACATTGGTGGGAGGTTACTTGAAATATATAGGCATAAGGAGATGGATCAAATCCAACTATAGGAGTAGGAGAGGGAGAGGCCTGAGCCTAATAGGTGTTGATATAGAAGTGAGCCACCCATATGGAGACCACTATATATCTTGGACATGTGTATGACCTGGTGGCCAATCTACAAGGACTTATCAATGTTTTGATATTTTGGATTACCTCTTTACAACATACCATTTAGAGGGGTCAGTCACATGCAATATGGATAGCATGGCTCTGTCATGGGGCCTTCAGTTATAGCTATTATATTTTGTATTATATTTATATCAAACTCATTTTATATATATCAATATGAATATTTCCTAGTCTATGATTTATATTTGGTGCTTATGGATGGATGTATGGTTGTATTTCCTTTATAATATGTGTATTTTACTCTCATTTTATATGCTATGGGAAATATGTGAGGTATGATTTCTTTTCTAACATTATATGATACACATGCAAATAAAATCAAAATGATTTGGAAAAGTATAAATAATCATAAAATGTAATGGACACTATACCATGATGGGGAATATGTAAAAACAAAAGATGAATAAATAAAATAAACCAAAAATTGTAAAGTAATAGGTAATAAGTGTTTTCAAATCATGTATAAGTAAAAATTGCACTATATTAAAAACAAAGGTCATACTATATCAAGTTGGGAAGTATGAAAATTTGTAATAAGGTGGAAAACACGTGAAAACCAATGGTATAAAATCAAAAGAATGATAAATTTAATCAATTATACTAGATCAAGATGGGATGTATGAAAATAAAAATAAAATATAAGTATAAATAATATTAATCATACTAAATCAAGATGGTAAGTATGAATCATTTAATAAAATGGTTATAAACATACACACAATTAAAAAATAATAAGATAAAAGTGAGGTGGTTATGAAGTAAGAATAAAACCTTTGAAATTAATATGGGAAGTATGTAAATGACATATAAATCATAATGTAACACAAATTATCTCAAATTTGAAGCATGTAATTTATTGTGACTTGGTTATATTATGCACTGTTGATTATAATATTTTATGAGGAGAGCCTAGTCCTACAAGGTCTTAAAATACAAATCACAAAAGGAACACTAATGAGGTGGAGAGAAATGGGGGAATAATTTAAATATGTTTTAGTGTGGTAATTTGTGAGGAAAGCCTAGTCCTATCCATGGTCTTACACTGCAACTCATAAGGTGAACGCTAATGAGGTGAATGGTAATAAGGGGGAATATAAGTAAAGGTTTTATGAGGAATGCCTTGTCCTATCCAAGGTCTTACAATGAAAATCATATGGTGAACACCAATGACGTGAATGGTAATAAGTGATTTTATTTTTTAAATGTGAAGAATGTCTAGTCCTATCCAAGGTCTCATAATGCAAATCCCAAAAGGAAACCCTAAGGAATATGATCAACTTACAAAACAATATTCATGAAGGGGAAATATTAGGATAATTGTAATGAAAATAGGGAATATAAAAAGAATGACATAGGTGTTTAATGAGAAAACCTTAGTAAAAATAAGGTATACTAGGTAAGAAGGAAAGACACTATGAGTGTAGTGACCATCAAAATAAAAAGGATACATGCTCAAAATAATCACAAAGTTGTATATTAAAACAAGTTGGCTACTAAAATAAAAACATGAATGTTATATTAAAAGGGAAAGAAAAATGGTCCTACCTTCCCAAATCATGCTCCCCATTCCTCAATAATGCTTATAGAGTTGTTAGTCTACTGTGAAGATTTAGTACTTGTGTGAGAAAGTAGGTAAAACTTAGAGATTTTTTGTTCTCTTATCCCAAACTACTAGCCTACCACACCCAAATGGAGCTTGACTCTATCTTGAGACCAATTGTGGAGTTTGATATTTCATTATAAATAAGACATGTATTAAAGATAATAAATCATGTATTTCTGTGTGATTAGACTTTTAGATTATATGTTTCATTTTGAATCATTTCCTTTTGTTTAAATTATTTAGATGTTAAATTTTTTATGTCTTTTATGATTCCTCCTCCATACAAATTTGGAATAACCAACATGAGTGATAAAAGTGATACACATGAATGAGCTTTAGACTTGGATTAAAGGAGGCTAAATAATCAAAGATATGACTAACTAAAGAACTTAAGCTTACCTATGAACATGTATGTAATCTTAAGTTTCAACCATATGTATACTTAGTATGTTAAAGGGAAATAAGGGGAAAGAAGAGATACAAATAGATTGGTATATATAAAGTAGTACAATGAGAAGCCTTGTTTTCCAATTGATTATGTGGTAGAGATAAAATACTAAGGGAATTAGGGTTGTATAACCTAGTTGCAATGATAATAACATTTATTTGAGTTTAAAATATAGTGAACAATCATTATAGAGAAGATAAAGGAATCCATGAAAGAAGTAAAATCATAAACATAAGTTTGCATTTACGAAAATAGCATGAATAAGCCATAAGGAAAATGGAAAGAGAATGAAACCATGTAAAACACATAAATCATAATATAATATTCCATGCAAAATAGATAGTGAAATCATATTTGATAAATAGTTAAAAGTATAAGATATATAAATAGATCACAAATCCAATCCAAATCATAAAAGAGAATAATGTGAAATAACACCATGTAATGCTTATAAATATTGATAGATCTAACCACAAATGTTATCCATAACATCTGAAACATCCCTATGTAGCTTAATTATGATGTTAGACTGAGCCTCATCAATCTTCACAAAAAGTTATGAAAAGACTTCCTTCCATATCATCTCAACTATAAAGGGTAGTGTAGAAGAAGAACAATAATACTCATGTGGTATCTCCTATGTGAGGCACTCAATTTAAGGAATAGATATCTTGATGGGAATGGTATTTTTGGATCTAAGAGGAGCTAAAATTGTCATAAAAGGAACAACCTTCATTTAGAGATGACCTATAGGAGAAGGAATAACTAGTACTAGTGTCAATAGTGGGAAATCACATAGATGCTATTTGAGCATTTGACATCGATTGATATTATGGGTAGAACATTGATGCTAAAGACAATATGTTTCCTTGTATTTATGGATCTACTCTATAAGTAGCTTGGGAGAAGGTATGGTCTTTTCTTTGGGTTGGGAAGTGACTAGTCATAATGTGTCAATGTAATTCCTAAGTTTGTGGTAGTGGGTAGAAGAATGGTTATTTGTTCCATGGAAGCAACAAATACATCTATTAGTAGATTATGGAGGTCTACTATTTGAATGGGTAAAAAAAGAAGCCTGGGGAAACTGATATAGATAAAAATGTTTGGTCTAATAACCAACAACTCTATGAATATCTCAATAAGGCCAATTTGACCATTGTGCAAGTAAGGTATCAAGTTGTGGTAAGGTAAGAAGACTATCACCAAGGAGGAAGATTGTTGGAACAAAAATTAGACAAGGCTCATCCATATGTAAGGTTGGTTGCATAGTGGGTCTAAGAGTGATGGCTAACTTATGTGGAATAAGAAGATTAGAAAGGTCATGATATATATAAAAATGATAAGGTTGTGTCATGGCATGATCCATGAGAATATTCCTAAGAGATTTTGTTATGACTAGAGACATACCATGTGAGTACTCCATCTCTACCCTAATGATGTTGAAGATGCTAAAATTACTATTTTTATAATGTGCCATCCATATGAATATTCTTAGCCTATTAACAGAGTTAAATAGGTCAACTGAGTTAGAAAGCTTGTATGTAAAACATCAAACTGAGTCGAGCTAATCAATCCAATTACCTATGGTTTAAGATGACTTACAAAGATAAATACAAAGTTGATTAGAGAAACTATGTGTTAAACATGTGCACACAATGTTAAACTAAGTTGATAGATTCAATCCAATGATTTTAAAATGAAATAAATGATAAATGATAATAACTGAAGGTATGAAATAAAACTTGAAAGGGTTACTTCACATTGGGTTCACCAAAATATATATAAGAGAAAGTGAAGATGATCTAAAAATCAATCCTATCTTGGAGAATATAAATCACATTGGCCCTTATACTTGTTTTTACATGTAGATAATCTGGGTCATGACCAATATGGATCCACTAGACCTAACCAAGGGGTCTCTTACCACACAATATAATTATATAGGGTTCCAAATCCTCTAGTCTAGCAATATAACATAATAACCCTAGTAAGGTCCTAGGCTTTCTTCTAAAAGTAAATGACAATGTAAATTAATATCTAATATCATGCTCACCAAATCATGTGACACAAAATGAGGGTAATAAGCATACAATTAAACATGTAAAAAATAACTCTACTCATGTCAATATAGAGGTAACCCTAATGCATGGAGAGATAACCATATTCATAAGCTAAAAAATGTGAATATATCTACTTAATAAATAGGGTCAAGGGTCATGAATACTTACCTTTGAGATGAACCCATAGAGCCTCAATCTCTCCCTTAACCAATGGTGCTTTGTAAGAGGTTGTTTTGGTTTGTAAGGATAACAAAGATAGGTTAGTTCTAGGTTACATAACTTCTCCTAAAATACTTATCCATAAGAAATTATTCTTCTCTCCAAGTGTAGTATGAAACCCTAAGAAATGGATCCTAAATTACAATGGTGGATAAGAAAATACACAAATAAATGATAAACTCTATCTCTCTCTCTAATGAAAATGTAAAAAGGATGTGTTTATATAGTCATATTTAACCCTAAACCCTTATGAAGTTTTAGATAAGAAATTTGACCTAATCGACCATGTTATTTAATAAATAAAGTAGTTAAATCCCATAAGGTTGACTAGGGCCGACCTAATCCCATAACATGATTATTTTTAATAATAGGGTCGACTATGAATAACTTTATTTGGTAAATAAAAAAGAGGTTTTGGCTTAGGTAGGGGCTATTTGAGGTGGTGAATTTCTTGGAGGATTGTGTAAGGGAAGTGTTAAATCTTAGCGAAATGTATAGGAGAGGTTTGTGTTGGTTTCAAGTGGTAGTATAGGAAACAACAATATTTCAAATCACCAATGTTATCCCACCCATTTCTTGATGCACCCTTTAAGGCATGAAATTAGAGAGATTGAGTCTTTATAGGTTCATGCAAGAGAGAAAACATCAGTAATTGATCAAGTTTAAAAATATTGTGTGCATACATGTAAGACTCGAATACTAAAAAAATAATTGGGTAAGGGGATAGAAAGAAGAGATGATTAGGGAATGGTTCACTTAGACATTAGAGAAGAGTAGTAAAATATGAATCTAACACTGGTCCATGAGAAGATAGGTGCACATTAATGAATATCCAACATAGAGAGAGTATATAGGGGTAGTTAGGCCCAGGTCATTAAGAACTCAAGTAATGGATTCCCATGACTCATTACTATTAATAATCATTGGGAAGTCATCACTATGTAATTACTTTTGTAACTAAATGGTAGGATTAGATCCATGTATAAATACCTCCTAGTCTTACTAAGTATGTTGGTTGGTTTTTAATTGTAATCTTGAGCCATTTTAATTTTAGATGTGACTTATATATGCAAGGAGAGAGAGAGAATTTGTGTTGATGAAATACCTTATTTAATATGGTAATGAATACAATGGAGTCAATAATCTTTTATTCTCAATTTATGCCCATACTTTTCTATGATTAGATAAGTAGGGAATGAATGAATAGTCAAGAGTTAGTCATGTAACCAAGTTCATATTTAGAACTAAGTGCTTGTCAGGAACCCTAGAATAAGTAATTGAATGGATATAATGTTAATAGATGAAACCAATGAGAACTAGTCTTAGGCTATGCACTTCAAGTGAGTGCATGATAACATTTATATCATGATATGCTAGTGTGATATATCATTGGATTTCTTATTCCCTTAGGCATGCAAATAGGAAATTACAAGCTAGTCTAAAGGAAAAGAGCCCAACATAGACACATTGATTTTGATGATTTGTGGATTTTCCTTAGTACAAACATTGACATCAATGGTGTCTTCCAAAATCTATTTGGAACCATCTTCTAATAATTTAGGCACCAAGGTAAACTGACATTCTTTGTTTGATTAAATATCAACTTACTAATTAAACTCACATATATATTAAGAATATAAATCATACATCTATAGAAATGATCAATATTGGAATGTATGTGGAAATTATTGGATTAATTTATTAAATGTTTGGCCTATCGTAAGATTAAGACCTACTCCAAGAGTGATTATTCATGGAGTTTTGGGACTTTGTGCTTCTTAATGCAGAGAGTTAAGTTCCATATCCAATAGAACCTAAAATAGGTTTTCACCAATAAACATGTCTTTGTTTACCCTTTTCACTATCTAATAGTGTCTCAAAGAGGTTTTCATTAGAGTACATTAATTCTTGATTTTATTGTTTCTAATATTTTTTCTGACTGAGGAATTCCACTGACTCCCAAAAGTATGTAGTTGAGTCTAAATTAATCCCAAAACCTTTCTTACGGTCTCCAAGTGGGAAATAATATTTGAGTCCAAAAAATTCTAGAACGGCCTCATCATTCTAAAAATTGTCTAATAGTATATGGTCCTAGTCAATTAGTTTAGGGTAATGAAGGTCAAGGTGGATGGTAAGGATGACATTAGTGTTAAGAAGATTTATTTTAGAAATCACATCATAGATATTATAATACAATTTTGTATCATTGTTAGGACAATTATCTTTAGATGTCATAACTTCATTACTTTTGAGATATTAGAGGTTACCCCATAGCAATTTGTATCTAACACCTCAAGTTCCTATTTGTTTACTAGTGGTAAAAGGCTCAAGAATGCCTTGCTCATTTTGCCTAAAAACTCTACCTTTGTAAGAGTGGTGGTCTATTATTTTATTTTGCATGGGATATTTACTATTTTTATGGTAGGAATAAAATCCATCACTGTATACAATGAATCTATAGAACTATTGATGTATTTATTATCCACAAGACCATTTTTAGTAAAAGACAGGGCCCCCACATTATAAGAATCAACCTTATTGTACCAAATACTATTGGGCTTGGCATGGTAAATGGGTGACACAGGAAGTTTAGAAATGTGTAAATAATCTTTGACCTCATATTATACACAACCCTTGTCTTTAATTTTTAAGTGGGATGATGCTTTGGGATGCAAATTTTTGGATGTGGAAAAAAAGCCATCATGATCAATTTAAGATGACTTAGGGACTTAGGCACCACATTATTATATTTTTTTTATACATGATCCAAGTTAAGACAATGGTGGGTATTAATATACTTATAGAATTTTAAAATATTGGTAAGCTTGGGGATCACCCAGAATTGTGACCTACATGATAGAATGTAAGAATGTGAGTCATTATGTAGGGTGGATGGAACTATGTGCATATCATGAATCCATTGATGCCCAAGGAAGAGATTATATGGAAGGTCTAAATTCATGACATGGAAAATATTTGTATGGGTGACATGCCCAATAATGGTGGGAAAATGGATGGTACTAGTCAATTCTCTTTTTACATTATCATAGGTTTTGATTGTCATAATGTTGGCCTCTAAATCTACTTGTGAATATCATAATTGTTTGACCAACATCAGTATAGAACTATTCAAAAATGAGACACTATATATAATCACTCTTTCAGTAAATAATCACCTCAATGTAAATGGGGTTGTTATAAGAAGGTCCTAATGGTGGGATGTCATTTTGGTCAAAAGTGACCTCTTAATCTAAGGGAAAATGACCTACGAGTTCCTAAAATTGTGATGGGTCGATGTTGTTAGGGACATTTGGTTATTGAAGAAGCTTGTATAATATTTTATTATGAACATTATATGTTGACAACAGATCCAATATGGATATAATGTGTTGGAGTTTTGTCTAATTGTTTAAGAAGGTCATATGGATTCTTAGTAGATAATGTGGATTGCTTAGATTTGGAAGGAAAAGATCCTTGGACATGGTTATTGGGATTGGATGTGGAGGGGCCTTTAATGGTAAATTCTGGGTAGCAATTGACCATGGATTAATCTTGGACCTGATTACGGCTAACCAAATGTGATGGTTAAGGTCCTATTTAGGAGGATGATGAGAGTTTATTTTGATAGTGGCCATATGATTATTTGTAATGTTGTTCACAACATTATCATTATTGTGTTCGGTTTTATGATAACCAATATGGTTAGTTTAGGATTTTTAACCTTGATTATTATCTTGATGTTTTATCTACTAATGATTATGTTGATTTCTCAAAATATGCTGATGGTTGTTTTGATTGTGTTGTTTCTTTTGATTGTGCCTTGAGAATAGGTCCCTAAATATGCCCATATTATAATTAGATGATGATTCACCATGTTCAATTTAAATTTTTCCATGAATAAGCAAGTATTACACATAGTTATTAAGTTGCATAAACATGTGTGTGTCATGACCTTCTATTCAATGGTAAACAAAATATTAATTTTCCTTATACAAGGTGGGTTTGGGTGGACATTTCTCAAAATGTTTGGTATTAGGCCATATAACCATGTTTACTAAAACTAGTTTTTGCAACACAAATTATAAAGGCTCAAAAAGAGGGTTGAATTTACTTCACTAATTCTAAGACCTAGGTGGTCTTCTTTGAAGTGTGATTATTGTTGTAGATGGGGCATTCTAGATAGGTTATGGTTGAGTTGTTTTTACATGTTTAGACTTTGTCACTCTATCACCAATTACCATTTTGTCTTTATCTAAAACCTTAAGATTTTATAATTGGGATGAGGTAATCACTTGAGATTTATTTTGAGAATATATTTTGATCAAACCTTTCTCAATTAAATCTTTTTTGATTTGCACACCATTTTCAATGATTTGGTCAAATTTATTGGTAAAATGCAGTCGCAAATGGAAGTTTATTTTGGCATTTAGTTTTGAATAAAAAGTAATTGATAATTTACTTTTATGAAGAGAGTGAGGAAACCAATTGTACAAGTTCCTCCATAATTGTAAAAAGGCTAAAAATATCTATCTACTTTACTGCTTTAAGTTGTATAAATCTAACATTGTCAACTTGTGTTCTATGTTATATGAGAAATGCTTGACAAAACATTCAAAAAAATCAACAAAATTAGTGACTGATCCTTTAAGAAAATTAATAAACCATTATAAATCTTTGCCACCCAAACTTTGTGGGAATAATAAAATCAAATAGATGTCATTGAATGTTACTTCTTGACAATCCACGAAGAATTATTTGATGTGTTCCTTTGGATCTCCTTTCCATTTATACTTGTCAAATTTTTGATCCTTAAAATGAGGAGGGAAAGGGACTTGAAGAATAATCTTATCAAAATGGTAAGGAAACAATCTTATCATATTTTCTATCCTAAACGATCACCATTCATCTCTTACCACTCCTGAGTTGCTTGAGTACCTTGGGATGAGTGAGGGGCATGATGATGTGTGATCAAAGGTTGATTTGATTGTATGGGTGGATTAGGATTGGATTTTGGTAGGTATAGGTACCCTATTTATAGGATTGGTAGGAATACATATCCTATTTGTAGGAATTCACTATTGATTAGGAGGGATATGTTTTTGATTGGAAAAAAATGTTATTGTTGGTCAAATTATGGTGTTTTATTATTGTTGATCTGATGAAGTGTTTTTTAATACTACTAATTAGATGATGTATTTTTTTGTTTTTGACCTAACGGTGGAATTTTAATGGATGATCTATTATCTAAGGTAGAATCCAAAGTTGATAGCATTTGATTAACTTGTTTTAGATAGTAAATTATAGTGTTTTATGGGGATCATTTTTCAAGATGTTTTTTCCCTTTGATAGAAGACTCAAGACATGGATTAAAATTTTGAATAAGGTTTTGATCCTAAATAGAAGTGACCTTATCTTATTGTGGATCCTGAATGACATCTTCATGTTTACAAATGAGATGTAATTTTTTATGGAATAACTAGGTGGAAATTTGGTACCTATCTCTAGTAGTCATAAAAGGGAATCATATTTATTTTCAAATATGTTTTATTCAAATTTAACACTTCTATTATCTAATATAGGTGGATCAATTTCATAATCATGTTGATAAATCCCACTATCGAGTTGATATTTTCGAGTTTCAACATAATGAATTGGATCATGAATACAATCATTATCAAATCTAGGATTGTATAAAGTTCTACTTTGTATGTACTTAGGCATGGGTATTAAACATAAGTTGAATTATGTTTTAATTGATTTCTATTTTATTTTAAATTTGGATATGGACTATGCTTTACTTATTCAATTTGATTTAAGTTAACTTTTAGATTATAAACCAAATTTTAATTAACTTACTTTGTTTAATTCTAATTTATATGTCTTTTGTGACAGGATGCTTTCATAATTTATATTGATTTATTTCTAAATCTTGGATGCTTTGGATGTCTTACAACAAGTTTTCTTGATGCTTTGACTTTAGGATGCTTGATTTAAGTCTTGATGTGATATTTGAATTAGTGAAAAAGGATGTTTGATTTACTTTAACTTAAAGTGTGCTTTGATGCTTAACTTGATTATAAATGATGTTTAATGTGTTTCTCAAATTATGCATTAGAAGTTTTTATTTGAATTAGATATTTGAATTTGGACCTTGGATGCAAGTTTGATCTTTGAGTTTGACATGGTTTAATACTGAATTTGTTTTAAGATTTGACTTTGAATTGATTGTACATGATTCAAGTTTGACTTTTAACATTATAAAGTTAAATTTCAAATGATTGACTTTGGATAGTTTATGTTTGAATTTTAAATTTTGAAAGTTGACCTTAGAAAGTTTAATTTAAACAATTTGTCTTTGAATTTGACATTTTGATTTGTAAATTTAGATGGTTGACATTTGACATTTGAATTTTTGACTCAAAAGTTTGACTTGGTCAAAGTTGACCTGATATGGAATAGTTGACATGGTTGACCAAAATAGGTTGACTTAAATAATTGGTTTTATTTGAAGTATATAAGCTTGACAATAAACATAGGTCTAGACAAAAATCGAACAAGTGCACACAAGTAGCATGACCTATGATAGTAATAATAGGGGTACAACACAACTAATCATCCCACCATTCTACTCACATAAATTGGTGAATAGGGTGGTATCCCAACCCTCACTATACATATGTATGTGGTGAGTAATCATTAGTAATGTTTTGTTCCCCACATTAATAGTTGTTTGGGGTTGAAGGCCTTAGAATATACTAAACAGGATAAACTAGGTGTGTCCCCTTTATATCTTGTGGTATGGTGGGGCCTAAGTTCATGGAAGATGAAGATAACAAGCTTCATGAGAGGTTCTAGTCTCTTCATGGCCACTCCATCCATAATATTTTAATGGAGTGTCACTATAAAATAATTCCTCATGAGTGTTGTCTAGGGCCTATGTAATGGAGTGTGAAATCCCCCACTTCACAGTTTGATTAAAACACACAAACTTTTAGATAATAATGATAGATCTTTCACAATTTATATACCTTATAGGAACATAGGGTTGTTCCAAGTATTTTGGGATGAAAACTTAGTCTCTGCACCTTAAATATTCATTCTTGGTGATCAAATTCCAAGTCCTGCAACCAAAAATAAAGAATTTTTTTTTTGCTATTTATAATCCTCATGGTCCCATAAGCAAAAAGATGACAGAATGCGTAACTTTTATTCATGGTGAAAGATGAAAAAGATAGACAAAATTATTTTTATCACTTAGGATCCCAAAAATTAGCATAAGGAGAGCATACACATTTAGGCTATCACACACAAACATGCAAGAAAAAAAAACAATCAAGAGTGTTCTATTTTAATTTACCATATTTTGAGTGTGGGTTATTTTAAGAACTAAAAATAAATTTTATGAGTTTTTATTTGATTTATTTTGAATTTAATGGGTGAAACCCTGAAAAATAGATTAGTAGTTTGTATGTTTGGTTTTGGAAAAGCATAACAATCTTGAAAATTTGTTAGATTATAAATAATTTTTAAATCAACCAATACTCATGTCAATTTCATTGATTATCAAATTAATTCCACAACTCTACAAACAGAAAATATTAGAAAATAGAGAAATGATTTCACCAATGTAAGGGTGATTTTGATAAAACACAGTGATATTCTACTACTTTGCAGATCATTTTTTTAGTCTAAAAAATAAGTAATTAAAAAAAAAATTGTTTTCTTTGAAATATAGTTTATTTCATTATAAATGGTCAATTATACCACTCTACAAACACAAACTATCAAAAACCAAAAAAGTGATTTCACCAAAGTATAAGAAATTTATCTAAAGTTTAACATGTTTTCATTAAACCCTATAAAACATAGTCAGAGACAGAGAAGTGATTTCACTGAAAGATTGGTGACTTTACTAATAAACATAACATTTATGTTAAAACCTAAAAAAAATAGTTAGGATAGAGAAGGGATTTTCCCAAAGAATTTATGATTTTATTAAAGTACAGAGTTCTTTTGCTAATCCCTGAAAACACAGTCAAACAAGATAGAAAAAATATTCTCTAATGTATGTGAGTATTCCACTAAAATAATATCATTTCCCTAAACAAGTGTTTGATTCCAATAACATATAGAAAATAGGTTGAATAGACTAAATGTTATTATAACAATAAGCATGTGTTTTCTTAAAATTTTGGTGTAAATTACACTAATACTCAGAGTGTTTCTACTAAAAATCTGGAAACAAAAATTCAAGTGATTTTTGAGAAAATGTGGGGAATTTTTGGTTAAATTAGTACTAAATTATGGGGGAAAAGGACTCTTAGAAGACTCGAAAGCTATTTTGGGTTATGATTCCTACTAGTCCTACCATATGTATATATCAAGAAAAAAAATTAGTAAAATGCAATCATTAGTAATATTCAAAACAAAGGCACATACAAGATACTAAGCAAATTTAAAAACACCTTGGAAAATATACCTAAGAAAGGAACATACTAACAAATATATGCCTTGATATTACCCAAGACAAACATGATCTTTACTTCAATTGGATGGTTCTCAAAATGAATTGCTTTCAATGGCATACATGAATCTCATGAGTAATTAGATGACACCTCCCCTTTTAAATGGATGATTGGATGTGATGGGAAATGATGGATATTGAAGATTTGTTGGACAATTAGACAAATCTTCATTGTAATTTGAAATCTTATTGAGAGTGAAGGGATAAACTTCCATTTATAAATTTTTAGGATCAATTGTGGTTATATATCTTGGTTGAAGATCAAGGGTGGAGAATTAGTATTACATGGGAAGATGAACATTTAATGATTGAAATGGAGTGTGTAAGAAATAGTTATTTGTATTGGATTTAATGTGATTTTCATGGGGATTTATTTTTAAAATTGATTGCATACTTTCCCATTTAAATACAATTTGCATTGGAAAAAGATGTAAGTTTTAATGTTTTTTAATTACCAAGTGGGTGGTGAGTGACATGATAAATTTGGATATATTTATTTATGGAAAATATAAAATGGTAATTCCATGTATTTTCCATTAGTGGTTGATTAATTAGATATTAATATGTGATATGGATTATGTGGTGATTTTTGTTATTTTCCCATTTAAACAATTATTTGATTTAATTGGTCTAGGGTAACATTTACACATGAGAAATTTGATTTAGAATGTTGTTGAAATTTTTGATAACATGATGTGGTTCAATGTCAAGATTAGGTATGTGTCATCATGATTTATGATAAAAATAATATGATGAATTAAATATTTAGGCTTGATTCTCTCATTGATGCAAAAAATCAATTCGATGAGAAATGATGAAACCAAAGTGGAATAAATTAAGTGTCTACACAAATAAATTAAGATAACAAAATTTGAATATGAAACTGAAATCATGATTAAAAATAAGAGATTTTTTTTAATTCCATCCAATTTTTATAAAAAAAAATCTTGGATTATATATATATAAATCTGGTTTTTACACAAAACGTGTATAAAAAACTTGGAATTTCATAAATCTAAGCATTTATAACTAAAATAAAAAGTTGAGATCTATTTAAGAGGTTAGGTACTGAAAAAAATCCTAAATATCACAAATATAAACTAAATCAAAACAATGAATTGACAAATAGGTTAATAAATGATCACACCTTGATCATTCTACAAATCTAAATATACATCCTATCTATGTTGATTGTATTTGACATAATTTTTATAATTTAAACTTGCACACTACTTTGAGACAAACTTGTACATGTATATACCTATTATGGAAATCCCCATTGCTTCAATTCTTATCCTATGTCATTAGGTGTCTTGTGCCACAATGTGTATCTTTCTAGGGTTCTATAGTCTTGGTTTTCTAGAAATTATGTGTTATGTCTTTTTTTACAATGATACCTTCACTTTGAAAATATGGAGGGACAAATATGTTGTTTGTATGAATCTTCATTTTGACCTAGCTTACACATCTAAAAAAAAACTAATGGATTTGGTAAGTTTCCAAAACACCATTGCAAATAATGTATTTTGTATGATATAAATTAGACCTGTACATAATTCTTTTGGTGTGTGAATGTAATAGCTCAAGTAAGTTTTCAACATCATATTTCATATAAGTGATATTGAAACTACTAAAGCATAATTACTTTCCTTTGGCAAAAGTGAATTTTTAAAACGACCAAGATGGGTAAATATCAGAAGTGTGTAGCATTCAAGTAATAAAAAATTAAATGAATAAGTTTGGCTCTAGGATTGAAACCTTGTCTATTTTGGTGTAAAATGATATTTTTCTTCTATTTATTTATTATCTTCTCAACTAAAATATTATAATATTCTGAATAATGGCTTGGTATGACCTTGTATTTATAGGATGATCTATGATGACTAAAGTATGTCTGCCATATTCTAAAAATATAAATGATAATGGTTAATGTTGATGACCAATGGAAATAAAGAGACAAACCCAAAAATATAAAAGAGACAACCCTGTATGGGTATGGGTTTGTCCAGGACAAGCCTGAATAGCTACAATTTTTTCCAAGAGATTAAATCAGGATTTGTTGTTTAGGCAACATTGGCTAATGAATAAGATGTAGTCTGGATGTATAAATGAATACCTTTTGGATAATCATTGAGATGATATAAAGCTCCATAGACCAAATATAGATTTATCTAGGGTTGGGGTCATCCTAGAAATGGGTTAAATTTGTACAATTTTTCTAAATAATTTAAAATAGAAATAAAACATAGGAATAAGGGTTTTGTGTCAAATTTTGGTGTTTATAGAGTGTTAAAGATTAGTTTAATTGTTTAGACATTAGATATGTTTTAGTAGTATAACAAGGCTTAAAAATCACATAGTATAATTTTATGACACGTGCAATTCATACTATTTTATATCCAGTACATATTTTTGTATGTATTCAACATTAAATGTATATTAAAAGTCTAAAGAATGCAAAGAGTCTCTCTTTTATTTGTAACGAAAGACTGTATTATGCGACAAAGCCTTAGAAAGATCTGTAAATAGTGTGCACTTGTATTTTAAAGAGGTTTTGAAATATAGAGATCAATATAGAGTTTTGATAATGGTTTTCCTTTATGTATATTAGTGCCCAAAATTGCACTAAATAAATTGAGCCCTTGTTAAGTTTAAATGCCTAAGTCCTTAGCCAAATTCTTGATTTCAATAGTTCATGTCAAAGGTCAAGTTTTATGTTGAATTGGCTAAGTGTTAATTCAACCTTTGTTTAGTGTGTATAAGCCTTCATTTGTTTTAGTCAAAATTGATTAGAGTCTATCAAGGAAAGTGTTCCATAGAAAGGCCAATGACTTATTTGTTTTAGACTTTTTGTCTACATAAAAAAGTCTGTAAGTCCATTTCCTTCAGGCATTTTGCACATGTAAAAGGTTCGAAGGGTACTTATCATTAGATAATTTTGCATACACAAAAATCTTGACAAAATTCAATTATTTTAAATACTTCAAGATAAATTTAAAGCCAATATATGCTTTAGGGTAATTTTTGTAGATAAAATGTCTGAAACAATTATCCCAATAGAAGGTATGTGGAAAAAAGGCCTAAAAAAGATCAATTCTTTGGGGAAATTGTATCAAACAAAATGTTTGAAATAATTATCCTGATGAAGACAAAAATGCCTAAAACTAAATAACTATAGAAGTGTTTGAGATAGTTTAATACTTTAGGAAAATTGTCTTGAATAAAAGGTTCAAAATAATTATCCCAATAAATAAAGACCCAGAACAAATGCCCTAGAACAAAAGTCTTGAAGGCCAATAGTGAATTCTTGTAGAACAATATTTTTTGAGGATTAGTGTTACATAACAAAAAACCCACAAATAAAAACCCAGATGAAGGAATTCTAGTGGAGTAATTATCCTAGTGAAATTGCTTCCAAGATAAAAATGTTGTAGACAAAGGGTTTGTAGACCAAAAACCCTGATGAGAAAAGTCCCAAAGAAATTTGATCAAACTGTATAATTGTGATGGTCTCAAGGATGTCAATGATAGGCATGCAAATGTCAATTTTTAATCCATGGTAAGTATTGATTAGGGTTCAAATATTCTGAGATGATCATGTGAGCATCAAATTTATGCCCAATGAAGTAGTTATTTGAGTTCAAATAGAGGTAGATCCAATGGTACACATTAACATAGAGCAAGATGATCTGATGATGTGTGATAAAAAATAGATAGTCAAAGAAACCTAGGATAAGTGCCGGCATGACAAGTGTCAAGATCATGGGGGATTATTAAAATGTTTAAGCATGTTCAAAATATCCAATGGTGTGAGCGATCAGTTGATAGTTCAATGAGGCCAGAGATCTAGTGAGCTACTACCACATGACATGATAGTGCCCAAGTAATTTATACTATCCATAAAGAACCCTAGAAATCCCATAAGGTTACCAAGTGGCATGACCTTATGAACAAGAATAGGTAGCAACTAATAATGTGTCATCCCTTAGATCATGATTTGATGGAGTGCATTTTCTCACCCAAACTAGATCCAATAGTGCAAACCAAGATGGAATTTTTAAAGGGTCTAGGTTGAATGTGGTAGTGACATGTGTCACAACCATAATGAGCCAGACATAGATCTATGATTTGCATTTTCTTAGATGATCAGATTCGATAGTGTGGGACGATGGAGGACCTTTCAATGGATCTCAAAACAAATGTGGGAGTTGTACATGTCAATATGTGGTGAACTTTGGTTTAGAAGTTAAAATTGATGGCTCCTTCATAGATGGGTAGAAATTTAAAGTGTAGAAGGTCTATGGACCATTTGAGAATGTGTTTTTCAATAATAACCATGGATCATTTTCTATCTATACCATAATTGTGGATCAGTCCTGTGCCATCATGGAAAAATTAGGTTGTTCCATGACATGCATGAGAGGGAGGGAATTTTTCTAGAAGTTTCCAACTATGTAGGCATGTGGTTGAGAACATCCCCAGGAAATTACACTAATGACAAAGTTTTTTCAACTCTCTACCATGAATATTCTCCTTTTAGCTCATCAAAAGGCATCTCCCACCATAAAATCAAAGGATGTGCTCCAAATTTTCATCATTCCTCATTGAGCTAGTTAGAGTTATGATTTTTATTACAAATGGATGAAGATTTTAAGCATGGCAAGGGAATATTTTATAGATGGAATCATCTTAGTGGACTTGAAAGTTTGTTTTCCAATTTTGAAAATTACAACCCACAGTCCTAAATTTAAAATGTAGACATAGAAGGCTTGTCTTATATTCAGGGTTGGTGTTGTTTTTGGTTGTTTTTCTTACTTAGTATAAGCTCTTCTACATTTTGGGATCACTACTATGTGTATTATATCTCTCTTGCTAAGGTGGTTACAATTGTATATCCATTAACAAGCTATGACAACATGTTTATTTGTCTCCCCTATCCAACATGGAGTAAATCCACCATGCTTGTCCCCATATCATCATTTTGAAATAATTATGTGTGTAATATTTTCTTGAAAAGTTAATGAAAATGCTTATGGTTCTTTGTTATTTTCTATTGATGAAGTGGAATAATATTTTTAACAAATTTTGTTGATTAGACATATTGTTCTCTGCTCATTATTGGTTATCATCTTGGGTTTGTAACTAGATTATAAATCCCTTTTTGTGTTATGTTTGTAAATATGTTGCTAAATAACTTATTAGGGCAGCCTAGGTGGATGGATTCAATGGGAAAAAGCATGTGATATTCTAGTTTCAGTGTATGTTCTATAATTTCAAGGATCATTTGGGTATTTGTATTTTATTGGCACTAATAAGTGCAAATCACTCCTGATAGTTCCATTAGATTTCACTTAAGTTTTTTGCATCTTTGTAATAGGTGATGTCATGAATGTTGAAATAATCCCTATTATTTGAAGAGCACCAGTGCACCACACTCTTTTTTTCTAACTATAAATTTATCCTACACTACAAACAATACACCCAATTTCATATTATGAGTGTTGTTTGCCTATAGGTGCATAAATATTATATACTTAACATGTGTCTATGATTTTTGTTTTGAAGCATAGTGTTGCAAGTTTCCATTCGACCCCTATTGTTTAATATTCTATAGAATGAAGATTGAAATTATAGTCATATAAAATGTCCAAATTGGTAATTTGAGTGTGGCTTGTGACACCCAATCCATAGGTCCTTCTTGCATGTTCTTATGACCCTTATAGACACCTTTTTCTCATTACCAATCATCTAAAACCTTTTGAACCTTGATTCCAACTCAGCCAAACTTTAATTCCCAGGCCAATCCTATCCCCCCAAGTCTCAAACATATAGGACAAAAGTGCCATACCTAGATGATAACATCAGACCCTAGGGTGTCCCATTTTTAGCACTCCTATCCATTTTAATTTTGAGCCTAAATGGTTATTTTCATCTGATTCATATCCTTCACTATGTCAGCCTAACATGAATACATCTAACCCATAACCAATAATTCCTTATAAAAGGCTATCCAAAGTTCATTTAAAAAAGAGATGAACAATTTGACAAAGAAATCAAGAATACAAACAAATCACTAAGGTAACCTTCCCTATTCTTTGCATATAGTCACCCAACACAACTGTAAACACACTCAAACCCTCATACTAGGCCCTAGCCACCTCCAACACTCTTAATTTGGCATTTTTACATATGCATCACACTTTTTCACAAAGCACATTAGGTGGGAGAAATACATATGGATTGATCCCTCTTTGGAGTATTGATATGTAGGCAACATGCCTACACAAGGGGTATGAATTACATGTTTAGTGAATTTTACACACTAACCCTCCTTTTTCTCAAATGGTTCAAACATTTTCTATCAAGCATGATGGAGGGTTAGGGTTTGAAGATTAAATTATCTCTAAAAAAAGTTTCATCATGAATCAGCATTCAAAATTTCATAGGTAGGCTCATATAGGAACAATGCAAAAACCTAGAAAGTTTTAGGTCTCTTTGACTAGTTTGGACAATAGTGATAGGAGTTGACAATAGCATTAGACCCTAAAGTGTCATATTTTTAGCCCTTATATTCTTTCATTGAATGAAATCCAAATTTAGATTCATGACACTATCCTAGTCTTGCATAGCCAGCTTCAACCTCTCTTTCATCTGTCTCAGTTCATTTTCAAGCTAAGTTATATTTCTCCTTATTTATTGCTATTTTTAGAAACATAAAAAAGATAGATAAATTATACTAATTAGGAAAGTAATTATTGAAATATTATTTACTAATTTATTAATCCATATCGTTAACTATATTAGGAATAAAAATATATTATTCCAAAAATAGTCAAATCAATTTGTGAACCCGACTTACTTCGTTTGTGCACAAAAACCCTAGAAATGCTAGGGAAAATTCTTTGTTGATTTTTCTAGTATTTTTTCTTTTTTTTTTTTATATTTAAATTATAATTTCACATCTAAGTTTTTAAATTTAACATAGTAATTTTAAAAAATCTTTTCCTTCAAACCCTAGGTGAATTTACTAGGTCCCTTTGTTTATTGAGGTGTCGCCTTACATGTTTGTGAGCTTCATATCCTTTTTTATGCATATTCTAGTTCACTATTTAAATTATATTTATTTAATATTATCTTTCATTTTTCAAGTTGTTTTCCTTATTCCATATAAGATCCTTGCATCTCTTCCTTTGAGATGAAGTGCAATACTTAGTGGTAACCCTCCTGAACTCACCCAAAATTTTCCAACTCATCCATATACCATGGATAAACAACCAGCTCAACTTTCTGTTATAGATTCTACACATCTAGATTACACTAATTTTCATGATGATAATTTTGACAATGAGCAGTATGAGAATAATTATGATGATACACACATTGATGTTTATGACCCACCACATTGGGATCTTGATCCACTTCTACCTATTATTGATAATGATGTCATCATCAACAAAAATTTAATTCTACAAATTTTTATAGAGAGACTTAGTGAAAAACCCAAAGATCATGCCCTTATCTTACAATATATCATGGAAATTAAAAAGGTTAAGCAAGTTGAGTCTTTTATTTCTTCAGAATAACCATTTGTAAATGACACTATGGGAGAAACTATGTCTTAACAACCCCTATAGCAGTCCAATCTTCCTATGAGGCACCACCAGTTATAGCTAGTACATATTTTTCTCCTGATGTGGCTTACCTTGTGTAAGAGATAAAATATATTCAATCCAAGGTGCTACATCTTGAGTAAGGTGCCTCTAAACTAACACAGTTCTTTGATTCTTTTGCTCTACTTTATACACCATTGGAACATCATATTGCTTCTACACTCTTGCCACTAGATTTTGTTCAACCCAAACTCACTCTATATGATGGCAAGGGTGATCTAGAGACACACTTGAGATATTTTCATGTAACATGCTTGGATTATGTGCCAAATGATTAGTTATTAACCAACTTATTTCCATGAAGTTTAAAGGATTATGATCTACAATGGTTTTATAGTCTACCAAATCAGTCGATCAATGCATTTAATCCTTTATTGACATGTTCCTAACTCATTTCAATATTAACATAGGTGACAAGGTTTATTATGCCCAAATTCTATAATAAAAATAAAGGTCAAATGAGCATATCATAGATTATGTTCTTTGATATAAGACTATCCTGGCTAAAATGACTAGCCCCATGGTCAATCAAAAATTATACGATCTCTTCAAATAGAGTCTTCTACTAGCTTTACATGAGTCAATAATGTTCAAAAGGTTCTCTTCTTTCATTGAGTTATGTCATACACTAAAGGAAAGGGAAGTCAAACTAATTTCAATGGGAAAATTAAAATACACAAGCACATTAAAAACACCAAATAAGAGTAATAATAAAGTCTCATACAAAGTAAATGTTAATGATAACCAAACTCAAAATCAACCTATAGTTAATGTGGCTTCAGATCCCTCTCAGTGAGTGGTTTTATTAGTACCTCCTCTGTGAGCCTTTACCAATCTACTAATATCTCCAATCAAAGTCATATAATAGCTTTTGGATTGCAACATAATATCTCTCCCTCTATTTGAGAAGTTGATCCAACAAATCCTCTTCCACATTTTTATGAGCAGAATGTATTTTGTGATTTTTACATGGCACCAAACCACACAACAAATAGATGCATCAATTTGAAACTCAAGATATAGGATTTGTTAGATGACAACCTTATTGATCTTAGCACTCTAGTTGAGCCTCCTAAGGCAAAGAAAACACAAGACAAAACTTTGAAAATTTTCTCAGATCCTTTCCCACAACATTCTAAACAAGAGACAGGGGATACATCAGGTGCTCACCATGCATATCATGCACATCATCCACCACCTATATACTGGTCACCTTCAATTGATTCACATCCTTTGAGCAACATGATTGGTGTTTATAATTATATAATTCTAGATAGACCTTTGATCTCCTTCTCAGAGTAGGAGATAGTTAAGGATGATTTGGATTACCATGCACTCTTTATCAGAACCTACATTGATCATCATCCCATTCATAGTGTTCTCATAAATAATGGATTTAGTGTGAAAATGTGCACTATGAAATTACTTTATAATTTGGGATATTTATAGTAGGATCTTTCCCCAATGAACACAATTATTAACATATTTAGTGGACACATACAAATTTCATTAGATGAGATTTTACTTCCTCTATAGGTTGGTCCAACACATGTGGCCACACCATTTACTATTGTTCTCAGTGCAAGAGTTTTTTATATGTTACTTTCTTGACCATGGATTCAAAAACATCATGTAGTACCTTCTAAAACTCATAGATGCATGCAATTCATTCATGCTAATTAGGTTATTATAGTTGGTGAAGTTCTGTATGAGTTACCACTCTCAATTTTAGAGCCATCTACTAATTTATAGTACCATTTTTAGCTCCTTCACCACTTTTAACTCCTCCATTAGTTATATTTCTTCTTCCAATTTATATTGAGACATAGTTGAGGCCTCCCTCACTAGCATAGAGAGTTCATACACTTTCACAGAGGCCTCTTTTAGAGAAACCATAGTTTTAGTATTCTACATAGTTTCCATCTATAGTGTTCACACCTAGGGTAGTATCATTGAGGTCTCATGCCTCTACACATAGAGCACATGTTCCAATAACTTCCTCTACTACCAAATAGGCCTCTAAGAGCCCCATAGTTACATCCACTTCTCAAAGTTATAGGGTGAGCACATAGTTGGTTTCTACTATAGATATTTCAAAGCCTTTACACTATACACAAATTTCAAAGTCATAGTTTCAACCCTTTTATCATGTTTCATGATCATGCATGATACCTCTCCTTGATACAAGACACCATAATAGGGAGTCTCTCATGAGACTCATCGGTTAGTATCATTTTTTCTCAGTCTTTCATGTACATAGATTCTTTTCAATTACATGTACATAGCTTCTTTTTTCTTGATTTTACATGGCTTATTTCATAAATATAAAAGCATTCAAATATTCCAAAGTACCAAAAAATTATAACATGTCTAAAATATAAAAACATTCAAAAAACTCAAAATACCATAATCATATCAATTATATGCATTATCCATGATTTACATTTATACTACCACGCTAGGCTTATATTTTTCATTATATGTCAATTTATCTACATTACCATGCTTCACTTGATCTTATTTGAGTGTGTGAAGTGGCACGAATATCCTTGATTGTTTCACTCTACCCTTTGAGGGGGCATCCTACTTATACATTCAAGACATGCATCAACATATCTAGCCACTAAGGGCATCTTATACATGACTACACCATCCAGGTTAAGTCATTCTTACACCACACACTCTAGTTATCATGTTGATATATATTACATAGTAGCTTACATAGATTACTCTCTCGACACTCACTAGTATATATCATTTGTGTAATTATTATCATCTACCTAGTCTTGTACTATATGTTTTTCATACTTTCACTTCTTTCTTTAATTAGTTAGATGTGATTTTATTTTTAGCATTTACATGCCTTCCTTTATTTATTTTAGTAGCTATATGTGATTTTATTTCTCATTTCTTGTTTTGTCTCTTGTGTGTGCCTTAGGATATTTTCCAATGCCCTTTGCTTCTATTCTTGTGTGTGCCTTAGGACATTTGCTAATATCCTTTACTTGTACTCATCTATGTGTCTATATCCCTCATGCCAACCTTTCTTATTTTTAATTGTATCTGTATGTGGGTATTTAAACATAACTTGTATGCTTACTTTCCCAGTTTGAGTGATATGTGCCGATGTCCCTTGTTTGCTTAGCCCATTGGCCATTTTTGTATGCTTCTTGTTTCTTGTCTTGTGTGATTTTTGCTTGTTTTCTTCTCATTATTTTTAATGCCATGATTCACATCATGTATTATCTTGATTTATTAGATGTTATGATGGACATCATGCTCCATCCCTCCTTGATAGCTAACAAATAACTACTAACAACCAACATTTCTAGTTTCAATCTATTATACGGCACATGATATTACATTGTTACATCTATCTAGGCATACCCCTATTCATCTAATAATCTCCAATACAAACTATGTTATACCTTGAGACATCTTTTTTATTATCATTGTTATATCATTTATTTCGTAGCATAACACACTTGTAGGGCTCTTTATTCTAAGATAAATTAGTAGGGTCCTCATTCCTACCCTCAGAAGAAGGGACAATAAATAGGGGTTTTGTCATAGAGATTAGAACCTTCCAATGATCAAAAATCAATTTGTAGAACACTCAAAACAACAATTAGAATTCAAAATAGGTAGAATAGACCAAAAAGATAGTGACCAATATAAAACAATGATAAAAAATAGTAAAGAATAAGAGTGCCATTTTTAGATTACAATGTTGGATAGTAAAGTGTCCTTTTTTTGGTGGTTCTATCCAAATTGTAAAAAAACCAATTTTTAAAAAAATAGACATAAAGATAATTTTAGTTATAGTTTTTCAGCTATAATTCAGTTTAGATTGGGTAGTTTTAGTATAGTTTTTCTTATACAATATAGATATATGGAACATCATGCCCAACATGATGGCTCTCAATTCTAATTTCAAATTGGGTAGTTGGTATAACTTCCAAATCAAAATATAGGTTACAAACACCAGTGATTGGGGGCAATGTGCATGACACATTTGCCTTCTTTTCTTTTTATTTCATTACATTACCTAGGTATTATTAGCAATTGCATTCCTTATTCTATCTATAGATGGTTGGCATCATTTTAGAGTGGTTTTCATATAAGCCTAGTTCCCATTTTTGGAGTGGATTTCATACAAGCTTAATCTCCACCTTTCAGAGTGGCCAAGATTGGCCTAGTTCTTAGCACACATTTGGTTATCCACACCACATTGTTAGATTATAGAGTATTCAAGGGATTTAGGACCCATCTCATATGACACACATTCATACTGATATCCATTTATAGTTCACTACATAGTGGGCAATGATGGAGCCAAATTACTAGCTAGCCTTTGTATTCTTGAGCCACATACTCAGAGGGATTGGACACACATTCCAAACATCAATTAACACATGCATGATCACATATCTTCACTTAGTGGGTGATGATGAATCCAAAGGGCCAACCTTTATATTCTTGATCAACCCTTAGGGAATTGAGCACTCAACTCTATTCATGATATTAATCTTAGTAAAACACATACCCAACATTAATCAACATCACTCAACATCATAATAGATTTTGTATTGGTTCACATACCCTATGAGGTATATTCATTCCTTTATCTTCCTCTCTCTTTTACCTAGCCTTTGTACATTCTTATTTTAGACATAGTGTGTCTAGTAAGAATTGATATACTATTTGTTTTTCTCTTGCATATTTATGATTCACACTATGCTCTCTTTATGCACACTCAACATCACACATATTCATGGGATTCACCCTTTCAAGTAAGTTAAAGTATATGTACACTTTATACTTTTCCTTTATCTTAGTATTTTACTTTGCTACATCACTAAAATAAAGGGGGGGAAGTAGAGTCATATAAAATGTCTAAATTAGTAGTTTTAGTTTGGCTTGTGACACCCAATCCATGTATCCTTTTTGCATGTTCTTATGACTCTTCTAGCACTTTTTTTCTCATTACCACTCATCTAGAACCTTATGAACCTTGATTCCATCTTAGCTAGACTCTGATTCCTAGGCCAATCCTATCCCCCTAGATCTTGAGCCTAAAGGATAGGAGCACCATACCTGGACTATAGCATTGAACCTTAGAGTGTCCCATTTTTGGTGCTCTTATACATTTGCATTTTGAGCGTAAATAGTTATTTTCATTTGATTCATATTCTCAATTAAGTCGGCCTAGCATGAATACATCTAACCCATTACCAATAGTTCCCTATAAAAGCCTATCCAAAGTTCATTTACAAAGGAGGTGACCAAACTTAAAAATAAAGTAAAAATAAAAATAAATCACTAATGCAAACTTCCCTATTCTCTACATATAGTCACCCAACATAGCTACAAACACACTCAAAGCCTCATACCAATCCTTAGCCACCACAAACACTCTCAATCTAGAATTTTTTCATCTACATCACACTATTACACAAAGCAAATTAGGTGGGATAACTACATATATCTTGATCCCTCTTCATAGTATTAATATGTAGGAAATGTGCCCACAGAAGGGGTGTGGATTACACATTCAATGCATTTTACATAATAACCCCATTTACCTCAAATGGTTCAAACATTGTTTTATCAACCATGATGGAGGGTTAAGGTTTGAATATTAAATAAATTTTATAGTGAGTTTTGTCTTGAATAAGAACTGAAGATTTCATAGGTAGGTTCACATAGGAACAATGCAAAAACTCAAAAAGTTTCACATCTCTATGACTAGTTTAGATAACAATGGTAGGAGTGGACAATAGCACTGAACCTCGAAGTGTCTTATTTTTGGCACTCCTTTCCTTTCACTGAATAAAAACTAGATTTAGATTCATGATACTATCTTAGTCTTGCACATTTAGTTTTAGCCTTTGTTTCATCTGTCTTAGTCTAATTTCAAGCTAATTTATATTTTTACTTATTGTTATTTTTAGAAAGGTAAAAAAGATAGATAAATTATAAAAATTAGGACTATAATTATTGCAATATTATTTACTGATTTATTATTCTAGACCCTTAAATAAAATAGGAATAAAACTCCATTATTCCAAAAATAGTTAAATCAACAATCATTTCTTCATCTGTCTTAAGTATCTTGTATGTGATCTAGTGCATTCGTTCATTCCATGTGACAACCCTTCTCAGGTGAAGTGAGTGAGTTTGGTTATGCCCTAGTCACATTTGTAATCCTTTGTGATAAAAAATCCCCTTGGAGGTTGAATTTTAGAATATTTCCATGTGATCAAGCTATCCATTAGGTCCTCTCACCTTGGTTCAGGTAGAGCCAAAAGTAGTAGGGATCTGACCATACCCTTTGTAGGTGTCTATAAGTCATTTTATATAATTAGTCTTATCTTGATGCCAAACTCTTCCTTAGATACAATGACATACTAGAGGGATTTTCATCATGGCTTTCCATTTTCTCTCAAGTATGTAAGGTTAAGTATATGAGGTATATAACTAGGAACCAACACTTTTTTGGCACTATTATCAGGGACTAAATTGGAGTCCTAGTCACTTGTGTTATCGGGGAATCTTGTAGAGAGCTATAAGTATTTCATGTTGTGAATTTATCTATTATTATTGTATTGATTTAACTATCTTGGCCATCAATGCCACAACACTCCATTGGGGTCATGTTGGGAACTTTTGAGATTTGATAATTAACATCTATTATTTATTGTAAAGAAATTTGAATTTATCATTTTTTGAGGTGGTTTCCCCTTTTTAACATGAGTTTGAAGGTTTCTGTTGGAAATATTATCATTGATGTCAAAGGTCTAGCATTATTAGTGAAAAAGGCCCCATTGCATTTAATGATGTTTGTAATAGTTATATCTTGGCTAATGTGTGTTAATATTTATTTAGTATTAATGAATATATTTTTGATTACATATAAGACAAAAGAAGGGCCCATGGAGAAGTCAAAGAGCCATAGGGTAAAGACAAAAGAAGGATGGGATGCATTTTCCCATAAAGAGTCATCTTGGGGAATTCCAAGAGTCACCAAGTGAAGACAAAAGAGGAAGGACACAATTTCTCATGAAGGGACACTTTGAGGAATATGAAAAGTCACCAAGATAAGGACAAAAGAGGGAAGGATGTTTCTGCTCATGAAGGGTCACCACATGAATTTTCAAAGGCAAGGATATGAAGGGTCATACAAGTTTGACACCATTTTCCATGAGGATTGAAGAGTCACAAAGGGTGAAGGCCAAAGGTATTTAGAAAGCTATAAATAAAGGCTTGAGAAGCCATTATATAATGTAAGAAAGAGTTTGATTTGAGAGAGAAATATATAGCTTAGAAGAGCATTTGTGAGAGATGAATATGATTTGTATTTGTTATATCTATCTTAGAAGAGAAAAGGTGAGAGAGAGGAAAGAGATGCTGTAATGAACTATCATTTGTTGAGATAGCAACATTGAGAGATAGTTGTGTGGTATACACAAAGGGGTTGGTGCTCCTATGGGTTGGTACTCATAAATTTTTGTTGTGTTGGTGCTCAGCAAAGGGGTTGGTGCTCCTACAAGTTGGTGCTTAGGAATATTGTTTGATTTGGTGCTAATTCATATATTTGAGATTGTTCTCTATGGTTTTTCCCACATTGGGTTTCCACGTTATATCTGGTGTCTCTCTCTATCTTGTGTGTATTTATTGTTTTAGTTTTATTGCATATCTTGAATGTTTGATTAAGTGGAATTTGATTAAGGAAAAAGTTTTATAAGATATATGATATACTAATTCACCCCCCCCTCTCTGTATATCTTGTGATTAATAATTGTTATCAGAGTAGGTTCCTTCAGAAAGGGTTTAATAGCTTGAAGGTAGATCAAGGAAAGCATAAGATGGCCAAGCAGCTAAAGAAGGAGAATCAAGAGTTGAAATCTATGGTTGAGGCTCTTAAGGAATAGGTGTGTATCTTGGATTCTAAGTTGGCTATAGAAGTAAAAGAAAATAACATATTTATTTAGGATCTTAAGAATCAGTTAGAGGTTGCAAATTCAAGTTTGAAATCAAAAGAAGAAGAGTGTAATCAGTTGATGTTTGAGTTAGGTTCTGTAAAGGATAATCATGAGAAGCTTATAATCAAGGTTGAGAAAGATCACGAAATATTAGTCTAAGGAAAGAAGGATGCAAGTTTTGAAGGCAAATTAAAGAAGCCAATCAGGCAACCCGATGCTTTTAAGTTTTCAAATTCTTTTCATGGCCATTGTTTTGTTTGTCATCATGTTGGTCATAGGGCAAGAGACTGTATGAGGAGAAGCAATCAGTCAAAGGGAGATCTCAGTCACATTCAAGAGAAAGGCATGAAAAATGTTGTTTGATTTTATTGTCATAAGGTTGGCCATATTGCTAAATTATGTCCAAGACAAGTAAAGAGATCTTCAAAGTATGTCAAAGGTTACAGAGCCCCTAAAAGATATGAGAAGAGTCAAATTTAGGTTTCGAGACCTAAAACAATAAAGGTTGACCAAGTTGAGTTTAAGAATGAGAATGAATTACTTGCTATAGTAGATAAAGAATCAGATAGGAAGGATTGTGAATAATCTCTTATTACATTTGAGCATGAGCTTTATCAAGATAAGATAGTTTCAAAAGCTGAGAAGATAAGAAACATCATAAATGTTGAGGTTAGTAGGTTAAATAAGTTAGACATGCTTAAGCAAATTTTAAGAGAAAAACACAAGAAGATCAAGGAAGAAACAGAGGAGATGTGGGAATCTCCTGAGATTTATTTCTAGGACCCTTTGTGTGGGGTGCCTCTTTTAGGCTTCAAGGAGACACTTTTAAGAAAAATTAAAGCATGGTGAATGTTATTGGGTCTTGGCTATGTTGCTTAACAAGAAGGTGAGTTGACAGATTAATTTCTATATCTTTTGAGGGAATAGATTTTTGAAGAAAATTTTGCATCAGTGTTATGGTTTGAGGCTATGCGGTGTTTAAAAGTTTTAAGGTGTTTCAAAAAGATATGGTCATAAGAAATTAGAATTTTGAAAAAGAGAAAACAATTTCAGAAATAAGGAGAAGGATACTCATGTAGATTTAATCAAGAAGGATCAGAGTTTCAAAGCTCCATTCATTAAGAAGAAGGTTCAAACATGTTCATGGCAAAATAAACAACATGAAGATTCTATGTTGGTACAGACAACTTTGCATGCAATAAAATAAGATCAGCCATGGTTCGTTGATAATAGATGTTCAAGTCATATGATAGGATATAAGAGTAAGTTCATAACTCTAAAGAAGATCAATGGTGGCATAATGAAATTCAGAGATAAAACCACTACTAGGATAGCTGAAAAAGGTACATTGAGTTTAGATTATGGTAGAACCAAGACTAAGAATGTTTTGTATGTAAAATGTCTTAAGCATAATCTACTGAGTGTTAGGCAAATATGTGATCAAGGATACACATTAAAGTTTCATGCAGAAGGTTGTGAGATTAGAAGAAAAGATTCAAATGAATTGATTACAGATGCTCAAAGGATAGACAACAATTTATATGTATTGTCAGATATCTTCTCAAAGGCACAATAAAAGGACACATTCAAGGATCTATGAGAGGAGTTGGGAGTAATTTATATTACTTCTTGCCATTGATGTTCAGCATCATTTGAGGGGGAGCTAAGTGTTAGCTCTAGGTAGGCCCTTTGCCATTGATGTCAAAGGGGGAGAATAATAGGTACAGGTATAGGTGTAAAAATAGGTACAAGGAATAGGTACAAGTTGCTACAGTAGGGGGAGTTACTATATGTTTTTAGATGATAGGATGTGTAGGTGTTAGGATGTGGCAGTTTTAGGATTGAGGTTGCCATCAATGACAAAGGGAGAGATTGTTGGAAATATTGTCATTGATGTCAAAGGTCTAGCATTATTGGTGAAAAATGCCCCATTGCATTTAATGATGTTTGTAATAGTTATATCTTGGCTAATGTGTGTTAATATTTATTCAATATTAATGAATATATTTTTAGTTGCATATAAGACAAAAGAAGGGCCCATGGAGAAGTCAAAGAGCCACAGGGTAAAGACAAAATAAGGATGGGATGTATTTTCCCATCAAGAGTCATCTTGGGGAATTCCAAGAGTCACCGAGTGATGACAAAAGAGGAAGGGCACAATTTCTCATGAAGGGACACTTTGAGGAATATGAAAAGTCACCAAGATAAGGACAAAAGAGGGAAGGACATTTTTGCTCATGAAGGGTCACCACATGAATTTTCAAAGGCAAGGATATGAAGGGTCATAAAAGTTTGGCACCATTTTCCATGAGGATTGAAGGGTCACAAAGGGTGAAAGCCAAAGGTCATTTGGAAAGCTATAATAAAGGCTTGAGAAGCCATTTGTATAATGTAAGAAAGAGTTTGATTTGAGAGAGAAATATCTAGCTTAGAAGAGCATTTGTGAGAGACGAATATGATTTGTATTTTTTATATCTATCTTAAAAGAGAAAAGGTGTGAGAGAGGAAAGAGATGTTGTAATGAACTATCATTTGTTGAGATAGCAACATTGAGAGATAGTTGTGTGGTATACACAAAGGGGTTGGTAATCCTATGGGTTGTTCCTCATGAATTGTTGTTGTGTTGGTATTCAGCAAAGGGGTTGGTGCTCATGTGGGTTGGTGCTCATGAATTGTTGCTATGTTGGTGCTCAACAAAGGGGTTGGTGCTCCTGTGGGTTGGTGTTCATGAATTGTTGTGTTGGTGCTCAACAAAGGGGTTGGTGCTCCTACAAGTTGGTGCTTGTGATTATTGTTTGAGTTGGTTCTCATTCATATACTTGAGATTGTTCTCTATGGTTTTTCCCACATTGGGTTTCCATGTTATATCTGGTGTCTCTCTCTATCTTGTGTGGCGTTTATTGTTTTAGTTTTATTGCATATCTTGAATGTTTGATTAAGTGAAATTTGATTAAGGGAAAAGTTTTATAAGATATATGATATACTGATTCACCCCCCCTCTTAGTATATCTCATGCTTAATATTTTCATTATCTTTACTTTCATACATCATCACTAACGTTAGCAAGATATGGTTTTAGTATGTATCACTACAAGTTTGTAAATGGTTATATTTTAGAACTTTGCTTCAAGGGGTGACTCTAAAACATCATCTGGTTTCCAAGAAAGATCAGTGCACATATTCAATATCTTCAACTTTGAGATTTATCTTTCTTGAAAATCTAAAAATATTGAGGTCATCCTTCAAAGGTGACTCATTTAAAAAGTTTGTCTTTCCCCTAAGTTTTCATCAAAGAATAAGGAGACAAGTTTGGAGGCATGTTGAAGAATTAAGTGCAGCTACTAGAGATTGTGTGGGATATCAAAATTCTAGTAATACTAAGCTTCTATTTGTTGAAATTCCTATTACTAAAGATTATCATAATTCTTTTGATCATAGCTCTTCTAGTGATTCAGAACCATACATCCCCATTTACTATCCAACTCTTTCTCAACTAGCTAAATCCACTCCCAAGTTTTATCCACTAAGTCCACCTCACTCATATCCCTTTTCCATTTGTTCTTAAACCTCCCATTGAACCAATCATGAGGCATAGGGATCAAGATGATAATGAGTGTCATGCATTCTATATTCTTAGATTCAAGCCTATAAATTTTGATGGCATGGAAGGCTATCCTAATCAAGTCACAAATAAAGTAAGGAAATGCCTTCCAAGATTCCAAGGGAATAATGTAGTGAGTGGTGATCAACATTTGGGGGATTTTCAAAATTTCATTGAAGATTATGAGGTTGAGCATGATTATGTGTACATTAATTTATTTATGCACATGCTAGAAGAAGGCACTCATAAATGGTTCAATTCCCTTCTGCATGGATGCATTGATTCATGGGAAGAGATGAAGAATTTTTTTTTGAAATCAATATGGTGATAGGATTGATCCAAGGTTTCTTTTATCTAAGTTTAAAAACATCAAAAGGAATCCTAATAAGTGTCTATAAGACTTCAATACAATGTTTAATAAAGCTATGATGTGGATGCTTGAGAACATCAAGCTTGGTGAGATAGAGTGCTTGATAAATTACTATGATGCCTTTAAAAATAAGGTTGCTTACCACCTAAGGGAAAAATATCCCATGAACCTATGGTCGACATTTAATATGGACATCCAATTTGAAGTAACATAAAATTTTTAGGTAAGACCTTAAATAAGCAAGCTGATGTAAAGTTGGATAATCAATAAAAGACATAGTCAAAGATAGCCAACCTTGAGGAAATTATTAAGATTTTGGCCTCCACTATCAAAGAGATGTCCAAAAATTTGGTTAGAATTGAGAAGGGGCTACCTCATAGGCCTACATATGATGTTAGAAATTAGAACAAAGGGATTAGAAAATAGGTGCCAGATCTATTACACGCCAAGGTAAATACTATGAGTAGTGATTTAGACATTGATTGGTGTGATAAGTGATTCCTTCCATATCCCCCATGTGATTATACTAAATCAAGTGATGAAGATGTGGATGATCTTGAGTCTATGTCTGATGATGATGATATTTTTATGTTCAATTATCAAGACTCCCAATGTAAGTTTTCTACCTCCATAGAAACGATGAATGCTACTAATGCTAATCAGTTTTGGAGTATGGTCCAGAAGGTATTTATCCTAACATATAAATTTAATTGTGATAATAATAATATGACGCAAGAAAATTAGTTATATGATCATGACGTAATTGAAAATCCAAAGTTTGCATTGAAATAAGTGTTGGACATGGATGCAGAATTGGATGAATCCATTGGGAATGTGGATGTTGTTAAGAAACCAAATATTTGTGTTACTAATTTTGATAACAATAAATGTGTTGTTTGGGAGATGTCATTTGATGAATATGGGGTTGTCTTTTAATCCCCTAAGGATGAATATTTTCAATTTTTTTCAAATAGTACTTTGAGTGCACAAATGACATTGTTGATCCTGGTGCACTCTTGCTTGGTACTCACTTGATTACAATAGAGAAATAAGTTCAGTTATAACTACTAAAGGAGTACCAAAATATTTTAATGTGGTCTTATCTAGATTTGAGATCATGTAAAGAGGATTTGCTTCAATGTGTCATCCTATAACAGCCTAACAATACGACATTCAGGCATGTGCAGAGATTGTTTTATTTCATCTTAACCACCGAGCTATAAGAAAAGTTCAAGAAATTAAGGGATGGTAGACTTTTGGATCTACCAATCAATGGAAGACATCTAAAACATTTCCTCAAGTGAGCTCATAACTATGTACATAGTGTATATCTATGTTGTTTCATTACTTTATTTCCCCTCTACTTTGGGCTATATTTGTATAGTTTTCTTTCATGTTTTTGTCATGTGTTTATTTTTAGATCATCCTGATCATTTTTTGTTAGTATACCATTATTTTTTTGAATTTTCATGGGTCTCTATTGATAGATTGTTAAGTTTTGACTCTATGGCCCAATGGATTGATACCTAGTCTTACGTTTCGGGGTTCTTTGCACACCCATAGGAGGTATGCATCTTTAGGTAAGAGATATTGTTACTACTCAAAATTTCACTAAGTCAAATGATCCCTTGTTAATTTTAAATGCTAAAGTCCTTAGATAGATTCCTACTTTCAACTATTCATGTCAAAGGTCAAGTTTTATGTTGAATCAACTAAGTGCTAGTTTGATCTTTGCTTTGTGTGTATAAGCCTTCATTTGTTTTGAGTAAAGGTGAATAGATTTTATCATGGAAAGTGTTATACATAAAGGCCAAAGAATTATTTGTTTCAAACCTTTTAGCCATAGTAAAAATTCCACAGGTCCATTTCCTTCAAGCATTTTACATAGGTAAAAGGTCTGAATGGTACTTATCCTTTGGGCATTTTGCTCGCACAAAAAGCCTGATAGAAGTCAATTATTTTAGTAAAAATGTTAAGTTCAAATATTTTAGGATAAATGTAAATCCCATATATAATTTAAGGAAATTGTTGTGGACAAAATGTCTAAAATAATTATCTTGATAGAAGGTTCACAACAAAAAGGCCTGACAAAGATCGATTCTTCAAGGAAATTACATCAGATAAAATGTTCAAAAAAATTGTCTTGATGAAGACAAAAATTTTGACAACCAAATTGCTATGGGAGAAGTCTCTTAGATAAAATATCCAAAATAATTATCACAATAAACAAAAACCCATAACAAATTCCCTGGAACAAAAGTCCCAAAGGCCAACAAGGAATTATTATGGAATTATATTTCTAAGGATTAGTGCTACATAATAAAAGGAACACAAATAGAAACATCAATGAAGGAATTATTATAGAATAATTATCCTCATGAAATTTTTGCCAATATAAAAATGCCATAGACGAAGGGCCTATAGACCAAAAGGCCTGATAATAAAAGTCCCAAATAAATTTACCCAAATTACATAAGTGTGATGATCTTGTGGACATCATTGATAAGCATGTATACATTAATTTCAAGCCATGAAAAGTAGTTGTTGGGGTTCAAATATTCTAATACAATCATGTGAGCATCAAATTTAGCCCCTATGAAGTATCCGTTTGAGTTTAAATAGAGGTACATCTAATGGTGCATGTTAACACAGAGTAGGATGATCCAATGGTTCATGATCAAATCTAGATAGTCAAAGAAACCTAAGATAAGTATAGGTATGACAAGTGTTGAGCTCGTGGGGCATGATTAAAATGTTTGAGAATGTTCCAAAGATATAATAGTGTGAGTGAGTATTTGATAGTTCAATATGGCCCAATATCTAGTGAGTTGTTTCTACATGACATGATAACACCCAAGTAATGGATACTATCCATAGAGATCCATAAAAAGCTCATGAGGCTACCAAGTGGCATGACCTTGAGGCCAAGCATAGGTAGTAACCAATAACATTCCATCCCTCATATCATGATCTAATGGAATGTATTTTCTCACCCAAACAAGATCTAGTGGTGCAAATCAAGATGGACTTTTTAAAGGGTTCAAGTTAAACATGGTAGTGACATGTGTCACAATTGCTATGATCCAGACATAGATCTATAGTCTACATTTTCTTAGATGAGTAGATCTGATTGTGTAGGATGATGGTGGACCTTTTAATGGAGCTCAAAACAAATTTGGGAATTGCACATGTTAATATGTGGTGAAATTTGGATTAGAAGTTAAAATTGATGGCTCTTTTATAGATGGGCAGAAATTCAAAGTGCAGAAGAAGGTCTATGGGTTGTTCAAGAATGTGTTTTTCAATAATAACCACAAATCATTTTCCATCTGATGAGTCATCAATTCATTATTTAATAATTTCAATCCAAGGCTGGTATCCAAGGTTGTGTGTAATATAATAAAGAGATCTCTAGCAATTGGTCACTTCTACCACTCCACACTTATAGAAATTGAAAAGCATACTTGCATAAAAATAAATCACACCACACTTTGTAAGAAATTAAATCACACTTTTATAAAATTAAATCACTCCACACTTTGTATAAAAGTAAATCACACTTGTAAAAAATAAATCATTGAATTGAAAATAAATGATAAACACAAAAAACACCTATAGATTCACAACAAACTTTACTAAAAATAAATGATTACATAAAAAATAAATAATAATAATTTAAAAATATAATTACATAATAAATAGATAAAAGTATATTTATCCATCTTCCTTAGAATGAGTGGCAAACTCATTCTTCGAAAGAGGATTTTAATCATAACACTAGATTTATGTCACAAAGCTTTCAAATGTATTATTGATAACCAAGATTGATTACAATGGTGTGAGAGGTTTCATTTATAATCTCATTCTTTGTAATGTCCCCAAATTTATAATAAAGTGGTTTGATTAATTATTATGGAAATAAATAAAATAGCTTAATAAAATAAATTTGACTTCTTCTAGAAGTCTCCTGGAAGCCTTTAAAAGAAGGGGAAGGCAAAGCATTTGCATCATCTAATATCTTCTATTGCAAAAAATTATTCTGAGAAGTTTGAATCAGTGATTCAGTTGAAATCTCTGAGGATGCAAACCTTCAGTAGATTGGAGAAGAGTTGGACGAAAACCCAGCCCTTTTCAAGAGGTGGATTCGTGATGGAATTCAGATTGGGCATATTGATCAGATCTGGAGCTTCAGAGGCCATTCACTGAGTATATCAGGGTTCAGCCTATGCAAGGGTTTCCAAGTATTTATTCCTTGATTTGATTTCAGATTTATATATTTTTATAGTCAGATCAGGTTCGGTACGGAATCCGTACAAGATCGGCACCAGGCCGTACCAGCAAGTTCAGAGAAGGGAAGGGCATAGTTTGCAGTTGTGGGCCGCAGGGTTTTACAGAGACCGGCATCGACACATAGACCAACATCGGCAGATCAGCGATCGACATTGGTAATTAGGCAATCACTGGCAAGCAGAGACGACCGACGGCGGCAGTGTTTCAACCGACGTCGGCATTATCATCGCCAATGTTGGTGACTGTGTTTTTACACAGCGTCCAGATTTGTGCACACTTCCAGGTTCTTGTTTATTTTGGGCTTCATTATACCCTTCATAATATCTCTGTGTACTAAAATTTCTGTTTATTCACTATTGAAGCAAATCTGGGTAATATATTTTTGTATCTGCATTCTCTAAAGGCAAATAATCAGAGTTATATCTTTGTCTTGTAAGAACCTGTATATTTTGTGTTTCCAAATTGAGTTTCGGATCTTTGAGTGGTATCAGAGCCATGCATCTTGCCATCCTGTAGGGGTGAATATATTTTATTTCTATGCATCCTGGAAGATTTGATAGAAGCCATAGATATCTTACACGTAGTAGAGCTCAGTATGAGCGAGAGTTGGGTTTAGGACAGCCACCTATCATGGCCGAAGAACAGAGGCATGCCCATAGAAACTAGGATGAGGAAGAAAGAGAGATGATGAGGACCCTCATCACTACCCAGCCCAAGATTGTTCAGGCTCTAGACCGATTACAGGATACCATAGAGCATTTAGAGGTGGAGAGACACAGAGGGAGAAGGAATAGATCAGTTTCAGTGACAGGCAGTCAGTCCAGTCAGCATAGTCACCATTCCCATTCTTCAGTGGGGAGCTCCCGTCATTCCTCTAGGCAAAATCATCATCATACACCTACTCCAAATAGACCATTACTGCCTCAGTTTGTACCAGGTGGACAACCAGTACAAGTGGAACTACCAGAGATGGGGTTCCAAGAGTCCATTTTGGCAGTGACAACAGAGTGGAGAGCTTTACCCCCAGAGGTTAGGGAGGTTTTTCCTTTGCCCCAGTATTGTGCACAGCGTAGAGACACAGCCAGACTCAAGGGAGATCAGGGTAATAGACCACCACAGTAGCAGCATAATCATGACCTCAATAGAGCTATGGGGAAGATTACATTGGCTTCATATAGTGGCTCTGGAGAGACTAGTGCAAGAGCTTGGGTCCACAAGCTGGACATATATCTTTCTTTGAGGCCCATGCCTGAGTGTGAGGCCATTCAGTTTGCGGTGTTGCATTTAGAGGGGATTGCATATGATTGGTGGCACCATGGATTGGTCACCCAAGATCACGCCTTAGTTCACTCCTATGCTGAGTTCACTGAGAGACTTATTGCACGGTTTGACCATAAGGATACAGAACTTTACTACAGGGAGTTGGCTCATCTTAGACAGAGTGGTCACGCAAAAACTTATATTAATGAGTTTTAGCGTATTACGGTTATGGTACCTGATATGCCTCAGAGACGGAGTGTGATGTTATTTATTGAGGGATTACATGATAGACTTAAGGGACTGGTACGTGCTTTCCAACTAGCTACTCTTAAGGATGCTATTGATGTGACATTGAGACTGGATACTGTTCCCACTTCTTATCAGGGTGTTAAGAAAATAGCCACAGACTCTTGGCCTTTACAGAAGGCCAATGCACCACAAAATAAGGAAGGGTCATCCTCTATAAATCCTTGGATGAATCAGGAGAGTAGGAATGACTTGAGGAGGAAAAAGTTATGTTTTTCTAGCAAAGACCCATGGGAGCCAGGACACCGTTGCATGGGTAAAGGAAAGGTTCATTTGATTGAGGTAACTTCTGAGTGTGGAGATGAGGAGGTTCCTGATACGGACATTGAGGATAATATTGAGCAGGATCAGATACAGTTGGAGTTAGACACCCCAGAGCCTTTGGCATCAGCCAAAGCAATTATGCCTACCCTCTCTAGTTATCCTAACTTTCATGCCTTTCGGTTGAAAGGTACACTTGAGGGTAAGTGGGTCGTGAGTTTGGTAGATACAGGTGCTACACATAACTTCATTGACCGGAAGTTAGTGGGAAGGCGTGGATTACAGTATGAGAAGTTTGGTGGTTTTGGGGTAAAGGTGGCAGATGGTGTAGTTTTGGGTTATACCAAAAGGGTTCCACAGCTTAGCATTCAAATGGGGGATTACACTCTGACCAATGATTTTTATGTGTTTCCTTTAGAAGATTATGATGTGGTCTTGGGTATGCAGTGGTTACAGGGTATTGGGCGCTACATTATTGATCACCGCCGTATGCAGTTAGAATTCCTTTCTGGGGGAAGGAAGATTATCTTGAAGGCAGCACAAGATGGAGGACCTAAGGAGGGGACATCTCACAGGATGGAGTCTCATTTTATAACTGATGTGGTAAATAATTCTATTTATTGCAGGGCATTTTCCTTTCCAATTATAAGTCAACATCCTTATGGGGATTGTGAGAGTTTGTTAATCAGAGTAGCGAAATGGTCCTTTTCTAAGTCTAAGGTATGTGATGGTGAATTTTCTAATTACATATTGAGGATTATCACACTACTCTCTAGGAGAAATAAGGTGAATGTAGTCACAGATATTTTTCAGCATGGTATTTCTGACTTAAGAGTTTGCAAGTTTTTGAGAATAATATGGGATCCAGGAAGTTGGTGTTGGAAAAAGATTGCTTGAGGACAAGCAATCTCCAGGAAGGGAGGACTGTAATGTCCCCAAATTTATAATAAAGTGGTTTGATTAATTATTATGGAAATAAATAAAATAGCTTAATAAAATAAATTTGACTTCTTCTAGAAGTCTCCTGGAAGCCTTTAAAAGAAGGGGAAGGCAAAACATTTGCATCATCTAATATCTTCTATTGCAAAAAATTATTCTGAGAAGTTTGAATCAGTGATTCAGTTGAAATCTCTGAAGACACAAACCTTCAGTAGATTGGAGAAGAGTTGGACAAAAACCCAGCCCTTTTCAAGAGGTGGATTCGTGACAGAATTCAGATTGGGCATATTGATCAGATCTGGAGCTTCAGAGGCCATTCACTGAGTATATCAGGGTTCAGCCTATGCAAGGGTTTCCAGGTATTTATTCCTTGATTTGATTTTAGATTTATATATTTTTATAGTCAGATCAGGTTCGATACGGAATCCGTACAATATCGGCACCAGGCCATACCAGCAGGTTCAGAGAAGGGAAGGGCATAGTTTGCAGTTGTGGGCCGCAGGGTTTTACAGAGACCGGCATTGGCACATAGACCGACATCGGCCGATCAGCGACCGATGCCGGCAATCAGGCAATCACTGGTAGGTAGAGATGACCGACGGCGGCAGTGTTTTGATCGACGTCGGCATTATCATCGCCGACGTCAGCAACTGTGTTTTTACACAGCGTCCAAATTTGTGCACACTTCTAGGTTCTTGTTTATTTTGGGCTTCATTATACCCTTCATAATATCACTGTGTACTGAAATTTCTGTTTATTCACTATTGAAGCAAATCTGGGTAATATATTTTTGTATCTGCATTCTCTAAAGGCAAATAATCAGAGTTATATCTTTGTCTTGTAAGAACCTGTATATTTTGTGTTTCCAAATTGAGTTTGGGATCTTTCATTCTTCCAACCAACTCCTTATTTAGGAATAAAAATCATAGATGCTCACTACCTAATATAGAGAAAAATATAACAACTTAGATATTCTAGCTTATCTCGATCTTTCATAAAATATGGAGAGAGACTTATTATCTATTTAGAATATAAAATCAATCTTTATGAAATATGAATAAAATTATTTATGAAATAAGATTATACAAATCTAAAATTAGATACAATTATGAACTAGTCTGTAATAGACCTGCACAATCTGTAGATATGCCTACATAATGCATAGATATACCTACAAAGTTCATAAATTTTAAAACATGTAGAGTCCATATATTTTAGAACCTACAGAGTCCATATATTTTAGAACCTATAGATTCTATATATTTTATAACTTGTAGAGTCCATATATTTCAGATTTACAGAGTCTATAGATTTTAGAACCTGTAAAGTTTGTAGATTTCATACCTGCAGAGTCTGTAAATTTCTTTAACTTTCATTATTAGAACTATTGATTACTATGATGTCTCCTTTGACATTTGATGCTTTGAAATGGTCTTCAATCAATGAACTACATGGATGGAGAGCTACTAACTGAGTCTATAGATATGAATTGAGTGAGTTCATAGCTAGTTTGGGTGAGTTTGTAGCTGTGTTTAGAGTGCATATAGCTCACTTAAAAGTTGATATTTGGTTGGGTATTCATGTTAAAGTCTAATATAGATTATTATGGGCTGCATATACATATATTAATAGTTTTTTCCAAATATTTAGTAACAAGAATCAACAAACAAGAAGACAATGATTTATAAAGAAATAACCAAGATATAGTTCTCTATTTCATTCTAAATAAATTATAAGTTCAAAAAATACAATTAGATCTACTTCTTATGCAAAGAAAAAGGATATTATTTTATGGATATAATGAACTTATCTCATCATCTCTCCCACATCTAACCTCATGCATGTCCTCATGTATGCCATTCTTTTATCAAAAAAAGGATACAAATGCATGAGTTAGATGTTCTCATTTTCTAATAGGCTTTTCAAATTTGACTTTGTATGAGTCAAATAATTTTTATCTTGTATAATCCTTTTAGATTTCATAGGCAAAAATTTATAATGAAAGTGGTCCATAAAATACATTTGTCAAGGATAGGTTCTTGTGTAGAAATTTTCCTTCTATCCTTGATTGCTCTTTGACACAAGTTCTTGTATGGAATTCTCATGCTGCCTTTTTTTTTAATGAAGCGAGAGCAAGTTCTTGTGTTGATAATTTTTTGATGTGCCTACATAGCTCTATTTTGAACACAAAATAATTTTTGATATAAAATATTTTTTTATGCTTGAAATATTTGAAGAATTTTGAAAACTATATACCATTATCAAAGTCATTAACTTGATTTTACTAAGTCCCATTATTTATTGTTGAGACTATTTTATTTCTCCTTCTCTCCCACACCTAATCCCATGCATGTCCTCATGTTTGCCAATGTAAATATGTATAAAGTGTGGGGATATTTGATTCTTTTTCCTTCTTTTGAAAAAAAATGATCTTTATGTAATAACAAAACTTACAAGTAAATTTAACAGTAAAATAAAATAAACTAGATATTTTGGCACAACTTCAATTCACCTTGTCTTTCTTGATGTCAACCCCATGGAGAATATTGAAAAAGATGTTTGAAGAATAGAAACTCAAGCAATTCTAAAAATGAGAGCATACAAATTCAGCAATCAAGTATTTATTATAGGTGGGAAAAGTAGTCATTGTTGGTTTTCAAATTTTCCCATTTTTTGTGATTTTTTAGGTGGGAAAAGCAGCCATTATTGGTTTTCAACATTCCATTTTTTTTTAATAATTTTCTGAAAATTGATGACATGGAAAATGTTAACCATAGACTTTATGCATCTTCATCCTACTTAAAAATGTAGAATATTTTTTTTTTTTTGTATATTGACATTCTCCAACATTGATCTATGGAGTGATGACCAATAACTAATGATAGACACTTGTTGATTTTGCTGCATGTTATTGTCAAAAGTAATTCAAAATAACATTTCAATTACATGCTGAAGTCATGAACATAAATGTTCATCTTTAGAATGACTCCTTGTAATGAAAGTATCATATAAAAAAACTAAAAACAAACAAGACCAATATAAATGCCAACAATAAACTATTAAAATGAATCATTTAAATATACATGAAAGAATGCAATTCAACCTATGTAAAAATGATTGGTGGTTCAAAAATCCTAATAGATTTTTATTATGGAAACAATAACTCCCTCAAATGAGATCTATTATTATGATTGGTGGATATGGGTTTGACTAAAATATGGAATAGAATGAAGATAAATGTCATCAGATCTTTTTATTTATAGGTTGAGTAGAAAATTCTAACTATGATATGTACATGTATAACGATAGATCTTTAAAAATCTTTATCTAAAACTAACTATTAATTTTATAAAAATCTAACATACCTTAAATGATAATGCATGGATGGAAGAAATATACAATGAACTATGATTTGTATGCATAGTAGCTAATGGAAAAATGATATGAAAATATCAAACTAAAAATAAAATAGAGTACAAGAAAATATACATGAATATTCTTCATATATAAGGTTGTACTATAGGATATCCTTGCTACTACTACTGTATTAGATCAAGATCTTTGTGAGCATCAACAATCAATAATCAAGGTCTCTATTATAATGTTAATGCTAATAACTTAGCCATAACCTTGTTATTGATATTAACATTTCTATTCATATCAATATTAACCCATCCAATATTTGTAGTACATTCTTATCTATTGACCATTGTTTTTCTAGGCTCAAATAAAACCTTCAATCTTCTCCTTGCAATAACAATTTATCTGTGTTTTTCTTCATTTGCCATTCTTAAAATCTAACCAAGGAAATAGTAGCATAAAATATCAATAAACTATTTTTATTATTCTTTTGAAATTCGTTGACCCTCATGAAATCCGTTCTAGCTTCATGCATGGTGATTTATTTGCATGCAATACTTGATTTGTGTGTTGACCCACATACATGAAAATTTATTTGTATGCAATGCTAGACGAATGGATATTTATTTGATTGAAATATAAACTATGTAACTAATGTTATGCATGTTATATTTCCACCTAGATTTATACATGCAATCTAAATTTATACAACTAACTTCATACATGTTATTTTTTCACCTATATTTATGTATGCAATCTAAATTTATGTAACTAACTTCATGCATGCTATCTTTCCACCTAGATTTATGCATGATATTTTTTCACTTTGATTTATGTATGCAATCTAAATTTATGCAACTAACTTCATGAATGGTAATTTATTTGCATGCAATGCTTGATTTGTGCATTGACCCACATGCAAAGTGATTTATTTGCATGCAATTCTTGATTTATGCATTGACCCACATGCATGGAGATTTATCCTTTAATAGGTGCAAGGCATAAATTCTAGATTCTCATTTGTAAATATTTGTAGAAATTCAACCCATTTTTCTCCATCTTTTACGCTATTTCAAATCATCATTTTTTTCCTCCATCTTTCATCAAAATTTAAATCCTTTCATATGGTGTTATTAGTTTTTATTTTCTACATATCAATGTTAGTATGGTGTGGGGGGTTTTTGCATAAAATTAAAATTTCTAAATCTAAATTTTAGAAATTAAAATTCTAAATCTACTTGTAGACAAATAAACTCTAATCTATGTCGCAGGAAAATAAATTCTAAAGAAATTATAACTAAGTATCTCCTATCACAAAATTTGTAAAGAGACATTCCCTCTCACTAGGAACTTGTTTATCTACTACCACTAGAAAGTTATCTTAATAAATTATGAATCTCCTAATAACACCATGTCCCTAACAATAATGCCAAAAATAATGAGTCATCATTTAATAATGTCAATCTAGGGCTGGTGTCCAAGGCTGTATGCAATAGAATAAAGAGATATATAGCAACTGGTCTCTTCTACCATACTCCACACTTGAAGGAATTGAAAAACACACTTGTAGAAGAATAAATCACACCACACTTTGTAGAAAATTAAATCACACTTGAAAAAATTAAATCACACTTACAATAAATTAAATCACTCCACACTTTACAAAAAAGTAAATCACACTTGCATAAAGTAAATTGTTGAATTGAAAATAAATGATAAACACATAAAACACCTGCAAGTTCACAACAAATAAATGTTTACATAAAAAATAAATAATAACAATTCAAAAACATAATTACATAATAAAGAAATAAATAAAAATACATTTATCCATCTTCCTTGAAATGAGTGGTTAGCTCATTCCTCAAAAGAGAATTTTAATCAAAACACTAGATTTATATCACCAAGCTTCAAAATATATTATTGATAACCAAGATTGATTACAATAGTGTGGGAGTTTGTATTTATAATCTCATGCTTCCAAGAAACTCTTTATTTAAGAATAACAATCTTAGATGATCTCCACCTAATATGAAGAAAATTATAACAACATAGATATTCTAGCTTATCTTGATCTTCCACAAAATATGGAGAGAGACTTATTATCTATTTACAACATAAGATCAATCTTCATGAAATATTAAGATAATTATTTATGAAATGAAATTATATAAATCCAAATTTAGATACATTCCTGAACTAGTCCATAAATAGACCTGTACAATCTGTAGATATACCTGCATAGTCCATAGATATACCTGGACAGTCCATAGATTTTAAAACTTGTAGAGTCCATAGATTTTAGAACCTATAGAATCCATAGATTTCAAAACCTATAGAGTCTATATATTTTATACCTATAGAGTCTATAGATTTTAGAACTTGTAGAGTCTGTAGATTTTAGACTTGCAGAGTCTGTAGATTTTAGAACTTATAGAATCCATAGATTTTAGACCTATAAAGTTTGTAGATTTATTCAGGTTGTATTTTTCAAACTATTGATGAATATGATGGATCTCTTAAAATTATGTGCTTTAAACTGGTCTTCAATCAATGAACTACATGGATGTAGAGCTACTAGTTGAGTTTGTAGATATGAATTAAGTGATTTCATAGATAGTTTGGATGAGTCTGTAGTTGTGCCCAGAGTGCTTGTAGCTCACTTCAAAGTTGATATTTGGTTGGGTCTTCATGCTCAAGTCTTATATATCTTATTATGGATTACATATACACATATTAACAAATTTTTCTAAAAATTTAGGAATAAGAATCAACAAATAAGAAGACAATAATTTATAAAGAAATAATCAAGGTATAATTCTCTATTTCATTCTAAATAAATTATAAATTTAGAAACTACACTTAGATCCACTTCTTATACAAGGAAAAATGATGTTATTTCATGGATATAATGATCCATTTTATGGTCTCATCACTATCTATATCATGACCCCAGATCAGTCCCTTTCTATCATGGCTAAATCAGGTTGTTCCATGGCAAGCATGAGAGGAGGGCATTTCTCCAAAAGTTTCTAACTATGTAAGAAAGTGATCAAGAGCATCCTCAGGCAATTGTAAATAATGATAAAGTTTGTTTGGCCCTCTACCATGAATATTATCCTTCTAGCTCATGTAAAAGGCATCTCTTGCCATAATACTAAAGGATGTGCTCCAAATCTTCATCATTCCTCATAGAGGTAGTTAGAGTTATGATTTTTCTTGCAAATGGATGAAGATTTCAGTCGTGTCAACGGAATATTTTTCATCTTAAATCATCTTGGTGGACTTGAAATTTTTATTATAATTTTGAAAATTGTGACCCATAGTCCTAGATTTAAAATGTATAAATAAAAGGCTTGTCTTCTATTCAGGGTTGGTATTGTTTTTGGTTGTTATTATTCCTTAGTATAGGCTCTTCCATATTTTGATATCACTATTGTGTGCATTTTTTCTCTCTTTCTAAGGTGGTTGTATTTTTACAACCGTTAACAAGATCTAAGATCATATTTATATGTCTTCCCTATCCAACATGGAGTAAAACCACCATGCTTGGACCCATGCAAACATTTTGAAACACTGATGTGTGTAGTATTTTCTTGTAAAGTTAATGAAAATACTTGTTCTCTACTATTTTATATTGATTAAGTACAATAATATGTATAATTTTTTTTTGTTGGACATCTTATTCTCTCCTCATTATTGGTTGTCATCTTGGGCTTAAAGCTAGATTATAAATCTTTTTTTATGTTATGTTTAGAAATATGTTGCTGAATAACTTATTAGGGCACCCTAGATTTATGGATTCAATGGGAAAAATCATGTGATATTCTAGTTTTAGTGTACGTTCTATAATTTTAAAGATCATTTGGGTATTTGTATTTCATTGGCACCAATAAGTGAAAATCACTCCTAGTAGTTCCATTAGCTTGCACTTAAATTTTTTACATCTTTACAATAGGTGATGTCATGAATGTTGAAAGAATACCTATTGTTTTAAGACCACTAGTGCACCACCCTCTTTTTTATAACTATTAATTTGTCATACCCTATCTTAACCTACAAATAATACACCCATTTTCATATTATGAGAGTTATTTGTCTACAGATGCATAAATATTGTATACTTAACATGTGTCTATATTTTATGTTTTGAAGCATAGTTCTAAAGTTTTCCATTTGACCCTTGTTGAATATTCTATAGAATGAATATTGTAATTATTTCCTCATATGTATTGAGTAGCTTGTACATGATTTGGTGTATTTGTTCATTCCATATGACAACCCTTCCTAGTTGGAGTGAACGAGTTTGGTTGTGCCATGGTCACCTTTATATTCCCTTATGCTAAAAAATACCCATGAAGACTGAATTGTAGAATCTCTCTATGTGAGAAAGCTACCCCTTAGGTCATCTCACCTTTGTTCAGGTAGAGCCAAAAGTAGCAGGGAATTGACCATATCCTTTATAGGTGCTTATCGGTCATTTTCTATATTCGGTCTAGTCTTGATGCCAAAATCTTTCCTAGCTATAATGACATACTAGCAAGTTTTGCATCATTACTTGCCATTTTATCTCAAGTGTGCAAGGTTAAGTTTACAAGGTGTACAACTAAAACTAATACTTTTTTGACACTATTCTTGAGGACTAAACTAAAGTTTTGGTCACTTGTGTTGTTGGGGACTCTTGCAGAGAGATTTAAATACTTCATGTTGTGAAGTTATCTATTTTTATTGTACTTATTTGACTATCTTCGCTATCAATGCCACAACACTCCATTAGGGATGTGCCATAAACTTTTGAGATTTGATAATTGACATCTACTATTTGTTGCAAATAAATGTGACTTTATCATGTTTTGAGGTGGTTTCCCCTTTTAAACATGAGCCTAAAGGTTTCATTGTCTTTGATTTCATACATTATCACTAACTTCAAAAAGATATGGTTTCAATATGTATCACTTCAAGTTTGTAAATGGTTATATTCTAGAACTTTGCTTCTAGTGATGACTTCAAAACATCATATGGTTTTAAAGAAAGATAAATGCCCATCTTCAATATCTTTATCTTTGAGAGTTTTTTTTCTTGTGAATATAAAAGGATTGAGGTCATCCTTCAAAGGTGACTCATCTAAGAAACTTGCCTTGCCTCTAAGTGTTCATCAAAGAAAAAGGAGATAATTTTAGAGGCCTATTGAAGAGCTAAGTGTAGTTGCTAGAGATTTTGTGGGATGTCAAAATTTTGGTAATCTTGAGCTTTAAACTTTTGAAATTTCTATTACTAAATATTATCTTAATTCTTTTGATCATAGATTTTCTAGTGATTCAAAACCATACAACCCTATTTACTATCCATATCCTTCTTAACTAGTTGAATCCCCTCCCAAGTTTGATCTACCAACCTCACTCACCCCCTCATATCCATTTACCATTTATTATTTAACCTCCCATTAAACCAATCATGAGTCACAGAGATCAAGATGAGAATGAGCATTTTACATTTTGTATTCCCAGATTTAGGCTTATAAATTTTTATGACACAAAAGGTCATCCTAATGAAGTCCCAAATGAAGTAAGGAAATGCCTTCCAAGATTTCAAGGGAACAATACAGTGAGTGGTGATCAGCATTTAAATTATTTTCATAATTTCATTGAGGATTATAAGGTTGAGCATGAGGATGTGTGAATTAAGTTATTTATGCACACATTGGAGGAAGATGCTCATGAATGGTTCAATTCCCTTCCACATGGATGCATTGATTCATGGGAAGAGATGAAGAGTGTTTTTAAAAATCAATATGGTGATAGGATTGATCCAAGGTTTCTTTTGGCTGATTTTTAAAACATCATAGATAATCCTAATGAGTATGTGTAGGAATTAAATACAAGCTTCAAAAAAGATATGATGTGGTTATCTAAGGACATAAAACCTACTGAGATAGTGTGCTTGATAAATTACTATGATTCCTTTAACAAGAAGGTTGTTTACCACCTGAGGGACAAAGCTCCCACAAACCTATAGTTAGTGTTCAATATGGCCATCTAAATTTAAAGTAACATAAAATTTGTGGGTAAGCCCTTAAATAAGCAAGTTGATGCAAAGTTGGATAATCCAAAAAAGATATAGTCCAAGATAACCAACCTTGAGGAAACTATTAATACTTTGGCCTCTACTGTCAAAGAGATGTCCTACAAGTTGTTTAGAGCTAAGAAGGGGCTTCCTCATAGGCTTGCATGTGATGTTAGAAATTAGAACAAAGGGGCTAGGAAAGAGGTGTTATATCCATTACACACTAAGTTAAACACTATGAATTATGATTTAGACATTGATTGGTGTGATAAGTGCTTCCTTCCACATCCCCCATGTGATACTTTTGAACCAAGTGATGAAGATGTGGATGGCCTTGATTCTGCATTTGATGATGATGATGAGATTTTGATGTTCAATTATCAAAACTCCCCATGTAAGTTTTATACCTCCATAGAAATGATGAATGCTACTAATTTTGATCAATTTTACAGTGCAATAAAGAATTTATTTGTCCCAACATATGAATTTACTTGTGATAATAATATGACACAAGAAAATGAGTTCCTCAATCATGATGTAATTGAAGATACAAAGTCTACTTTGAAAGAAGTGATGGACATGAATTAGAATTGGGTGACTCTATTAGGAATGTGGATGTTGTTGAGTAACCAAATATTCTTATTATTGAGTTTGAAAGCATTAAAGGTGTTGTTTGGGATATGTCATTTGATTAATATGGGGTTGTATTTTATGCCCATAAGGATGAATTATTTCAATTTTATTTCAAGCAGTACTTTGAGTACACAAACGACATTGTTGACCTTGGTACACTCTTGCTTGGTACTCACCTAATTACAGTATAGAAACAATTTCATTTACAACTACTAAAGAAGTACCAATTTTTTTTGATGTGGTCTTATCCATATTTGAGATCATGCAAAGAGGATTTGCTTCAATGTGTCATCCTATTACATCCTAGTAGTAGGACCTTTAAGCATGTGTAGATATTATTTTACTTCATCTTAACTAATAATCTATTGGAAAAGTTTAAGAAATTAATGGATGGTAGAATTCTAGAGCTGCCAATAATTGGTAGACATCTAAAACATTTCCTGAAGTGAGCTCATGACTATGTACATAGTGTATAGTTGTGTTGTTTTGTTGCTTTGTTGCCTCTCTATTTTGGGACTTATTGGTATAGTTTCCTTTCATATTTTTATTGTGTGTTTGTTTTTAGATACTTTTGATTAGTTTTTGTTAGTCTACCATTGTTTAATTGAACTTTCATGGGTTTTTATTGATAAATTGTTAAGTTTTGATTCTATGGCCCAATGGATTGGCACCTGGTCTTACATTATGGGGTTATTTGCACACCTATAGGGGGTATGCATCCATAGATAAGATTTAGTGTTAGTTCCCAAAATTTCACTGAAGAAAATGAGCCCTCGTTAAGTTTAAATGCCTAAGTCCTTATCCAAATTCCTACTTTAAACTATTCATGTCAAAGGTCAAATTTTATGTTGAATTGGCTAAGTGCTAATTTGGTCTTTGTTTAGTGTGTATAATCCTTAATTTGTTTCAAAAAAGAGTGACTAGAGTCTATCAGGGAAAGTCTTTCATGGAAAGGTTGAAGAATTATTTGTTTCAAACTTTTTATCCAGGACAAAAAAACCACAGGTCCATTTCCTTCAAGCATTTTGCCTACGCAAAAGGTTCGAAGGGTGCTTATCCTTTGGGTATTTTGACCACATAATTTTTTTGACAAAAGTTAATTGACAAAAGTTAATTTTTTTGGAAAAAACATTAATTTCAAATTTTTTAGGATAAATGTAAAGCCCATATATGCTTCAATAAAATTATTACAGACAAAATGTTCAAAATAATTGTCTTGACAGAAGGTCCATGGTAAAAAGGCCTGACAAAGATCAATTCTTTGGGGAAATTATCTGAAACAAAATGTCTAAAAAATTTATCTTGATGAAGAAAAAAATGTTGAAGACCAAATTGTTGTGAGATATGTGTTTGAGAGAGTTTAATACTTTAAGAAAATTATCATGGAAAAAATAACTGATACAATTATCTTGATAAATAAAGACCCAAAATAAATGCCTTAAAACATAAGTCCTGAAAGCCAACAAGTAATTCTTGTGGAAAAATATTTATGAGGATTAGTGCTTCATAAAAAAAGGCCAGCAAACAAAAACCTTGATGAAGGAATTATTACATAATAATTATCCTGATGAAATTGATGCCAAGACAAAAATGTTATAGATAAAGGGCCCATAGACCAAAAGGCCTGATGAGAAAAGTCCTGAAGAAATTTGCCCAAATTTCATAAGTGTGACAATATTAAAAATGTCATTGATAAGCATGAAAACACCAATTGTAAGCCATCACAAGTAGCCATTGGGGTTCAAATATTCTAATATGATCATGTGAGCATCAAATTTAGGCCCCATGAAGTAGCCATTTGAGTTCAAATGGAGGTAGATCCAATGGTGCATGTTAACATGGAGAAGGATGATCTAATAGTGCATGATCAAAGCTAGATAGTTGAAGGAAAAGAACATAAATGACAAGTTTCAAAATTATGTGGTATGATTAAAAGGTTTGAGCATGTTCCAAAGATCCAACAGTATGAATGAATAGTTGATAGTTCAATAGGGCTTGAGATCTAGTGAGTTGCTACCACATAGCATGATAGTATCTAAGAAATTGATACTATCCACAAAGAACCCCAAAAATCCCATGGGGCTACCTATTAGAATAGGCCAATGGGTGATTTTTTGGTAGAGTGAGCACATCAATATTCTATAATAATGATGACCTTGTCTATATTTAGAAATATGCAAGAAGATGTGAAATAATTACCTTCTATATTAAATTTCGTACTTACCAATTATCTGTTATGCACTTATCAATTATAATATCATGGTGAAGAAGAATATAAATAAAGATTAGGGGAGTTAACTCACTAGAGAAATCATAGTTAGACCGAGTCTAACTCATTATGGAACTCATAAGAGAACTTATAGTGGTACTCAATTGAACTCCAGGTGGAACTCACCCTATCACCCACCTAACCTCTTATCACACCTAAGTAAGCTAAATTTACATGTGTAATAATTATCCATTAATAAGTAAATAGAATAATTAATATCCTATAATAACACCCTCCCTTAAGTAACTCTTAATAAGTGGATTAAAAGGAGAAAACCCAGTGGGAACACACCCCCGCGCCCCCCCAAAAAAAAAGAGAGAAAGAAAAGAAGGAAGGACTATAAATCCCACTCCAACACCCCCCTTAAACATAACTTAGGTGGGATATAAAATTGGGTCCTGAAAATAAGGCTTGATGAGGTACCCAAGTACATAACGATGATCCCAATATCCTACAAAATATGAAGGATGTGTGCCTCCGTAAATAAGACAAATAATGTATGTATATAATTTTACATGGCGAATGTTGTAGTATTTCCCATACAATAAATGATGTCTCTTCCTTTGTAATAAATAAACCATGAGTTTTCAAACTACTAAATTCCCACTCAAGTGAAATGTGAGTAGGAATCAAGATGTATATATTTGAAAAAAGATCAAATGTCTCCCTGCTAATGTTCAAATGTGCCAAAGTCTGATCAGGTATCATAGGACTAATTTTAGAAGATGTAAATAAAGAAGCATATAATGAAGGAGAGAGAATAGCCAGAGAAGAAGATAGGCATGGAACACTCACTAAAATAATGTCCATGAGAATAGGAGAGCAAGGTTCAATAATTGTTGAAACTAAAGACTGGTCTATAAATGAAGCACTTAGATTTGCAAGATGAATGCCCATAGGAAAACATGAGTCATCAATGCTCTCAATGTGTATAGTCTCACTAAAATTAGTAAAGTCCTTCAAAATACAAGTCTATGAAGGCTCTAAAAGAGCCACAATCTACATAGGAATGGATGTAGAATTTGTAATGAGACAAAAAAGGTCCAACATAATCTCATCCTATAGTGGGGGCTCTAAAAAAAGAAGAGAAATATCCACCATGGATGTATCATCACAAGAAATAAAATCATGAGAAGAGAGTACAATAGTATCAAAATAGATAATAGGAAGTGGAGGAGGAGGTATGACATAAATCTTAGCAAGATCTCTAAAAAGACTTTATAGTATGCTCCAAATAGTGTAAGGACACTCTATATGTTCCACATGGAAATGAATATCCATGGAAACATGTAGTAATAGAGTGGAAAAAACCTTATCACAAGTATTAGCCCACTTATTGAACTGAATAGGATTAGTGGGTGCAAGAATATGTCCATATAGAAATGGAATGTGATTCTTGTGTGTGATCAAGTATTCCATGTAAGCATGCCACAAAGTATAATTATTCTTCCCAAAAAAGATCAATAGAGATGAAACAACTCTCCTCATATGGAGTCTCTGAAATGGATTCGACATGATCGAGAGAAGACACTATGGAAGTGCACAACTATACAAAATACTCTGCAATGAACCCCTAAATCATGCTTAGGAAAGGGACATTGGGTACAACCAAGAATACATCTAAATGATCAATCAATTATGGATTAAGAGAAAAAAATGGTACATGCTCTAGAGATGGACTTTAGACTCAGTTGAAAATGAGTCCATACAAATAAGATCAATCAGTGCACAAAGTAGTAGGGCCCATATCCCCCTTGAATATGGCACTTTATAAATAAAGTGAATTTTATTTTAAAAAAATAGACAAATGGAAAGAGGATGAAAAAATATGCACTTTTGAAAAAAGTGGCACTAAATTCAGAATTACTAGTCAAAAGATATAGTAAAATACATTTTCCATCATTAATGGCCTATTTAACTAAATTGCACTTAAAGTTTAAATGTTTATCAGGTTCAAACACAAAGCATACCATGTAACCACCTATTGGAATTGGAATTGAACCATGAACCTTATCACATCAACAAAAATTAAAAAACACATGCCTAGTCACCTTTACATGGACTTTTCTAAAAAATCCTCTTACAAATGGTTTTTAATTAAAAAATTATGTGAAGATATTTTAAAAAGAAATAAAACATGCTTTAATTCTTTAATTATTTTTAGGAAGTATTTAGTGTTTTGAATTTTATAACTTAGTGAGATAACACCCCCATAATTCATGCAAGGTACAACCATTTTCATGCACAATCAGATCTACATGTACAAGTCAGATCTACATGCACAGGTCTACTTTGCTAGCAAGTCTTTATCTTCTGCTCTCTTCTCCTCTTATTTGCATTTATGGATGGTTGACTGTCTATGATTTATTCTAGGATTATATTATGCACAACAAGCAGAGACAAAACACATGGCTCTCTCAATATGAGTTGCATGCTCCATGGATATCGCTTAATTGCTAGAAAAAAGGGGTTTGTATAGCCAAGAAAAATGTAGATTACCTCAATTTAAGCATAGTCCTAAGATATAATAAATAATTATGGTTCCAACCATACATAAAATACTTTTAACCACCATTTTTCAAACATGAGGTCACTTACCTAAAACTATGATTCATACAAATCTATAATGCTTCTAGCTCTAGTGATCTTATAGTAGTTGGAAAATGCCTTCTTTCACCAATAACATGTTAGATATCTAAAAATTATAGCATTAATAGTTTCCTCTATGTTACATGAATTGAAAATGCCAGTAATAATCATTACAGGTAGTGGATCTTCTTGTCTTGAGAGTAGATCAAAAGACACAATAAGTGGTTGCCAAGACCAGAAACGAGTGTCAACGGACATGTTGCTATCAAAATAGACAAACCATTTTAAAACTAGATCTAGTTATGAATAGCAATCATTTAATGCTTTGTATAATCATGAACTAGTGAGGCCATGGTGAAATCCACACATGGTGAATTGGTAGGCAAACCTATGTCATAGTCTCAAACTCGTCAACATGTAAATCAACAAGTCATGAACAGAAAGAAAGAAGGAGCTATCGATGCCAAGGGATTTTATATCTTTAGCTACTCACTATTTCTCCTTTAGTCTTTAAATTTTAGAAAAAATATTTCTACAAACACCAGATGCAATTGTAGGTCATAAAAGAGGTTGTGAATTGAATATCTAAATCAGAATAAGAGCCTTTGACCAAGCCTATAGACAAAAAATGTGGGAAATGGTGTAATAGTAGGCTTAAATTGTATAGAATGCCAAATTAGCTTTATTATTCCACAAGTTTCAAACCATTAACCAAGAAAAAAACTAGTTTGATGCACCCTCCTCTCAGCTTTACAAAACTAAGTTTATACTACCAATAAAATACATGCAGAATCCAATACTAGAAATATGCAAATTCCTCTTAATAAATTCAAGAGAATAAAAAAATAAAAATAAAATAGATAAAATTTATCTGATACTCATTACCAAAACCTAAAGTTCTAATACCATGTCAGAATAGACCAATTGGTAATCTTCTGTAGAGTGAGCATACAAGTATTCTACAACAATGATGACCTTATCTATATTTAGAGACATGCATAAAGATGTGCAATAATTTCCTTCTATATTAAATGCCTTGCTTAAAAATTATCTACTCTACACTTCTTAATTACAATAGCATGGTGAAGAGGAATATAAAGGAGTAGGGGAGTTAACTCAGTAAAGAACTCATTGTTAGACTGAGTGTAACTCACTATGAAACTCATAGGAGAACTTATAGTCATACTCAGATGAACTCTAGGTGGAACTCACCCTCTCACCCACTTAACCTCTTATCACACCTAAGTAAGCTATAGCTACATGTGTAGGAATTATCCATTTAATAATTAAATGGAATAATTAATATCCTATCAAGTGTCATGACCTTGGGGCCAAGAATAGGTAGCAACTAATGACATTCCATCCCTTGGATCATAATCTAATGGAACATGTTTACTCACAATGGTGCGAACCAAGATGGAATTTTAAAATTGTCCAGGTTGAATGTGGTAGTGACATGTGTCACAACTGTAATGAGATAGGCATAGATCTATAGTCTGTGTTTACTCAAATGAGCAGATCTGATGGTGTAAGTGTTGGAAATATTGTCATTGATGTCAAAGGTCTAGTATTATTGGTGATAAAGGCCCCATTGCATTTAATCTTTTTTGTAATAGATATATCTTGGCTAATGTGAGTTAATATTTATTTAATATTAACAAATATATTTTTGGTTGCATATGAGACAAAAGAAGGGCCCATGGAGAAGTCAAAGAGCCATGGGGTAAAGATAAAAGAAGGATGGGACACATTTTCCCATGAAGAGTCATCTTGGGGAATTCCAAGAGTCACCAAGTGAAGACAAAAGAGTAAGGGTGCAATTTCTCATGAAGGGACACTTTGAGGAATACAAAGAGTCACCAAGATAAGGACAAAAGATGGAAGGACGTTTTTGGTCATGAAGGGTCACCACATGACTTTTCAAAGGCAAGGATATGAAGGGTCACACAAGTTTGGCACTATTTTCCATGAGGATTGAAGGGTAACAAAGGGGTAAGGCCAAAGGTCATTTGGAAAGCTATAAATAAAGGCTTGAGAAGCCATTTGTATTATGGGAGATAGAGGTTGATTTGATATTGTAATATCTAGCTTAGAAGAGCAATTGTGAGAGATGAATATGATTTGTATTTGTTATATCTAGCTTAGAAGAATAAAGGGGAGAGAGAGAGGAAAGAGATGTTGTATTAAACTATCATTTGTTGAGAAAGCAACATTGAGAGATAGGTGTGTGGTATACACAAAGGGGTTGGTGCTCATGAATAGTTACTGGGTTGGTGCTTGGCAAAGGGGTTTGAAGCTCATGTGGGTTGGTGCTCATGAATTGTAGCTAGGTTGGTGCTCGGCAAAGGGGTATGGTGCTCCTGTGGGTTGGTTCTCACTAATATACTTGAGATTGTTCTCCATGGTTTTTTCCACATTAGGTTTCCACGTTATATCTGGTGTCTCTCTCTATCTTGTATGATGTTTATTGTTTGAGTTTATTTCATATCTTGAATGTTTGATTAAGTGGAATTTGATAAAGGGAAAGTTTTATAAGATATATGATATATTTATTCACCCCCCCTCTCAGTATATTCTGTGCTTAATGGTAAGATCATGATAGACCTTTTAATGGAGCTCAAAACAAATGTGGGAGATGCACATGTCAATATGTGGTGAAATTTGGCTTAGAAGTTAAAATCAATGGCTCCTTCATAGATGGTTATAAATTAAAAGTGTAAAAGAAGGTCTATGGGTTGTTCGAGAACATGTTTTTCAATAATAACCATAGATCATATTCTATTTATACCATGACCATGGATCAGTCCCATACCATCATTGTAAAATTAGGTTGTTTTATGGCATGTATGAGAGGGAGGGCATTTTTCCAAAAGTTTCTAGCTACATAGGCAAGCGGTTGAGAGCATCCTTAGGTAGTTGCACATAATGACAAAGTTTTTTCAGCCCTCTACCATAAATATTCTCCTTCCAACTCATGTGAAAGGCATCTCCCACCATAAAATCAAAGGATGTGCTCCAAATATTCATCTTTCTTCATAGAGGTAGTTAGAGTTATGATTTTTCTTGCAAATAGATGAAGATTTCGAACACGGAAAGGGAATAGTTTTCAATTATAAACATCTTGACGGACTTGAAAGTTTGTTTTACAATTTTAAAAATTGTGACCCACAGTCTTAGATTTAAAATTTATAAATATAAGGCTTGTCTTCTATTCAGGGTTGGTGTTGTTTTTAGTTATTGTTCTTCCTTAGTATAGCTCTTCCAAATTTTGGGATCATTGTTATGTGCATTTTGTCTCTCTTACTAAGGTGGTTTCCATTTTATAACCATTAGCCAGCTCTGAGAGCATGTTTATATGTCTCTCTTATCCAACATGGAACAAATCCACCATGCTTATCCCGATGGAAACATTTTGAAACACTGATGTGTGTAATATTTTATTGCAAAGTTAATGAAAATGCTTGTGGTTTTAGGATATTTTCTATTGATGAAGTGTATTAATATGTTTTACACATGTTTTTGATTCAACATATTGTTCTCTACTCATTACTTCTTGTCATCTTGGGCTTAGATCTAGATTATAATCCCTTTCTGCATTTTATTTAAAAATATGCTGCTGAATAACTTGTTAGGGCACCTTAGATTTATGGATTCAATGGGAAAAAGCATGTGATATTCTAGTTTTAGTGTATGTTCTAGAATTTCAAGGAGCATTTGGGTACATGTATGTCATTGGCACCAATAAGTGTAAATCACTCTTGGTAGTTCCATTATCTTTCACTTAAGATTTTTGCATCTTTACAATAGGTGATGTTATGAATGTTAAAAGAATCCCTACTATTTGAAGACCACTAACACACCATCCTTTTTTTATAAATATTAATTTGTCCTACCCTATCTTAACTTGTAAATAATACACCCATTTACATATTATGAGTGTTATTTGCCTATAGATGCATAAATATTTTATACTTAACATGTGTCTACATTGTGTGTTTTGAAGCATAGTGTTGCAGATTTCCATTCAACCCATGTTGTTGAATATTATATAGAATAAAGATTAAATTCACTTCCTCATTTGTCTTTAGTAGCTTGTATGTAATCTAGTACATTTTTTCAATTCATGTGATAACCCTTCCCAAGTGGATTGAATGAGTTTGGTTGTGTCCTGGTCACATTTGTATTCCCTTATGCTGAAAAATCCCCATGGAGGTTGAATTTCATAATCTCTCCATGTGAGCAAGCTACCCTTTAGGTCCTCTAACCTTGGTTTAGGTAGAGATAGAAGTAATATGGAGCGAACCATACCCTTTTTAGGTGCCTCTCAATCATTTTCTATGTTTGGTCTAGTCTTGACTTTAAACTCTTCCTCAACTACAACAATATACTAGCATGTTTTTCATCATTGATTGTCATTTTATCTCAAGTGTGCAAGGCCAAGTGTACAAGGTGTACAACTAGGAACCAAAAATGTATACAGGTGTTCCTTTGTGTAGTTCTATTTTTTTTCATAATATGATAATTATATGAAATACTAAATGCTTTATGTAACTTAATACTATGAATCATGTTCCATTTTTTTCAATTTTATATATGCTTTTCCTATGCTTTGATGTGCAGGTTCCCTTGATGTTATTTTATACTATGCTTCACACAAACAATCCTAATTAGTATGTTACAATAAGTTTTAGAGGAATCTTTGCTAGCAATGGTGTGGTGAGTATGGTGTTAGGAATAAATTAGATATTGATGTGGAACAATTTCACATAATTGCAATAATAATAATATATATGAATAGAGATGCATAAAGAACATAAATAAACATGCACAAAAAGAATATTAGATTTAATGTGGTTCACCCAATGTGAGCTACATCCACCAAGAAATAATATCTCATATTTTATTACAAACCACAAGAGTATAATCCACTCTTAAATCTATCTTCTCACAATTACAATGCACAAATATTATTTGGAGCTATGCTCAACAAACTCTCCTGAATTCACACACTTTATTCTTCCTTCTCAAATCCTTGTTCTCATGATGTATTACCTACTAAATATCCATCTATACATAATACATCAACCTAGAGGTTTTACAAAATAATGGGTAACAAAACCATAGGCCAAGTCAACCCAAAATGGTTCCCCATTAAGGGGTTCCAAATTTTTTTTGAGGGATACTACCCCTGAACCCCCATTTGTTAGGGGTTTTCACCCATAAACCACCACTTTTTGAGGGATTTCACCCCTAAACCCCTATGTAGGGCCTAGCCTAGGCCCAAACCCTAGAAAGAATGCATAAAGAATGTATAGTATATTTTAAATGTATAGTATTTGAAATACATTATAATTTAGAAATAGGATCCACAACATAACAATCTCCCATTTGGAGACTAATTTTATCTGAGCAAGCTTCTCAACCCTTCATTGTCAATTATGAAGGCCAATTGAAATTGAGCATAGCTTCAGTTTCTCCCTTGTGACCACCTTGGTCATCATGTCTATAGGATTATGACTGGTATGAATCTTTTCCAAATTCAATTTCTCTTCCTCCAAAGCTATCCTGATGAAATGGTACTTCAACTATATATGCTTCATCCTAGAGTCAAAATCAAAGTTCTTTTCTAGATGTATAACACTCTGAATATTACTATATAGCTTCCCTTCCTCCTACTTGTGCTCTAACTCTTCAAGAAATGGATGTAACCAAATCATTTATTTTCTTTCCTCTATGTTTGACAAATCCACAAGTTTATATAGTTGTGATATCCAACTCACCGCTATGTCACCTAAAGTAAATACATATCCTGTTGTATTCCTCCTACTATTTAAATGTCTAGCCATGTCTAAATATACATAACCACACAAAGTGGTATCTAATCCACCATAGCTTAAAACTATCCCCATGGTTTCTCTTAAATACTGAAGGATCCACTTCACTACCTTATAGTGTTCTCTACTTAGATAATTAATGTACCTACTTACTTCTCCTAGTGCATGGCCAATATCTGGCCTAGTACATACCATGGCATACATCAATATACCAACTAATGATGAGTAAGGTACATGTGACATCTAGATTTTTTCCTTCTCTATCTTGGGACACTACTCCTTTGATAACTTGAAATGACCTCCGAAAGGATTCCCAACTAGTTTAGCATCATGTATACTAAACCTCTCCAAGACCTTTTTAATGTACTCTTCCTAGGATAAATTTAGCTTTTGTTCCTTTCTATTATGATTTATTCCCATACCAAGGATTTATTTTTCTACTCCTAAATCCTTCATAGCAAAGGAATTACTATGTTTTTCCTTAAGTGACTTTATTTCTTGCATGTTCCTACCTATAACCAACATGTCATCACCATACAAACATAGGATAATGTAATCTCTATCATCAAAGTTCTTGATATATACATAATGGTTTGAATGACACCTAGAGTATCCCTACTTCATTGTAAAATATCAAATTTATGAAACCACTATTGTGGAGCTTATTGTAGGCCATATAAGCTCTTCTTATGTTTTCACACCATGTTCTTCTTTCCTATGACCTCATATCCCTATGATTGCTCCATATATAAGTCCTCCTCCAAATCACCATGAAGGAATGTAGTATTCACATCTAGGTAATCTAAGTGTAAGTCTTCTGCTACCACTATCCCAAGAACAATCCTAATAAAAGTCATCTTTACCACTAGGGAAAAAATCTCATCCAAATAATTTACCTTTTTTCATGCAAAACCCTTTACCACCAACTGGGCCTTGTACCTTCTCTTTCCTCCATCATCTTAATTAATTATATACACCCACTTTTTTTTACAATACTCTCTTACCTTCAGGTGGGTTTACCAAATCCCAAGTCTAATTTTCCATAAGAGATTGGTGTTCCTCATCCATTACTTGTTCCCACTTCTTCCAACCATCTACCTATATTGCTTCTTCAAAGCACTCTGGTTATCCATTGTCAGTGAGTAATAAATAATTAAGATATCGATAAAAATGTTTACGTTCCCTTCTTACCCTAGAAGAACTTCTCACCATAGGAGTTTGGGGTTCTTATGGAGTAGGTTCCTAAACTAGTTTCTTGGACACTTTATCATTTGCAATGTCCTCCAATACTATCTAATCTTTCTTATAATCCTCTTTCTAATCATATAAATAATATTTATACATGACTTTTTTATTAAATACAACATCCTTAGACTGAAATATTTTCTTGTCCTTAAGACTCCAAATCCAGAAACCAAAGTTATCCTCACCATAACCAATAAAGGTGTATTTTTTAGACTTAGCCTTTAACTTGGTCCTATCATCATAATCAATATGAATTAAGGCTTAATATCAAAATATTCAAAGAAATGAATAATCAATTTTCTTACTAGACCAAGCTTCCTTAGGTATGCCTCCATCTAAGAAAGATGAAGGTCCTATATCTACCAGATATACAAACATGTTTATTGCTTCTATCCAAAACTAAAGAAGTAGTCCTACATGCAATCTCATGCTCCAAGATAGTCCTATTCATCATTTATGATACTCCATTCTATTATGGATTTCTTGAAACCATCTTCTATCTATGAATTCCATTCCTTAAATAGTAATAAAAAATTCACTACTACAATATTCCCCACCATTATCTAACTTGAGACATTTTAAATTGAGACTTTTTAATTCTCAACCAAGGCTTTCCATCTTTAAAATGTATCAAACACATCATATTTTCTCCTAATGTCATACACTCAAACTTTCCTAGTTACACCATCAATAAAAATGGCATAATAAGATGACCCACCAATGGAAGACACCTAAGTCAATCCCCATACATTTGAATGAACCAGATCCAACTTATTTTCCTTCCTTGTAGGTCCAACCTTGAGAAAATTTACCCTTTTATATTTTCCATACACACAGTCTTCACATAAATATAAATCAGACCCTTTCAATTTGGGTAATCAATCCTTCAAAATTTGCATACCTGTTTAGCTCATGTGATCGAGCCTATTGTGCGACAAAGTTACATCTACATCTATAACAACTAAATTACAATAGTTAGTAGTACTTGATAGATATAGGGTACCAACCTTCTTACCTCTTTCTACCATAAGATCACCCTTGGTCACCTTCCAAGAATCTATAGTAAATGTCACCATACATCCTTCACTGCCTAGATATCTTGAAGATACCAAATTCTATCTCAACTTAGGCACATTCCTAACATCCTTTAGTATCCATGTATTCCCATTCTACATCTTGATCTAAACACTTCCTTTTAATACTATTCTACAAGGCTCATCATCACCAAGACAAACATGTCCAAAATCCCCTTGAACATAATCAATAAAATAATGTCTATATGGTGTAGCATGAAAAGAAGCCCCTAAATATAAAAATCAAGACTCAACAATATTATCAGTGGAGATAATTAATGCATCCTGAAAAACATTACTTGTTTTCACATTCACCTCCTTAGTGTCTTCCTAATTTTTGTTCTTGCTTTGAAGAGACCAGAAATCCTTCTTTACATGCCCAGTCTTTCCATAGTGCCAACAGACCATCCTGCTCCTTGATTTTGACCTTCTAAGACCATTTCACTTTCCATGCTCTCCTTTTCTTAAATTTTTTTATCTCCCTATACTTTCAATTTCCAAAGCATCACCTTAAGTGTAATTATCCCCAGAGATTTTTCATTGCATTTCCTCGCTAAGGATTACTCTTATGACATCTTCAAGTTCTAACTTGGCATTATTAGAGACTAAGTTACTCACAACCATTACTAGGCTATTCCAATTCTCTAGTAAGGAACAAAATATAAGTAAATCCCTTAATTCATCACCAAAATCAATTTTTACAGAGTTTAACATACTCACAACTATATTAAATTCATTCAGATCAACAACTAAACCATTTCATACATCTTCATATTAGATAAATTTTTCATTAATAATATTTTATTAGAAGTAGAGGGTTTCTCATATAACTTACATAATACCTTCCATGGTCTTCTCGTATAATATATTAAATGCATCTAAATATGCAAGGCATATCCTAATTTCCCCAAGTGCTTTCTTGTCAAGCAGCTCCCAAGCCCCATATGTCATACTCACTAGTTGCTTTACTTTTCTTCCTAGCAGAGCATTGATGTCCTTATAATATAGGTAATCCTCTTTCTACATCTTTCATAGACCAAATTTATGTTTTTTGAACTTTTCAACCTTTGATCTGTGATTGTCATCCATAACTCCCATGTTAACTAATAACCCTTCTTATAATTCAATACTTCAACTAATACAACCTGAAGCTCTGATACTAGTTGTTAGGAATAAATCAGATATTGATGCAAAATAATTTCCCAAAATCACAATAATAATATATATGAATATATATGTATATAGAAAATAAATAAACATTCATAACAAGAAGACCATATTTAATGTGGTTCACCCAATGTGGGATACATCCACCAAGAAACACATGCTTAGATTTTATTACAAGCCACAAGAGTACAATCTACTCTCATATTTGTCTTCTCACAATTACAATGCACAAATATTTTTTGTAGATAAACTCAACGAGCCCTCTTGAATTCACACCTAAACTCACACGCTCTTTTCTTCCTTCTCAAACCCTTATTCTCATTATGTATTACCTATTGAATATCCATCTATACATAATACATCAACATATCAGCTTTATGAAACAATGGGTACCAAAACCATTGGCCAAGTCAACCCAAAATGGTTCCCCATTAAGCGGTTGCATTAAAAAAATTGGGGCCACCACCTATGAACCCCTGCTTAGGGCCCAATTTAGCCCTAAACCCCAGTGAGAATATATAAAGAGTATACAGTACATTTTAAAGGTACAATATTTAAAATACATTGTAATTTAGAAATAGGCTCCAAAATACAACATATGATATGCCTTTTTGAAACATGTTTATATGGATAGCAAAATAAATAGAACTAGAAAGATAGATGGATTAAATAATTCATAAATTCATAGAATAAGAGGTGAAGAGGATAGGAAAAACTATGAGAAAATTTATTCATAAGTATATATACGATAAAATATATGAAATATTTTGGTGTAATTTTCCTCGATTACTAGGTGCATGGTTATCAAGACTTGAATAATATTATTTTCAGCCTAGAAAGATATAACTCTTAGTTTAGATGTAGAAGAAACTATAAAACCTATGAAACTTAGATACTGATTTGAATCATGTAATAATTCAGTAAACAAATACTAACATCAATGGTTATATAATGGTACATTACATTTGAGGTTGCACAAGATTATTTTATAAGGGGCATTTGAGGAAAGTTTTTATAGTGACTACCTAAACTCATCAAAATGTTGGTTTTATAAAAGGCCATGGTGTCTACCCATACCAACATAGAGTAGTGCATTCGACTATTACAGGGGTGTGTGTGAAATGAATTGAATGATGAAAAATTTAGTAGAGGAACTAGAATCTAAACCCAAAAGATGGAGGACACAAAGAAACATAATGAGAAGAAAATTTTGGAGTAGAAAGATACCTATGACAAAAAATAAGAGGGAATGCACATAATAACCTAAAATTAGCTACGAGTAATGGTAGATTATATAATATAAAAGATAAGAAAGAAGCGGGAGTGTAGAGAGATGTAAAGGATTATGAAGATTTAGAGAATAAGTAGATAGGAGGTCCTGATAGAGGAGAAGATGCAAGGGACAAATATTAGGATAATAATTTAGAATATAGGGAAGGAAGTGTAGAGAAATAGAAAGGAAAAGTAGCAGGAGATAAGTTAGATATGTTGGAGGCTAGTTTTAGGTTGCATCTGCATGGGAGAATATTTTTTGAGGAATAAGAGGAATAATCTAATGACTAAATTTTTTCAAGTCACAAGATAAAATAAGGTTCAAGTTTCACATAAGATAAATTCATAGATAAAGATCATTCAGTTTGAGAGTGCACATGAAGCCAAACTGAATGTTCCTAATTTATCATCAAAAAGATGAAACCAAAGTGTAGAAGATGGTAGTAATTGGTTTAATTATTTTAGACAATTTTGGTAAACTCAATGAGGATACCAAGATTTTTTTAGATAAGAATAAGTTGATAAACATTGAGATTCAATTTGTAACAAGCTTTAAAACATTGGCGAAGTTTATTTCACAATAGATGGTAGTGGTAGTTGAAAGTGCCAAATAATGGATTTTAATAAATGATTTTATTGTAAATTTGATTCCATATTATGGGCCTTCAAACCATGAACAATATGTTTTGACTCTTTAAATGAAATGGTAGGTTAATGGGTTAACTACTAAGGATGAGAATAAGTGTGAGATCATTGGCTCCTTAAAAATTCAAGATATTGAATTAATGAATAAGAGGAATGCCCCTTATTTGAATCTTCAACAAATCAAAGATTGAATCATCAAAGAATTCAAAATGAAAAAATGTGTAAGACACACAAGTAAATACCTTAGATAAATCTAAAAAAAATTAGGAGAGTTAGTATGGGATTAAGATTGCACATTATCAAATGTAATGGACAAAGTATAATTTCTATTTTAGGACTCAAATAATGCTACCAAGTTTATATAAAGACTATGACCATAGATAAGGTTTTCCATTATGAAAAATTAGTTACTCAAAAAATTTGAAGCTCAAGTGATTGTGCATATGGTATAAAAAATTGGGACACTCCATAAATTATCACTAAAACCTAATACATATATATATATATATATATATATATATATATATATATATATATATATGTTTCTCTATGAAATATGATTAGCTTCATGAAAGTAATAGATCTAGAATGACCCTATGATGTATGGAGTGTGGCAAATAATGGAACCATCTAAATGATTGACAAAAAAATTTATAAAATCTATAGATAAATAAGATATTTGACATCAAGATGTCATCTCCTACTCTATTACACCCAACATCCAAAAAATGTTTACTAAATTTTTTGTAGTTCATATAATGATGATGAAAAACTTTACCACAGTTTTCTTACTTGAATTACTAAGAATGTATTCATAGTGGCAACACATCATATTCCAATTTTAAAGTCACGAATTATAGGACATGATGTTGAAATGGATAATATAACTCAAGGTGCTTGAAGATGGATGCCATTATCACCATAATATTAGACTCAATGGCTAACAAGATGGATGACATAATATCCTTAATATCAACTAGATTTGACTCCTCCATTACCTAAGTACCAATCACCCTAGAATATTTTGATAACCTAGCCACAATAACCTAAATGGGATATATATTATCCATAATGAATAAATAGATGATATCATGTACAATAATAATAATAATAATAAGGTTAGGGTTCTTATAGAATCAAGGTTGATTTTATAGTAAACAATCTTAAGATTTGGGTCTGCAAAATATGGGGATTCAAATGAGGGTCCTCTTGAGGATGTAAAGGAGGAAATTGTAGATAACAGGAATGATAGGGTTGTCAACCAATTATCTACTACTTGTGTGGAGTATATAACCAATTCACATGAAATTTAGAAACTAATACTTAGAGGTAAATGTACTAAATCTATTTTAGAGTTGTAGGACAACACCATAATGAAAATTGTCTAGTAATAGATAAATATATAAAAGAGAAGCCTTAGTGAAATGTAAACATGGTAAATTCACACCAAAGGGCCATTGTTTTCATATAAATAACTATAAGACATCAATATGTATATTAGATATTTTTTCCCTTAGAAACATGGTAGGATCAAATAATTATAAATTTCCATCATGAGAAATATCCTAAACCTACAAAATAAAAATGTTTGATGTATCAAGCATCCTGAGTTCTATAAAACATATAGCAATAGACTATGTCATAGGGTGATGTCATAATCATGGATGCACAAATATATGGATAAATTTTGTGCATAATAAAGAAAGATGGAGTATTTAATATCTTAAATTATCTTATAAAACTCCTAATCACTCTATGAAATGGAAAAATATATTATAATATCACAAATTATCTGTACAACTTGTTGGAGTATGAAAAGAGAGGTCAATAACATACTAACAAGGTAGTTTGGTATGTAAAGAATAAAAAGCCTTTGGATGTTAAATATTGCTTGGATATTAAATTGGAAAGATATGAAGTATATATATATATATATATATATATATATATGATTTTGTAAGAACAATCAATATGATCCCTTGGTCCACATGGGAAGCTATTGGATGACTAGCTCTCAGTGATAGTCTAGTAACACTAAGTCTCATATACTATGCGAGGGTATAACCTATTGGTATACTATGGGAGGGTTGAGCCTCTTGGTAGACTAGAGGATGTGGAAATAAATTTTTTTGATCTAAGTCTGTGAGGTGATTTTGAAGCATTAACATGAAGACTAATGAAACACACTACCCTAAATTGATTAGTAAGTAGTGGTCTTATGATGGTCAAATGACCATTAATATAGTGCTCAATCAGTTTTAGATACATCAAGGGATGAAATTATTATTATACTCTTAACTAATTATGAAATCAAGCCATATAACATCCCCAAAGGGATTTATTCACCCTATACTTATGAATATAACACTTGGTCCAAGGTGGGTTCAAAATCTAAACATAATCTATTGTAAGCTATAGAGTACCAATTTTTCATCCAAAAATAGAGCCTCAACAATAGTTAAAAAAATTGAAACAAATTTCATTCAAACCTATGATATCTAAGGCACAAGTTCTATAGTTAAATATCAATAAATGTAAGTCACCATATGTGAAATTTCCAATAAGGCCTGAAGTGTATTTATTATACAAAGCAGGTGTGATAGACATGGACTATACTAAACCTACAAAAGAAGGTATTTTACCTTCCAAATTTGCATCTTAAATCATTGGTGATTTTGACACCCATGTACTAAATTGGGTGATAAGATATCATGAGGTGCATTAGATGTGAATGGTTTTCACCATAGAATACCAAGTAAATCAAAAAAATTAAAATAAAGACTTGAGAATGATTGTACTGAATTATGCACTAAAGGAAATTATTACAACTTGGTGTGAAATTCACAAGATAAACTAGTTACAATGAGATGATGATTTTGAACTATATGAGAATGATTCCAACTACCATACAACATTAGGGAAGAATGGCCATTTTTTAATGAAGGATAGTGTCCTGAGATGCACATTCATATGTGTGTAGATGTATGGCTTGTGTAGGGAGTAGTACCTAAATATTAGGTACATGTTTTTAGGTAAACCTTGGCATTGGTTCCCACAACATGGTACTGTGTCAAGAACATAGAAGGGGGACTAATAATTGACTACATGTACAACATGAATTTGTTCAAAAATTTGTATTTGAAAATGAAAATTCATTAGTCTAGGAATCCCTAAAAAATTGAATATATTATTAACCCATAGCTGATTATAGGATATTAGTAGTACTCAATTTTATGCTTCATATTAAGAATCATCCAATAAATTGAACATTTTTATTCATAAATAAAAGGACAACAAGAATAAACATTAGTATTTGATAAAACCTTGTAATATAATCACCAAAAAGGGGGAACAAGATGAGTTTAGTGATAATGATGAGGACTTGGATTTGAAACGATATTTTTAACTAGAAAGAGGAGTTGAGGAGACTCAAGACAAAATCACAGACCAAATAGAATATCAACAACTATAAAACCTTTATATTCATGATCAAGAGGGATAGATAACACTAAGTGACTTGATTCCAAGTGAATCCAAAAAAATATACCAGTAGCCATTAAATAAATTTTTATAAATATTAGAGAAGAGTTTGATATAAATCTTGCGACTTGGGGAATTACTCAATGAAAAATGAGATTTTATAAGGATTGTAGTTGTTGCAAGATTATAAGGATGTGATCACAAAACATTAATAGAGGTAAAGGGTGTAGAACATTCTTTGGGGGAGATGCACATTGAAATAAAGGAAATAAAATGACCTATTTATAAGTGGACATATAGATTAAAATCTAAATGAAACTAATGGGAAATGCTAAACTAGACTAGATTTAAGAAGCATGCATTACATATCTGATAGAAAACTTAGACTAAGTTATCCCAATGGTATTTCAACCTAAAATTTAGGAGAAGTCAGGGTATGTGGGGACTACCATATGCTAAATTATGATTTTATTAATGATACATTCCCAATCCATTTCACATATGAAGTCTTGGATTCAGTCACAAGACATAAATTGTATTATATTATATATGGGTTTAGATGTTACCATCAGATTCTAATAACAAAGGAAAATCAAGAAAAAACTAAATTTTCAGTGGAATGGGACTATTTTTCATACAAGGTAATGTTGTTTACCTTGAGTAACACTGATATTGTGTTCTACAGAGCTATTGTTACCACATTTATAGACTTTTTCCATGATTTTTTATAAGTTTATCTATATGATTGGGATATATTGTATTTATTCAAAGAGAACTTACTAAGATGTGACTTATGTTGGAACATTGCCAAGCTCTGCATATTATGTTGAACCTAAATAAGTGACTATTATTTACACCATTTGATGTCCTTTTGTGGTATATAGTATGTATCAATGGGATTTTAGTTTATTGATCAAAAAACATAGTAATTATGGGTATAATTACTCCTACAATATCTATAGAGGTACGATCATTCTTGGGTCATACATGATACCATGATAAATTCATAAAAGTCTATGTAGGCATTTTATACTTCATGAATAGGCTATTGTGTAAATAAGAAAGGTTTGAATGGACTCATGAGTGATAATAAATGCTTATGGATATAAATTAGAGGCTCATAATAGATACCATATTGGTATTTCTTGACCAGAGCAAAACATTTCATGCTCATCTAGATGCTTTAAGAACTGTGGTAGGAGATGTGTTAGCAAAAGAAAGATATGTATGATTGGACCATACCATTAATTTTGCAAGCCGTAAAGTATTAGATATATAAATAAATTACACAAATATAAATTGAAAATCCTTTCTAATATTTTTTAAACTTTAGAAGTCTAGAAATTATATTTTGTCAATGCTATTTGGTTTTTTACTAATCACTAGGCTTTATGATATTTGGTAATAAGCCTATGTTAGGTAGAATAATATCTCAGTGGATGATGTTTTTACAATTATTTTAATTTCAAAATAATGTCAATTTTAAGAGAGAAAATGTTGGGCCAGACCTTTTGAGCTAAATACATAATGTAGAGGAATATTAAGAACTCCAAGGTAAATTACCTAATTCCTTTTATTTCATGTTTATATGATTCTAGAAAATATGGAAGAAATAAATAATTTCCCTTGAACAATTAAATTTTTCCATGCACTATGTGGAAAGGGATAAAAAATATTTGATCATAAGATCCATTCCATTTTACATCATTAATATATTTCTATACAAAATGTTCAAAAATTATATATTATGTAGAGTAGTTTTGGAGCATTAGCGACCCCAACTACTTGAAGAGGCACATAATCACAAGTGGACATTTCATAGGAGAATCCATTTTGATAAAGATAATACAAATCAACCTATGGTGGCCTACTCTTTTTTAGGATGTGTACTAGATATCAAAACACTATGACATCAACCAAATAATGGGAAATCCAAATTAAAGATATGAGATGCCATTATACCCCATATTATCAGTTCAACCATTTAAATAATGTGGAATTGAGTTTGTAATGCCAATCAATCCATCCAAAAAATTCATTCATGTAAATTTCATAATGAACATTATGGAATACTTTACCAAATGGGTAGAAGTTTTTGTGTCTCTAAACTATAGTGCTACAAATACAACCAAGTTTTTGTATGAGCACATTATAACCAAATTTCGATGTCTGGTGAATTTTATCAATAACATAGGAACACACTTCTTAAATAATACCATCAAGAATCTAATTTAGTATTTTATTATATCTCACTACAAAGGCACAACATATCACCTAAAATATAATGTGTAGGCAAAAGCATCAAACAAAGTCCTCGGCAAGATGTTTACAAAAAATACAATGTCCAAAGATAAGATTGGGATGATTGATTCCTTTTATATTATGTATATAGGTGTAGATACTACTTTATGATTATATATCACCTTAGTATTTTGCACTTGGAAAACTTAGACCTTGGTTATTTATCTTAGTTTTAGGTTTTTCTTGCTTTTACAAGTCTCACATGTTATTTATCTTGTGCCTCTTGGCCTATCTCTTAGTTTGACTAGTCTTATTTTAATGATACAGAAAAAAAACCTTTCCTAAAATTCTTAAAATTTACTTATCTTTCACCTCTACAAATTATGATCCTATACCTTATTTCCTTCTCTTTGGACACTAATTTCTAAGACAAATAGTAACATTAAAGCCATTGTCATAGCTTGATACAAGTGTCCAATTGCCTAAAGTCATCCGATTTGAAAATGAAATGTATCCAAATGTTCAACCTAAATGATTTAATGTGATTTATTCCTTGATATAATTGGTATAAATACAATATCAACACTCATTCATTCCTCACCTAGAAACATAGGAACAATATTAAATATTCTTACAAAAGAGCATTCAAATAGAATTTGATTGAGAAAATCTTCCCTATTTCTACACTAGTCATAGGTACAATGCATATACAAGTTTGAATTACTGGAGGATAAACCCAAGGGATTAATTTTCAAATTTATATGATAGGTCAATGTTGTATTTTATTCACAAACATTTCATGATTTGCACACAAGCTAACACGTAGGGGAGAACTAAATGAGTCTAAGGCCCCCTTCTAGATTATTGGCTATGTAGAAACTATCCACTAAGAATGGGTATTTATTGTTAGATTAACATCATGTGCCCACTAACCCATTTTTCACTAAGGTCAATATGGATATGGAGAACTAGGGTTTTACCATTTAACAAAGAGTGACAATCTATGACCCATATTTGAATTCACTATAGTAAATGTAAAGCCAAACCCAAAAGCATCTAGGTGGTCACAACATATTTAATCAAGTATTCCATACAAGACACTTGTGTCAAAATTAGTGAGTAAAATTGATGCAACTATTTCAATTTTATGTTAGTGTCTACAAGTCTAAAGGTTAACTTTACAAAATCAAATGAATATTCTAGCATCATCATCTATCTTGATTTCTACCTATCCTAGATCCATAACTTCTATAATATCAAAACGAATTAAATACTTTATTTTTATATCATTTATATACATATCTTAGATGTACTTTCCATATCTATACTATCATAGTTTAATGATTTAAGCATATGCTTATATCTGAGTTTATCATCTAATTGTCATGTTATAGATTTGATTATCACCCTTGTGCATTTCATTTCTATATAGAATTTTAATTGATTCTAAGAACAGTCCAAACCTTGACCTTCCATTTTACGGTTAAATATTTGGTGAATTAAATCCATATGAATGAAAAAATAAAATTAATCTAGGGCTTCTAATCTTCCTAAGGTTTTAGTTGGTGATGGATTTTCATATCTAAAACTTTACCCTTGATTTTTACCCTCTTATGGTCATAACCAATTCATGTGAATATGCTTACAATTGAATCATTCCTTGATTAGTGCATTAATACCTCCAAATAGTTCCATTTAAAAATTTATAAGAGCTATTTTCTAATCATATTGTTATATGCAAAAACCTTTTTTTGTTCACACACATTTGATATGGATTTTTCAAATTTTGTAATTTAATAGTTTTAGTAAATATATGCATACAAGGTGAATGGTGTACTTATGTTAAAATTAATTTTTGGGTTTCATAAAAATATGATTTTATTCTAAAACCTCTCTCAAATCTATGAAATAAATTTCCTTTATCAAAATCTATGATTATTTGTTTGGAATAGTTTAGGATTTTACCTATGAAACATTCCACCTTATTTGGCATATTTTTTATTCATATTAGATCAAATTTTTTTAAAAATAGATTTTTTTAATTCCTGTGTGGATATAAACAAAAACTATTTTGGTTTACCAAAACATTGTATAGATTTATCAAATTTAACATTTTACTATTTTTAGTAAATGTAGACCTATAGGCCATACATGTACTTTTATTTCCCTTTTTTTACATTCATCTTATTTTCTATTTTTAATAAAAAAAGTCTATTTTATTTTACAAAAATTATTCTTAGCCAGTCTATTTATATTGATTCATCTTCATTTGGCACATTGTTTGTTGAACCAAAATGTTAGTTTGCATATTTGGGGTTCCCTACTTCAAAAGTTTACTTCACTTTCCTAGATTTATTTTAAAATCTAATTGTATGGGAATATTTCAAATCATGATTATTTGTTTTATATCTAGGTTGGATGCTTGATTTCTTTCTGATTGGATACACAATTATGGATTTATTTAGGCAAGGTCTTCTAAAGCCCCATCCTTATGATTTTTTTTTTTAATATACCCAATGATGAATGTATTACATATGAAGATCTTGTAGAACATTAAAAGCTTGCTAAATACACTTAGATTCCTTATACATATTATCATGAAAAAATTAATGATGAAAATAACATGTATTAACATTATTATGAGAATGACCTTGAATATGCATATAAGGAGCCTATTTCCCTTACTTCCATTTCAAATAGTGAAAGGACTAAAAAGGAAAAATTGATTAATTTTATTTAAGGTGATATAATAGATATGATGGAATTTAGTATTGAAGATGATGAGTATGCTTCATTCATAAATTCTCAAGATGAATCTAAAATTCAATGTTTTCCTTCTTTTTCACATGATATAAAATTTTAAAAGGATGAGTGTGTGATTTAGTTTTAAAATAATGATAGAGTTGAAAATATCATGCTTTCGTTGGATCACTCAAGTAGTGAAATTATTCCTTTATATACTATGGTATGTCAAGAAATTTCAAGGCTTCACCTTGAATAAATAATGATATCAACCTTCATGATATTCAAAAATATATACATGCCTCTTTATACATGCGTGTTACTTTATCAAATATTGAAACACCGTGTGATGGTCCTCCTAACCTTAATAAGGATGATACATATCATCCCTCTATCTAGGTCCAAACTATCACTTAACCAAGGAGTAAGGTGTCCCACTCTATAGTTTCAAATGAAGGTAATAAATCTAAAATACCTAGGTTTTATGCTTGTGAAGCTCTAGAATATAAAATCACCAATATGAGAAAGTTAATAAAAGAGTTATAAAATCATATTTCAAACTTACAAAATCAAATACATGATAGTATTAATCATGTTTATGCATCTTTGTCTACCAATGTTGTGTCAAACAAGGTTTCATATCCAATTGAAAATCTAAAACAAAATACATCCAAAACAAGTGATTCAAAAATTTACCAAAAGGCTACTTAGAGTCCAAGTGAAATCCTAAGAGAAATTATTCAGTACAAAGTGATCAAATTACCTCTGATGCATCCTATATGAATATATAAATATTACTATGCAAATCATAGAGTGCACATGCATCATACCAATCACTATTTTACATTGACAAACCAAATAAAAAGTGACAAACATAGTGGTGATCCTATAATTGATACATATACCAAGAAACCAACTCACATTATGAGTACTTGTCCTAAAGCACAAGAGTCAAAACAAAAAAATATGGGTACAAAAGGAAAATTTAGAGCAAAAACAATTACAAATATCAAACTTAAAGCTATAAAAGGTTTAATATGAAAATTTATATCAAGAAAAGGATACAAATTTACCTCTCAATAATGACACTTAGGTTTCTAATAAATATAAATTTAGAATGAAATATTTACACAAATTTGGTTATCACGGTCAAATATTGGGAAAACATTTTTAAAGCATTATTCATCCTATTTCCACATATGATTAGAATGATCATCAAGGCTAGGGATATATGGGGAATACTAATGAAAATAATTCAAAGATACAGTTGGCCAATGAAAAATAAACACAAACTACAAACGAAAACGAGTCAAAAATGAAATCCCAAATAGAAAATGTACCATTACAAAAATATCAATCCGCACATCAAGTGTTCCAAACATGATTTCTAAAAAAAATGCCATAAATCAAGAGACACTTGAAAAATCTAAAGTTATAAATGTGGTTACAAAAATGGAAACTAAAAGACCATCTTCATATCAAGACACTTCTACTCTCACTACTCATATATATGGTGCACATTCTAGAGATGAATAGTTCACCAAACTATGTTCTAATCCACTTTATAACTCACCACATGATCATTACAATAGATATTTCTTATTTCCATATGGTTTTCATTTAATACAATTTTTACCTCATTTATTACTACATAAATTCCAAATATCTAATTGAAGGTTGAAAAGTTTCATACAAATACCAAAACAATAAAAAACATGAAAAAATATAAAATTTATTTTGACATTTGCATGTTCTATTATCTCCTTGGAATCTATGTGTTAGTTACATGTTGATGGATGACATATCCAGTTACCTTTACATATACACATATGTCGCACTTTTACTTGAAGTGTGATAAAGGCACACACATATGAATGATCTATTCCTATTTTGCATGTTGGGATTTCCATATACTCACATCACTAGGACATTGGGGGCATCCACTTTCATTGATCTTGATATATATAGGTTATACCATTTTATGTTCAATTTACTTTACCATGTTTGATATTACATATGTAATTACACATTCCTTTATCCACTATTATATATTAAATAAGGTACTTGATATGTTATTCACTTGACATGTTTTCCTAACACATTTTGGTCCATCGACTTCTATGACATGTTTATGCTAGTTTCTTATGCTTTCCTTTATGCACTTACTTGAGTGTCTTTCCTTGCTATTATCTTACTAGTTTGAGAATTTGAATATGATCCTTTTTTTATAGCCCATGTGCCTATGTACTCTCTCTTTAACACTTGAATAATGTCATTATTTATGGTATGGACATTTTAATACATCATTATTGATTTTATGGAAATTTGACTAAGTCATGCCCCTTTGACTCTGTAGCATTTGAACATGCCCCTTATTTATGGTCTCTTGGAACATTTATTTTTTTACTTTATTTTGAATTTTCTTGTGTCTGTGTGCTTATTTTTTCTTATTGACCTTGTATTATCACTACGTAGATCTTCTTAAGATCTGTATCATGCATCTTAGAACTTCATATGATGACATTGGTTATCTACACTTCAATGCTATATCTACATAGACATAAATGCTACATGGTTGTATTCATAGATTATATAGTTGTCTTATCATTTTGAGGTGAAGTAACTACCAGTTCCTATCTTTCCCTCACCTCAAAGATAGAGACATATTAATGGGGGCATGTCGTAAAGGAATGTTATACACACTTGTAATAGTTTAAGATTTAGTGAGGGAATGTCATATGGTAATGACTTCTACAAACAATCCTAGTTTTTATATACAATGGGGGCATGCTTTAAAAGAATGGTATCCACACTTATTCAGTACTCAACATTTATAATAGGGTTAATTTTAAGATCCCTTACAAGAAGCCCTCTTAGAATTATTTGGTGAATCTATGGAAAATTATTTCATAGGCATGGTGAATCTTTTATGAATGATGGTGAATCCATAGAGATTCGAGAGGAGTTAAAGGAAATATAATATTCCTTTTTTTTTTTTGTACTACCTTTCAACTATACCAAATTTGGATGTTGAATGGAACTGCCAGATAATGTTACTAAACAATTAGATTAAATGGCTAAATTAAATGGCTTTAAATATTACTTGTAATAAATAAGGAATAAAAAATACCAAAACCTAAAATTTATTGAATATTTTTATTCCTCTTGAAGATCTATACAATTTCAAAAAATAAATCATTGCAATCTGGGTCTGTATGCAAAAGTTACAACATCAAGAAGTTGGTAGTCAGTTATGTTATTTGGTTATGTCATTCAGTTTCAAACTAATGGATGTACCGAATGGTTTCATATTTCTCTCTCTCTCTCTCTCTCTCTCTCTATATATATATATATATATATATATTAGGAGCATGCTTTATAATCATGTTCTCCATGTATACACATAATATTTTCAAACTTTTATTGATTATTGACACTTTGTATCTTGAAAGAACCTATCGAGTCTCAATCTCTTTAAGTGTATGCCTTAAGGGGTACATTGGGAAAGGGGTGGGCAGACCACCAGTGCTTCATAATTTTTTTCCATTTTTTCCATTTGTCATCTACACACTTGTCTCCTAAAAACATTAACCTTAAGCTTATTTTTCTCAGTCTTACCTCTTCCAATCTTTTCCTCTTTTCATTCCTCTTTTTCTTTCTTTAACATCCTTTTTGACTATCAGTTGTACTAGGTCGACTGGGTTGACCAAGTAAATTTTAAGGGCATTATTTACTTTATTTTATTGTTATAATTTCATCTGACCTAGTAAATACCTAGTAAATTATCCCCAAAAACACACTAGGTCAACTTGGTCGACCTCATATAACCTATGTTCTTGGAAGGATTTAGGGTAAGATCCACCTATATACAAGGTCATTTAACACCATTTCATAAGATAAAAATTATTAGGAAACAAGTGTGAGTGAACATATGCTTATTGACCATTCTACTTCAGGAATAAATTTTAGGGTTACATACTTTTTGATTTATGAGCATCTACAATAGCTCATGGAGGACATGGTCAAACTAAGACCATCAAGCATGCAAAGCTAAAATCATGTTCTAATTAGGAGTTTAGTTCAAATTTAAATCTTTGTATTTCCCTCCAAATGTTGTTTAAGGAGGATTAAAATTAAATGTTAAATGTAAAGAGTGGAAAAGAGTGAAAAGGGTAAAAGTTGGTTAAGAGAGAGAATCCTACGTTGAAACTTTGTGGAGAAAATCAAGGGAGAATGGTTGAAATACTGTAACCATAGGATATTAGTTGATTAGAAAATATTTCAAGATTATCATGTTTTTTATAATATATTATTTATTTGGTATATTATTTTATAAAAATACTCCTTTCTTGTTTCAAATCCCAAGTTGGTGTAGGATACTCTTTCAAAGGGTAATAAATGGAATGAAAGAAGAATAGAGGTATGTAGAAGGAATAGAGAGAGAGATGAAGGTGAAGAGAGATAATTAAAAGGATAAATGTAAGGAGATAATTCAAGTTGATATAATGAAAATAAAATGAGGATAGAAATAATGAGGGAGGATCTCACTCAAGAGATGCAAGTGTGAAGATTTCATGTGAACGCAAGAAGGTATGAAGGTGAAAATAAGGATATTGGAAGCCATGGACTATTGATATGGACCATAAAGTGATGGATTATTTTTTTTAAGTTATCTAATTTGATAATAAGAGTTAATGTTGATTATTATGATAATGTTATAGAATTTAGGTCTAAAATAGTGATAAGCTAATGCATAATCTTGTATGTGTGTATGTGAATCTTAATTAAGCTTAAGGAGGTATTGAATGTATATTGACACCATATTCATGCATATAAACCTTTTAAATTTTGAATAATACAATTTGGATCTCATTATATGTTTTATAATGTTTGTAATGTTGCAAAAGTTCAATGAACAGGGTGCAGGCTTGTGTGTTTTCTAATACATATACAGTCTACTATAAAAGACATTAAATCCATGTAAAAATGTATGAATGGAATTTATTATGGAAAATTAATAGGTATATTATATCAGTGATAACCTTTTTGAGTTTATTTTTTGTGAGCAAGAGGCTTTTGAATGTCTTAATATTTTAAAAACCCCGCTCTCGGGTCTATAGGAAACATATCACAGGCAGAATGAATGGATTTTGATGTTTTGTGAAGTTATTGGATTAGTAAAGGATATTATAGTGTGTGTATATAGATAAGGAAGTTTTTTAAGTCATAAAAATTCTAAATAAACATTTTAATGTTTATTTAATGAAAGACTAATAAAGAAACCCTTGAAACCCTATATACAACCTAAAACACAGTGAAAAACAAGATAGATTCACTTTGTAATGAGTGGATAGAAGGTTGTTAAAGATTTTTATATGAATTGAAAAGGTATAAAACACATTGGAAGACCCAAATAACCAAATTATAACCTTTTAAACTATATAAAATGTTCCCAATTTCCTTTAGAGTGCTCTCGGCCTATGTACATCCTTAGAAAGCCCTAAACTAGGGTTTTGGGGTTAGGAAGAGTTTCAACACATGAAATTGCCTAGAAACTTGTATTTATATGCTTTTAGATGTTACTAAACTATTATAAGTGGTTTGAAATCTAGGTAGTAAAAATAAGTATGGAAAAGGTCGATTATAAAGAGAGTTCTAGGTGCATGCAAGGAGAAGAGAGTAGGCCTATATAGGAGAAGTGATTTTATCCAAAGAAGTGAACTAAAAAATGATTGAATCACATGTAAAGAGGTAATGGGTATCCAAAAAGGTGATTTTTTTGGCTTATAAGTCCATACATTGATCAAGACAAGGAGGTTTGCATGAAAGGAGGGCTAATTGTAGCAGGGGCTAAAGAAGGAAGTGTTAAAATATACAAAGGAACCTTAGGTGATTATTAAGTATGTTTTGTAAAATACTATTGGATATAATAAAATATCTTCACATTTATGTTTTAGATAACCTATAGAATGTTATGGTCAATATAAAGAGGAAACATGGCTACAAGGGGAGGTCTACAAGCAAACAGGTAAGATGAGAATTTTGAGCATTCAAACCAGGAATGATTAATCTTGATAGGTCTGTTAAAGTGTATTAAAATATATGGGATACCTCCAAGAGTTTATATCATGAAAAGATGACTATTTGACTAAAAATGGGTTTTGTAGTCCATAGGAGGATTCTTATATAGAAGATAGTCACCAATAATAACATTGGTGACTCAAATAATATCTTGGCCCTGAGTAAGAAGGTAAATTAAGGTGTAAACAAGGTGGGGTTACACCAAATTTTTTGTAGATACATATCTTGTCTTGTGGATAAGTCTTTTGTATTCTTAGATAGGTTGTATATCCTAGAGTTGATTTATTTTGGTTATCCTTACATACCACAACAATCTCTTATGAATCACCTTGGCCAAGGGAGAGATTGAGATTTGGTGGGTTTATCTTTAAAGATAATTTTTCCTAGCTTTATTTTTCCTTTTTAAGAGTAGATAGATAATGCATTTACATTCTTCTCTCCATGTATTAGGATTCAGTATACATTGACATGAGTATATCTCTTCTAATAAATGTTTAGTTTAGTTTTTTGTTTTATTGCTTCTAACCCCAACTTTGTGCCATAATATTTTGTGTGCACTAGATTAGATTTTTATTTCTTTCTATTAAAATAGAGTGAAAATTTAAAACATTAGGACTCCATTAGGGTTATTGTGTGATTGTGTTAGACTGTAGGCATTAGAACACTTCCTAACATGATGTTTTTTGACAAGTGATACAAGTGATCCCATAATTAGGTTTACTAGATCCCCATATTGGTCATGCTCCTTATTAACAAGTGTATCCCAATCATAAGTGTAGGTGTGATCTAACTTATTTTATTTAGGATTAATCCATAGACGTGATGCTTTTTTGATTGCATACATTCTGGTGAACTTGACATGAACTAACCCTTACAGCATTTTTTCACCTTTTATTTCATTTATTTCATCTATTTTATCATATATTTTGACATACTAGATCAATTTTATCAACCTAGCTCTTTTTATCTATGTGTAAGTTTCAAGAATAGGCAACTAGATTGACTGAGTCTACCCAGTATAGGTTTCCAGCCTTTTAAACATCTAGTTCATCCTAATAGTTTGACCTATTCAACCCCTTATAGTTTCATCACTTTTTAGTATGTTCTTATATAGCTTGATCCATACTATCAACCCAGTTTGTAGGTTTCTCAAGCATAATTCCAGGTTCTAGACCAATAATCTTCTTCATTTGCATCTTTGATCCACCAAGGTTCTATTTTAGTTCTTTATTTCTTTCCTTTATGTCTTTCATTTCATAGTTTGTATTTTTCAAATTTATCCTTGCATAGTCAACTGGATCGACACTACTGACCTAATTTTGTGTTTTGTGTGCTATCTAAAATAACTAGATCGACATTATTGACCCAGTTCATTTTTGAACTTTGCTTTCATAATATAAGTTTGAAATTATTGACCCTATTCTATATTTTGTGCATATAGTGATAGAACTATACCTTATTTCAAATTTGTAATTAACCTCATATTTGTTAGTAATTAACTCACACGTTTCTTTTCTTATTGTTTGCATCCTTATAATAGTACACATAGTCTAATTAGGGGATTTTCAATTTATCACTTAGTTTCACTATTTATATTTTATGCATAAATTGCCAAATGATAAAAAATTTAAAAATAACTTTAACATCTATCTACCCTAGGCTAACCCAATTAGATTTCGTCACCAAGGGGAAAGCCAACTTGATGCTCTAGTCAAGTATAAAGTATGGTTAATGGTATATTTTGGCTAAGCACTTGACACCCTTATCATTGTAGTGTGTGAAGTGAGGAGGTGGGGCCCAATACCAAGCATGTATCATTGCCACTACAGTCCCTTTTAGCCCAAATTACCTAAAACTATACCTAGATTGCTATGTAGTACCTTTATCTATAGTTAACTTCCAATCAGATTAAAAATCATTCTTAATAATCTAATTAACAATCAAGTTGACCAATTATCTAGATTTACTTTTCAATTTGTTTGCTTTCTCTTTGATCAATTGTGTACAAAAAACCTTTCATTATCAACTATTAGTGAAAGATTTTTGTTTATATGCCTTAATTAGATTGACTAGCATTAATCTAATTAGTTGTCTATTTCCTTTCAAAAGTTACTAATTTTCATTACTTGCAAACTTAACTTGTTTGATTTTGTAAACCTATTTTAGGCTTTTTAAGTTCCCTATCTTATGTATTGGATCAATCTAGTCGACCCAATTATTTTTTTACCTTCTGTATACTATAATAGGTTGACCCAATTGACTCTGTATAGTTTTATAGTCCTTATTTATATACTAGATTGATCTAGTTGACCCTATATAGTTTCAGTCACTTATTTTGACCTTTGTTTTCTCATCTATCTTATTTTTCCTTCATCATGGACTTTCTATTAGACAATGATATTGAGTTACAGTCAATAGACATCATGAACTTTACCAATCTTAATAGGGTCTCCCAAAGATAGATTACGGCTCCTCTTCTAGATTCTAATAATGTTCATATTACCACTCACAAAATGAACTATGGGAACCCTCCTCATACCTCTTAATAAAAAAATCCTCTTTTCTCATTAGAATACCAATATGAGTTAGACTATACTCCTGAAATGCTTTTCTTTATCTCTAATTTTTCTCAACATCGAGGAAAGGATCCTTCTACCATTTATAACCTCATGATTAGTGGTCAAATAAAATAGCCTCATTCACATACTCCTACATTCCATAGGATATTTGAAGGTACCACTTTCTTTGGTTCTCAACCCCTTCCTTAAATGTCAAATCCTTCTTATGCCATGACATCTTCTTCTCTAATCTCTTATACCTCCATGTATAGTATCTAAACTAATATGGGAAGTTCTACATCTATTGGGCCTCTCATAAAGTCAACCATCCTTAATCCATCCACTAGTTCATCAATTACTACCCAAGGTAGTCATGCTTCTAGTGATCCTTCCTCCCAACCATTCACTAGTCCATATTTTTCTTCACAAGTAAATTTTACCACTAGTGCCTCACATTCTTATAGTTCTTCCCAAACTCATATCAATACTAATAGTGGTACCCAATCCACTAATACCAACACAAATACTAATTATAATGCTTCTAATGTTAATCAAACACACCAAATTTTATTGTAAAATCTTAATCAAATGAATACCTTTCAAACTCATAACTTAAATCAAATGATGAGAATGCAAAACCACCTTTTTAACCTTCAATCTCATCTGCAACCAATGGCTTGGGGCACACATAAACAAAAATTTCCCCCTCCTCCTCTTCAATATTCTCAAGGAAATCTCATTCCTAAACCTCCTTTAGTCAATAAGACCATTAAACATATATAAAATAAACCTTTTACTTATCAAATTGCTAGCATTGATATAGGAGGTATACCACATGCAATTTCCTATAATGGGTTAATTGATCCTACTCTTCACCTTAAAACATTTGTACATATTTACAAATATTGGGTCAAATTAAACACCTTTTTTGCTACCAAGCTCTTAGCCAAAAATCTCATGGGTGATGCCTTGGATTGGTACATTCAAATTAGAGCTCATTCTATTTCTAGTTTGGAGGACTTAGTAAATTATTTAGTTCAAGAATTCCAAAATAATGATCACCTTGAAAATACTTTGGCCCATTTCATTAATTACAAACAACATGAGAATGAAACTTCCCAAGAATTTTTTAAGAGATGGAAGACTCTATCAAACAAATGTGAACATAACATAGAAGATGATAATATTTTTCATCTTTTTAAAAATTCTCTCTTTCCTAAACTTCAATATCAGGTTTGCACTTTCTCTCCATGTACCTTGGAGGAGGCTATTAACCAAGTGAAAATACAAGATTTCTTAATGCATCGATTTGAACCACCCTAACCATTTGTGGGTCCTTGTCTATTACTTAAGAATAAAAACCTCAATATCACCAATGATGGTGTTACTAATTCGTATGACACCATTCACAATGTTCAAGCTATTGTTCCTAACCCTTCTTCAAAACTAGCTCCTTCCTATCAATAGTATACTAATCCTCATTTCTCTTCACCTAATAACATTAATGTTCACAAACCTTTATCCTCAACTAAATTTCTTAAGTGTCTACCTATCTCTTTTCCACAAGATCTTGACCCTACTCATCCTATGAAATCTTGGTATGATCTTTGCAAGTTTTATTTGTTTCATGCTATTTGGGGTCTTCTCATGAGACATGTAGATAACTTCATAATTTAGCTATGGATTTTCTCCTTAGACCTAATTTTGATCATGATTCCATTATGGGTAAGCATCAACAAGCTTATGATATCGATTTCAAGGATAATAAATCAAATGATAAAACTCAAGCCTTAAATCAAGCAAATTCTCATCTAGCTATCTACAAATATCCTTTACCTAACCATCAACCTACCCAAGACAATAAATATAATCCCACCCCTTCCACTAATAATGTATAAAGTCTTGTTGAACCAATTTTTTAAGACAATGTGGTTAGCATGACTAATATGCAAAGGGTGGTGGCTTTCATTGATTCCCAACCTATCTACACTCCCCATTCCCATAAGACATATGTTGTTATATAGGATTATTATCCAACTCATTTAAATTACTTAGGCTAAGAAGATATTAATACTTTTGATGATCTAATTTTTTATTCTCCCTTGGATAACACATCCCATTCTATTTCTACGACTCTTGCATCATCTTATAATGTTAATAATAATCAAGCTTCTACTAAGATTTCTTATTCCAATTATCAAAATCAGATTAAACCAACTAATTCATCATCTCAACATGATTTTCATCCTTGGTCTAAATCTTCTTCTCATTCTTGTCAAAAAAAAATTCCAATGTACTTCAGCTCCTCCTTTTGAGGATTTCCTTAACCATTATGCACCTATATCTAACAACCTTCTTATGGGATATGATGATTGGGATCCCATTGTATAGCTCACTAATATCCCATCCCAAATTCCATTTCTTGAGCTTATGAGGACTTCTCCACATTATATAAACTACCTCATGCAACTCCTCTTTGAGATGAATGTCCCTCATCCTCCCCTTGTAGGACAGAAGGTAGCTTTATCCAATTTCAAAGATAGTATTTTATAAAAATACAAAGAGATGTCTATCAATGTTTATGAAACTATAGACACTTATCTTTCCCTAAAATTTCCCATAGATTTTATGATTCTTGACAATATTTTGCTTCATGTTTATGATCCTCCTTTATTCACTAGCATCCAAATCGGTGATATCCAAGTCAAACATGCATTGATTGATGAGGGTTCTGGTACCTATGTTACTTTTATTGATTTCATTAAGACTTTAAGATATTCTAAATACAATCTTAAATCTATACACAACACATGCCAAGGATACAATGGAAGGAAAATACCTCCTTTAAGTTATGTGTGGCTTCCCATTACCATCCCACCTATCATCATCTATGTGAAGGTGATGATCTTTAACTTCCCCTTTTCTTATAGCATCTTTCTTGGTAGTTCATGAACTCACTTCATGAGAGCTATCACTTCTTCTAGCTGTTAATGCATTAAATTCACTCACAATGGAGCCATTTATAGGATTCAAGGTGACACTAACCCATAATTCCAAGATTGTGATGTTTTCAAGATTCTTACTCTTGAGCCTTTACTAAGTGTTCTATTTCATGAGTCTTGGCATTTCAACTTCCCTGTTAATTCAACCCAAAGTTATAATGGGCATCTTGAGCTCATTAGTAACATTCCTCCTAATATTTTAGATTCTAATGACGATGAGTCTAATGATATTAACTTAAAGATCAAAACTTATGATCTCCCACCTCATCTTATCTCATAGCTCCCTGCTTCCTTACAAACTCATTTTCACAAGCCTCTCATTACAATGACATTCCCATAGTCTTGACCAAGATAAGGCATTCCATTCACCATGCTTCATTAGATGACAAGATTATTCCTACCCATGTCATTGATCTTCATACCCAAAATTATAATGATGGCTACTCCTTATATGATCCACTATTAGGCAGTCTCATTCAAGCCTATGATGTTGAGACTTATCTGATGTATTGGATAATATGTGTGGATAAATTTTCTAATATTTATGATCACATGCATGGTGATTTCACATTTATATTTAGATTGGACGTGTGCTCCAATCTTATTTCTATTTGTTATATCACTCGACAATAGTGTCAAATTTTTGCTTATCTTATATCATGATTTCTTACTTGTATTATAACATACTTATCTTATCTTTTATATGTTCACATATGACTGTCTTTGCTTTATCATTTCTTTCCCTTTTTATTTTCTTTAGATTTTTTCTAAAAACTCTTCTTCTTATATATTTATTATTGTTTTGATTTCTTATCCCTATTTTTCATAGATAATTTGTCATGGTGATTTGGTTATACTTACCTTATTTCCCTTGGTTATTATCTTCCTTTACCATGTGATAAATTATCAAAAAATCTATGTCATTACTATCTCCTTTTACCGATCCACCTTTGGATCTCCTTTTTCTCTTCTTACTTTTTTCACAAACTAAGCATATACATGGTTGAGACTTGAGATCACATGCTAGTTCATTATCAAGCCTAAGTGCCCTAGTTAGTCTTTATCTTTGGTTACTTATCTTCCTTTATCCTTAGCCTATAGCTCATTCATGTGTATCACTATCTCTCTCATGATTGATCATTCCAAATACATATAGAGGAGGAATCTTAAAAATCCTTCAAGAGAAAGTTAAAATACAAATCATTTAAACAAAAGGCAAAATTATTCTTAAAAGTCTAATCACACTAAAAAATGTGATTCAAATCACATCTCCTTATTCTATTTGAATCTCAAACTCCATAGATGTCCTCAAAATATATCCAAGGTCCTTTGGGGTGTGGTAGGCTATTAGATTAGAAGAGGAGAATAAAAAATATATTTTAGTGTTACCTACTTTCTCACACAAGTACCCAATCTTTGCAGTAGACTGACGACTCTATAAGGGGTCCTAAAGAGTAGGGAACACATCATGGGAAGGTAGGTCCATTTTATTTTTCTTGTACTATTTTACCTTCGTGAGTTGATCTTAGTATCATGCCTATTTAATTACAAAGCTTTGTGTCTATAGAGAAAATCTTTTATTTGTATATAGATGATCACTAGTCACTTAGTGTCTTCTCATGTCTTTAGTATGCCTATTTCCTCCTAAGGTCTTCTCATATGACACCTAAGTTGTTATTTTCACACTCCCTTTTTCACTCCTTATATCCATTATATTTTCTCTTGTGATTTTCTATTTTGTGTACTAATCACCCCCTTGGGATTTCATTTGTGAGTTGCATTATAAGATCATGGATAGGACCCAGCCATCCTCATAAATTCCCATCTTTTCCTTCCTATTAACCACATCCTTTATTACTCAATTTTCTTGTTTATTCCACTCTATTGGTGTTCTCTTTGTTTATTTTTAGTGTAATACCATGGATAGGACCCAACCCTCTCACAAAATTTTCCAATACCTAAGTCACCATCCAAATTACATGTGTCAAATTTGAGATAATATTTGATCAATTATGAAGTTACACATCATTTTACATGCTTCACAGCTTGATATTTTATATGTTTTATGCTTACTTCATATTTATTTAATATTCTTATTTTATTATTTTGCAAGTGTGTGTAATATTTTAATCATTTATTGAATTTTTCATACTTCCTAGCTTGAATTAGTATGACCAATTAAGACCAATCTTTTACAATTTTGTTTTTATTTCATACTTCCCAACATGATTTAGTATGATTGATTGACTTAATTAATTTGTTTTTATTACCATTTGTGCCTTTTACATACCTTCCATTTTATTACTTTATTTGTCATACTTCCCAACATGATATTTCGTATGATTTTACTTGTTTTAATTTGGTGCAAAAATCTTTCACATTGGTTTAAAAACAAAATTTGTGTTTACCATCTTGTTTTGCCTTTTCTTGGTACTTAGTCATTTTTTGTTATTACATATTTCCCATCTTTAAATAGTGTGTAGTACATTTTCTTGATTGATTATATTTTATCAAGTCAGTTTTTCCTATTTCTTTTTTACCATACATATGTCTTTCATAATGATAGAAAAGAAACCACATCTCATATATTTCCTATGAATATACAACAAAGATAAATTAATGTGATATAAATAAATATATCATAAGCATCCACATCCTCAACCATAATAAATAACTAGAACCAACCATTATGACAACATACATATCCAACAACAAAATGACAAAATTATATATATATATATATGGCTAGGTCCCATCCTATATATCTCATGGCCTAGCCATGTTTCCTATTGAGGCCTCGATGTGACTCCTAATGGTATGTTGTAAGGAGGCCATTTGTAATCTCAGTCACTCTACCTATCCCTATAGATATGATAGCCACATCTGTGACTCCATAAATTGGAGTTGGATCTCTGTCATCTACGCTACTATATCTAGATGCTAAACTCTCTCATCTACTAGGGCCTACCATGACTATATCTTTGTAACACCCATCACTATTGGTGGCTACACCTCTCCCTTTATGCTTGTATCTTCCTCACTACCTCTCCAACTAATTTTAACCAGCTCACCTGAGCTAGGGTAGATGGTACCCTCAGATCCTCTAGTGTCATTAGGTCATATGGCTATAGAGTCTCATCTAGGATATCATGGAATGCTCCCCTCACTAGGGACCCCCATCTCTCTTCATCATCACCTACACTTGAAAAATAACACAAGATGGATATTAGATCACTTTCATATCTCATAATATCTATCTATCTATCTAAACAAAACTTAAATTAACCCATTTCTTTTTATATGTTTATGTCTCAACTAGTATGGTCTCACCATCTACATGACTACCTAGCATAGTCTTCTCATCTGTGTGACCTCCTAGCACCTTCTCTATAGGTTACCTCCTCAGCTAAAACCTAACTATCATGGCTCATGTCAGTCTCAACTTATATTTGAGTGGTCTGTTTATCATCTCCTATGGCTCACCTATGGGGTCATCTAGGATGGTAATACTATCCACTCTCTCCTTTACCTCCTCATCCATCGACATTGTGTCCTTGATGGCCACTTATCATCTTGATGTGGATCTAGTAGTGGTACATCTAGTATCTCTACCTCTACATCCCTATCCTCTTACTTAACTACTCATCATGCCTAACTAGTCTATGGTCATTCTCAAAATGGCCTTAGTGTCAGCCTCACTACTATTGGCCCTAGTCCTCTCCTCCCCCATGGCTCCCTCACATACTAAACCCACTAATTGGGCATCAATATCAATGTCATCAGATGAGGTAGGCCCATCTAACCTGGTACCCATGACACTAGATATGGCTCTCTCCACTAGAAGTAATGTCCAATCACCTCTATCCTCTCTATTGTTGTTACAACTATGTCCCATCTCACCCATGTAACTATTATGTGCTCATATAGATGTCACATAATGTTTATAAAAATCACTAATTACAATGTTATCATGTGGGGCATGACTTATGCTACCTAGTCCTCCCTCTACTTTTGCACCTGAGGTGACCTATCATCGATTATATAGGGCAACCCAATTAACAAGTACATAGGAAACCTCTCATAGATCTAAGATGTTAAGAATATGATCAACCCCATGGTCCTCTACCTTTTGACTATAATTTTTTACATATTATGTACTAGCTAGACTTAGAAGACTGAGCCTATGTCATATAACGCTCGATCCTATAATATCATCCTACTCAAGGCTACCACCAATAGTGGTACCTTATTGTATGACTTATGGCATAATACTCATTATGTCATAAGGCCTATCAAATACTTTTAGATATATAGAATATATGATGTATAAACATAAAATATACTCACCCTCTTACTTGGTAGTATCATCTCTAAGCCTATATCCCACATGGATAAGTCTCTCCTCTCCTCTAGACTATCTGGTATCCCGTTCACTTGTGCTCCTACTTTAGGTAACCTCCAGATGGCATGGACATCCTTTAACATGATATCCACCTCTACTATATCCCCATCCACCTACCATCTAAAGGTGTTAATCAATCATTCCCAAAAGTAAGGAACATGACTAATAGGTCAGCACTAAAGGGGATCTAACACATTTTTGTTATCCTACCTAGACCTATAGATCCTATTCTAGCCCTATCTCCATCTTAATCCTATCTAATAAATTTAGTAACCATACATCATCCATAAGTCACCAAAATCTCTACCATCACTGCTCCCAAGAAACAATAAAGTATGTATCTGTTCCTCTATGTCATGTATAGTCATAATACATTCTTTTACAGAAATTTAAGCAAAAAACAAGCCTACATTACCTTATTTTATTCATTTTATCTCACTTTTATCCTTCTTAGTTCTTCTTGACCTTACTTGGTCATTTTAGGCCATTTTATCCCTCTTTTAGCCTTTTGCACACTTTTTTATCTCTTTCTAGCTCTTTGGTCAAACTAGTTTGACCAAAATTTTCTTATATTTTTGCATAGTTGACTCAAAAATATGAGTCAACCCCCATATTTTCCCCTCCCTAGTACCAAGTTTCTATTATGGACCTTTCAGATTAGCTGACAACTCCAAACTAAGTATTTAACTTGCATAATGTATAAGGTTGACCCATACCTACTAGGTCAGCATTGTGGATTATGCCTATTCTCTAGCCTACTAGCTTGACTAGGTTGACCTACTGCTTTTTACCTATGACCCCTTGCATTTTCTAGAAAAAGTACAAATTTCTTGCTTTTTGCCTAAATCCTTTAAACCCATTTCTTGTCTTCCTATTTACTACCCCTAGAATGTGATTTTTCTTCATTTTGACATTTAGAAATGATTAAAAATAAAAATTACTAAAAAGTCACTTAATTTAATACAAATTTCAAAAACTAGTGTGAGATATTCAGTTGCATACCTATAGTGTACTTGATGCTACCTTTGCGGCCTCTCCCTATCTAGGATGTCATCTCCTCGCCATCCTAGCTTGTTTTCTCTCCAAAGATCTCTTTTCTCTCCTTAACAAGCCAAAATTACAATTAACTTATCTTTTCCCCTATTTAAAACACTTTTCAAAATACAAATGTTTCAATTATTGTCCTGTAGATTTTTTGTTTTGCCTATATCTTTGTTTTTACTCATCCATTTTGCAAACCATAAAATGCATTAGATTTGTGATGAAATAGAGATTATTTTCCACTACCATATGCCTATCTTCCAATTTTTTTGTTTTTTGGCTATTTTTTCACTAACTTCTATAGGTTCATCTAGTGTTCTCTACATTGGACACCTTCACATCTCTTACAGTCTACTTCTTTATTTATGAAACTAAGGTAAGTTAAATTTATGTGTTTTTCAATTCAATCCTTTCATTTATCTTATTTTTTACTTACTGCACTTTACTTAAAACTAGCCTTGTGTGTCATCATGTTTTATCTCAAAGCACCATCCCGTGTTGCACTTACATGACACATGATGAGCTTCAAGTGGGGTATAAATATACATATAACATTTTCAAACTTTTATTTATTACTAACACTATGTATCTTACAGTAACCTATCGAGTCGCAATCTCTCTAAGTGCATTCCTTAAGGGGTGCACTGAGAAAGGGGTGGGTAGACCATTAATGCTTCATAATATTTGTTGTCCCTTTTGTCACTTACCATATACACACTTGTATACTAACACCATCAACCCTAATATTGTTCTTCTCAAGCCTACTTCCAATCTTTTCCTCTGTCTATTCCTCCTTTTCTTGCTTTAACATCATATTTTACTATTGATTGTATGGGGTCAATTGGGTCAACCTAGTACTATTTAGGGGTATTCTTTATTTTCTTGGTTTGTTAGACTTTCAGTTGACCTAACACAGACCTAGTAAATTATCCTTGAAAACACATTGGATTGACCCCATACAACCAATGTTCATAGAAGGATTTAGGGTAAGATCTACCTATATGTACAAAGTAATTTACCACCATTTCATAAGAGAAGAATTATTAGAAAATAAGTAGGAGTGAACATCTACTTATTGACCATTCTACTTGATGAATAAAGCTTAGGGTTCCATACTTATTTGGAGATATAGATCTTATCTTCTGGATAAGTCTTTTGGATGCTTAGATATGTTGTATATCCTAGAGATGATTTATCTTGGTTATCCTTACATACCACAATAATCTCTTGCAAAGCACCTTGGATAGAGGAGAGATTGAGGATCGACAGATTCATCTTTAAAGGTAAGTATTCCTAACTTTATTTATCCTTTGTAAGAGTAGATAGATAATGCATTTTTATTCTTCTCTCCATGTATTAGGATTATGTATACATTGATGTGAGTATATGTCTTCTAAAACATGTTTAATTTAGTTGTTTGTTTTAATTCTTATAACCTCCACTTTGTGCCACAAGATTTGGTGTGCATTAGATTAGATTTTGCTTTATTTCTATTAAAATAGAGTGAACATTTAAAACCTTAAGACTCCATCAGGGTTATTGTGAAATTGTGTTAGACTGTAGGCTTTGGAACCCTTCCTATCATGATGTGTTGTGACAAGTGATACAAGTGATCCCCTAATCAGGTTTAGTGGATCCCCATATTAGTCATGCTCCCACTTAACAAGTGTATCCCAATTGGAAGTGTAGGTGTGATCTATCTTATCTGATCTAAGATTAATCCATAGACATGATACATTTCTAATTACATACACTCCACACTTACATAGTTTTATAAATTGGCAAAATCACATAGTTATATGATTCAGATTCACAATTCTAGAAGAATTTTATACATTGGTATCATTTCTATATAGAATTTTAGCATGAGACATATCTAAGGTTTGTATGTTATGAATCAAGTTCCTAATAATTCAAAATCCAAATTAATTTCAGATTCTAAGACTCTTTCATGTAATGATACTTCAATAACACTTTTATAGACTTTATTAAGCCGATCTAATGTTGTAGATGTTTCAATTTTTGATATCATTGAGGTGACTAAATCACTTAATCTTACCAAGTTTTAATGTTAGACTTGATTTTATCATTCAATCTCACTAGGTTATAAGTATCATTGGGTTACACATTTGAGCTAATCTCAACTTCCATGTGGAACTCAACTTTTATTCAAGGTTGGGGACATGTGCATTCTAAACTCTCTCTTTCTCTCTATTTCCTTGGATATATGCATTTTCCATATTTTATCTATATTTTTCATAATATCAGTTTTAAATCCTTATATTAATACATCTTTTTCAAATCAACTTGTCAATAAGTAAGGTAGTTACATCAACACACATGTGTATTATTAAACCTTTCTCTTTCATTTTCAATCTTTTCAAGTAATTTCAATATGATATTATATGCATTGATTTTACACTATAACATGATCTTCATTATAGTTTAATCACTAGAAAAATCACTCAAATTGGGTACATGCAAATATAAGGTGTGCATACACATAGGTATGCATTCCTTTCCTTTAAATTAGTAATTTCATCACTAGAATAAAGGGGAGGAAATGTAGACACTATTTTTTGGTTATATAGAACCTTCATCTTGTATACTTGGAAAACATAGACCTTGGTTGTTTCTTTGAGTCTTAGACTTGTCCCACTTCAAAAATTCTCACATCTAATTTATCTTACACCCCTTAACCTATAGTTTAGTCTAACCAATCTTATGTTGATGACACAAACATGTTATCTTACTTAGAATGTTTAAATTTTACTTACCTTTCACCTCTACAATTTATAAGCATGTACCTTCTTTCTTTCTCTATGGACACTACTATATAGGATAGATAGTAGAATCAATGAGACTATCCTACCCTAATGCAAGTGTCTAGTTCCATAAAGTCATCAAATTTGTAAATGAAATGTATCCCAATGGTCAGCCTAAGTCATTTAATGTTAATTATCTCTTGATAGGATTGGTATAAATATAATATCAACCCTCATTCATTCCTCACTCAATAACATGGTATCAATACTAAGTATTCTTACCAAAGAACATCCAAAGAGAATTCAAATGAGTAAATCTTCCCTATTTCTACACCAATCATAAGTAAAACACATATATAGGTCTAAATTATTAAAGGAGTAGCCCAAGATATGTATTTACCAGGTTACAAACAATGTAATTATTGTACTTGGTTTACACACATTACATGATTCACACATAGGGGAAAACTACATGAGTCTGAGGCCCTTTTTTAGAATATTGACTATGTAGGTAATGCCTAATTATAGTGGGGTATTTGAGGTCAACTTGACACCATGTGCCCACTAACCCATTTTTTCCAAATGTCACATGGAGATAGAGAACTAGGGTTTTATCATTTTACAAGGAGATAGAGTCCACGACCTAGATTTAAATGCACAAGAGTGAAGGTGAAGAAAAATCCAATAGTATATAGGTGGTCTCATCCTATTTCATCAAGTATTATATATACGACACTTACATCAACCCCAAACACTTATACCAATACAACTATCCCAAGTTGACATTATATTTTATGGATTTAAAGGTCAAATTTATAGAATTAGGTGATTTTTCTAGAATCACCTTCTAGCCTTATTTCTACCTTTTCTATATCCATAGTTGTTATAACATTATAACCAACTAAATACTTTGTCTTTCTATGTCATTTATAGACATAGATTAGTTTATTTTTCCATATTTAAACTATCTCAATTTAATGAGTTCATTATATGCTTATATCTAGGTTTAATATCTAATTATCCTATTGTAGGTTTGATTATCACATTTATGCATTTCATTTATATATAGACCTTTAATTAAATCTAGTTCAATCCAAACATATATCTTCCACTTTAGGGTTAAACAATAAGATAAATTATGAATGTGTCATAGGTTTTTCTCTATTTGAGATGGTTTATGGACTAGAAGTAGTCATGCCAATGGAATACATGGTTCCTAGTTTAAGAATTACTATGATCATGCAACTAGGAGATCAAGACTCTATGAAGGTAAGATAGATGGGTGTAACTCAGATGGAAGAAACTAGGACATGAGTGCAATGGACATAATATGTCAACAATAAAATTTAGAAAGTGCATTATGATTAAAATTTGTGGTCCATAAAATTTCATCTAGAGTATGTAATGTGACTATATGATAGCATATTTTATGAATTTCTAGGCAAGCAACACATTAGATGGAAATGACCTTACAAAATTCCTAACTTATCACAATAAGGAACGAATGTGTTAATGGATGTTTAGGGAACCATTATTTCAAGATGTGTAAATTACTATAGACTTAAGTCTTACTGTCAATGATATTTATCAGATCTCATAGAAAAATCAAGATATGGTGTTAATTAGCATGATGTAGTCTAGGACTTTTATCTAATTTATTATCTTCTTATTTTTTAATTTTTTAGTGTAGTATTTTTATTATGATCTATATATCACATGGCATTGGAACCAATATGAAAATTCAAAATTTGTAGACTATGACAAAAAGAGAAAATCAACAAATAATGAACATCTCATCCAAGTCAGTAAGGGGATTCAACAACTAAGTTTGGGTATGAGGCACTAACACACAAAGTATAAAGAAATAAAAATTAACATTCACCCAAAAAGAATTTAAAGACAACACACTTAAAAGATATCATCTTCCTAAAGTGGATCACGTGTTAGAATCAGGTGATGTAAAATAAAGGAAACTCAGTGAGGAAAAGATTTAATGAGGAACTAATACTCAAAGTATAGAGAAATAAAAAGTAACATTCACCCAAAAAGAATTTAAAGATAACACACAAAAGATAGAATTTCCCCCAAAGTGGATCAAGTGATAGAATTAGGTGATGTAAAATAAAGAAAAATTGGTGAGGAAAAGATGAAGTGTCACATCAATAACTCCCATCAATTAAAATAATTCATCTATCCATCAAAATAAAATGTCAAATCACCAACAAATGATTACGTTTAATTCATAAACCATAATGGTTTGTAGATAACTCAATACATTCAAATCAACATGTCAAGCATATTTAGGCAATAAAAATTATATAAAAAATGGAATACAAAACATTATTCAACTACACATCTTTGAAAACAATATCCTCTACATTTTGATCTTCATTCACTAAGTTAAATGTGAATTATTTAATAATATTAATTTTAGCTGAAGATAGTGTTTGAAGAGTACCAAAAACGTAACCATAGATTGCTCACAACTTTTGATTCATCTCATATATGCATAGAAGGAAAAGATGGCCATCAATCTAGCCCTTAGAAAAATGAAATACCATTATATATACCCATATGAATTCATTGATGCAACTAAATCCAACCTCTTCATTCTTGATCAAGTAGAAGTAGTGTATTCAAGAGCCATAGCATTGTAACATCGAATGCAAGGATATGATATTTAAAAACTAATCAAAATTTTAACCTTATGATAGCTTGATGAAGTAATGTTCACCCTTTTCAATAGGTACAATGAGGATGACATTCATTTGTCACAAGATATATAAATATACCATGTCATAAGCAATAGGATTGCCTACCCTATGTAAATCATTGGATCCCTATAAGATAAATAGCCTACCCATCTATTTAGAAATGTTGTAGAATTAGAAATGGGCATCCAGGGGCATCCTTATATATTGTATAGAGGATGTTTCAATGTAAATCATTTCAAAATGTATCACAAAACACTTTTGGTAGACCACCAAACATTATAAGTGGGATACTAATGGCATGATTAACATCATTTAACACATAATCCACCTCTTTGAGGATTTCATATAGTCAAATTTATTGGTCTCTGAACTTATCATGAACATTAAGAAGGTCACTAGTGGAAAATCGTAAACCTTAGAGTACCAATTTTTGGTACTACTATAATAATTCACCCATTGGATGTATTCAGATTGACCCATCAATATTTATGTCAAATATTGGATGGTGACTACATTTTTAACATTTATTAGACCAAAATAGGGTAATAATAGGTGTAATTGGGCTGATTCAATGCATGGTGGTTGGAAATCCAAAAAATGGTTATTTATCTCCCCCACATTCCTACACAAGTTAAACAATATCTGGGGTAGCATGCTTTGGTGACCAATATCCTTGAAAAAATCTAAATAAGAGCTTAATATTTTTGAAAGGTTCCCATCATAACATTTATAATCTTCATTACTATGTTGGATGCGTAGGTGGAATTTTTAATGTAGAAATATTTTGTTGCTTGCTTAGTACCTCCTCTATGAATAATGCCTCAAGGGTCCTAATAGCTATTTACTCAGCAACTATGAACACATATAAAATCATATGTGTAGGTACCACATGAATGGAATCATCCCCATGATAGAATACTACAAGAAATATGAAAGATCCAACATTTATAGAATCAAAACCTCCTTCAAATAGGAAGGAGTAGAATACCAAAATTTGAATTTATGATAAGAACATCCCATAGATCACTTTTAAATACAATATTGTGTAGTTAGGCATATAAGAGGAAGATGTTTACAAGTATAGGTTGGAGGATGTAGGCACTAAGGTTTATGAATAATAATAAATTGTTTTTCTTTCAGGAAGTAGTACACACTTACCAAGTGTGGAATAATGTACCTAACATAGTGATGGTGGACATTCCCACACCTCTTGCATCCATAATTTTAGATACAATTGTGGATGAAGAAGAATGTAAACATAGGATGACTTCCATTTTTGAAGTAGCACTAATCTCAAGGTTTTTAGGGGCATAGCTAATCCCATAAAAAGGAAGACCACAACCACAATTGATGTAAATCTGTTGTCACTGTTTTTGAAAAATTCAAAATTTATGAAAAAGGGGTTTTAAATCTCTAATTTTCAAGTTTGAGGTTATAAATTTATGAACGTGGAAAATATGAAAATTAATCAATTATTTATATTAATTGATTAATAAACAAAAATTGAATTCTAAACCAAAATTTTGCTTTTTTGAATAATGCAATAGTGCTTCTAAGCACCTATGTAAAAGTCTATTAGTTTTTCCTATAAATTGCAAAAATAAATCCTTCTTTTATAAGCCATGAAAATGTTTTTCAGTTTTCCCCAAGTTGTGCTAAATGCCCCAACATTTTTCCATGTCATGTAACTTTCAAATTTATTTTTCTACTCTATGTAATTTTCAAGTTCATTTTTTTGATTAGTGATATTTGCATTTTAATTTTACATTTCATCTAGTTTGTAAATTTATTTTTCACTTTCGTGAAATTTTCAAATTTATTTTTGCATTTCTATGCAATTTGAAAATTTGTTTTGCATTCCCTCTTTCCATGCAATTTTAAATTCTATTTCCCTAAATCGTGAAAATTGAAGTTGCACTTCCCCGAATCATGCAAATCAAAATTACACTTCCCCAAGTTGTGCAAATGCCAACCTCCACATTGTAATTGCTTTTTACATTCCATGCAAATTGCCATTTTTAATTTAACACTCCTTCAAATTTCATGCAATAACCTTTACTTCTTCCTTTAATTGTGAAAATTTTATTATTTTATTAGGTTATGTTAAATCCAAAGTTTCTTCCCTCTTAAGAAAACTTCTTGATTACATACTAAAGCTCTAGCAATTTTTAGCAAAGTAAAATTATAGAGAAGCTCAAATTGAATTTCCATTTGTGTTTTTATCCACTTGAACCAAGAACATTATGCCCTAGAAAATAAAGAGAAATAACAATATGTGAGAAGCTAAAGTGGATGAAGATCAATTTTTTACTTCTATTCGTCCTACCTAGATGTACAACCAACTATATGACTCACATGAAGGATTAAAGAAGACAAAATTTGATTAATATTTTTTTAATTTTTTCTAGTTCCTTTTCATAACTAGCCATAAACTTGCACCAAATAACTAAAAAATGAAAAAGGAATAATTTTAGCTAATTTTGAGCATAAAAGGAACTGTATAGTCATCGTACAATAGTCTTACACCCAAAGGAAAGAGGCAGGTTTTAGAAAAAAAAAAGTTTTTGTTATTTCTTCTCTATAACATGAAGTGTTGTAAAACTCAGTACAAAAGTGAAAGTGTAGGTTTTTTTTCTAAATTTTGCTTCTTTTTCCTATTTATTCTCCATACGCAAACCATACGACCTATCAAAAGGCAAAATCTAGCAACAAAATATATTTTTTGATTATTTTTAGAGTGCACAAAGAACCCTATGATCATCATACATTTCATAAAGTAGAGCAGGTTTTAAAAATTTTCATTTTTGAAGTTTTCATTTCCCTACACCAAATTGTATAGCCAAGTAAATGGTTAAAAATGGCAAAAAGTAATAGAGAATTATTTTGACTATTTTTGGAGTAAAAGAAGAAATGTACGACATCATATAGACTTAGGGAGAGGAAAGAAAATAAGTATATTTATTTGTAAATGTTTAATCCTTCTTTGCTATGTAAATAATCACACAATTGCATCTAAGGAAAGATAAAAAGAAAAATAGAATTAACATATTGTGATAAAAATTTTAAATTGTTTTTCTTGTTAAAAGGTCATATAACACCATCAGGAAGAGAGAATATTAAGAATTGTATTTATTTTATTTGCATGAAGGACCATACATTTCACGTGGCATAAAAAATTCAAATATTTCAAAGTAACTGGAAACTAAATTCTTATTTTGGCTTGGGGTTAAAATATAAAAAGTGGGGAAACATGATTTTAAAATTAAAAAAAGGGAATTTTTTAAATTACATTTCGGCTCATTTACACTTACCAATAAGGTTCTTCCTATAGTTATGGAGTGATTGATCAAATTGGAAGTCAAAATTGGGAACATTATGTGAGCAATAAATTAGAATTCATTAAGTGGCATTAAAAAAATACTAGAGTAATTTACATGGATAAAATTGTGAGTACAACCTTCTGGTATATTTAAATAACTTATTTTGGCTTTAAGTTATTTAATTTTGTCAAATTTTGTGAGTTATCATGCAAACATCTCCCCATTGTTAGTTTCCCTGTAAAAGTTAATGTCTTCATGTTTTACTCTGAAAAAGGTAATTATGAGTAAAGACAAAGAAACCATGAAATATTAATTTCATAGGATGATACCTCTCTCACCATTGGATCCCAATGCATAAAATATCACATATACCAATCTAGTTCAATTTGACTTAGACAAGTTTTGGGAGAGGATGAAAGTAGTGAATAAAACCAATTTTGGTCAAATCAATTTTTATAGTGGATTGGAAAAATCAACAATGTTCCTCATTTTAGTATAGTCTCTTGAGTTAGTCTTGGTCATGGAAAATAACTATAACTCAGAGATGAGGGAAGTGAGAGAATCATAAGGTGAACTGGGGGAAAGTTTCATTCCTAAACACATAGACAATGTTTTTCACCTTACAAACTATGAATATTTTATACATTTGACTCTCGAGTCCTCTCAAACCTTTTGGGATGACAATAGTATTGATTTTGATAAGTAAGTTAATAATGAATGGTTGACTAAGCCAAAAAATTATTCCACATGACTCCCAAAAAATATTACGAGGTTTGATTTCAAGAATGAAATAAATGACATGATAACATTATTGCATACAATAGTGGGAATCCAAACATTGAAGAATTTTTAGACATGGATGTACATATTTTTTTGTATCATTTTCAAGAACAAGCAATATATCAATTGGGGACAATTGATTAGTGATGCAATTCACAAATAGCTAATGAAATTGAAATTCACATCAAGGTTTTATATGACTTCATATCTACTTTATATTGTGTCAAACCAAAGATTTTTTGATAGATTGCATTCAATAGGTGATTTTAGGAAGATAATGGTATATTATTAATATTCATAACTAACATTGAAGGAAAACACATGTCATTTCAAAAGGGTAAATGATTATTTTATTCATTTCACCATTCAAATATTTGAAAAGGAGATTTTTAACATGAGGACATTAGTAGCGTCCACCATAGAGATATCCAGATGGGGAACTTGGTTCATATGGTTCCCAAATTTCAATTATTTAAGAATAAATGGTTGTGAGTTTGCTTCTTATATGCTTCCATGATATGTAACTTATAAGTCAGTGTTGATGGAAATGCTAAGATAATTTATTGAAACAAACAAGTTTTTAATAGGTCAACATAAGAAAGGAGTTAAATTTCCAATCTTAATTGGAAGGTATACTTGTCCATCACTGGTAAAAGCCAAGTTAGTTGAATGATATATGTCTCATAATAATCACATGACTTTTGAGAGTAGGTTTACATTTGACATTAGGGAATTTATTGAGCATAATATTGTACCTTCATACCAACATCTATCACATTTTGAAGATTATTTGATGGATTACGATGATGACAAAGTACTAAAGATCAAATACTATTCATAGTTTACTGTGAAGCAAATAGTTAAATTTGGTATAATGAAATTACCAAAGTAGTTGGTGGATGATGAGGTCATATTGGATCTTATATTTGAAAAATAAAAAATTGTGATGAAACCACTACCTATAGTCCATTGGGATAAGAGCGAATATACTTATCCCACAAGTATAATAAGATTAGTACTTGAAATAAATCTTAAGTGGTTGAAGATTAAAAGAGTGGATGTTAGAAAAGTTGATTTCCTTACATCTCCTAGGGAGGATGAATTTGGTAGCTTATATAAACAACATGATGGATCAGAGAAAATATATGAACTAGTTCTAGGTGGGGAACCCCTAATTATAGAATAAGCACAAATACCATAATATATTCAAAAAGATGTTCCACCATGGAAGAATCTCAAGCTCGAAATAAAGAGTTTAGGTGAAAATATCTCCTCTTCTCCTAGTATTGCAATTCCTTAGGGAATTCCTACTAATAATTTCCAACATTATAAATAAACTAGAAATAATATGAACCAAACATTTCTTGTTTCAAATAATATGTTTTTTTTTATGTCATCTACTTTCCCATTGCAAGAGATCACTCATGTTTCTTCATTTTATCCTCAAATCTTGAATTGCCTATTGTCTCCTCTTTGAGAATTCCAATTAATATAATTAGAAAATAAGAATAAGTAGAAACATATTTATAAGGTACCACAACTGAAAAAACACCTTATTCCACTCTATATATGCTTGTCCCACTAGTCTCAACTTCTATCCCACATCTTTTTTCAAGCACAACAACCTCGGATAAGTTGTCCACAATGGTGAAGAAAACAAGAAAAGTTTTTAAACTTGAGGAGATAGACTTTGGGACTTTGATGGTCCCATTTTCAAAAATATAAAATAAGGAAAGAAGAGTTTCAATAATGGTAACAAACAAAAAGGAGAGAAGTATGCAGAAGTGGCAATTCCTGTAGTGTAAAAAGATAAATCAAAAATTAGAATTAAAGACTATAAATTATCAAGGGTTCATTTTTGAAAGTATACTAGAGAAGAAATAAATGGAGATGTACAATTGGTGATTGGTAGAATTTTTTAGAAAATGAAAAAGGATAAAGAAAATAAATATTTTGAATTCAGTGATATAGAGATTAACCAGACCAATTCAACCAAAAATTGCTTCATCAAGTCTTCATGCTAAGACGTTGGAAAAGGTTAGAGAGGCAGGCCAAATTGGAAATGCAATGAAATATTGGATTGATAATATTATTTACCAAGGAACTTAAACATTTAATCATTTCATTAATAATGGTCTCTTAAATTTGATCATAATATGAATAACTAATAATAAAATAAAATGGGTATGTAGAAGAAAAATAGAACTAGGAAGAATTCATTCCCAAGTTAATTGAATTCTCAAAGTTTCCCTATATTGAACTTATTTAGAAAGGAGTCATAAATAAGGAAGAAGTCATATATCAAATTGAATTCCTTTGGGCTATGAAATTTAGGATCCAATCACTTCAAGAGTGCCTTTAGAAATTTAACAATGCAAAGTCACTTGGAAGTGATGTGAAGATGGAGATTGACACTAAGGTCAAAAGGTTAAAGTCTCCATTTGTCATTGACAAAGATAAAAATGAGAATATAATTTCAATTGAATATGTCAGAGAGCAAAATCATAAATTTTCAATCCCATATCTACATTTAGTCATGAGAAAATTCACCAGTTAGCCAAATGATAAGTGGATGCTGATTTTATTAACTTGAAGATAAATAGTCTCCAAATAAAGCTTCAAGAAATGAGAGAATTAGATTACTCAATAGACATCATTTATAGGTATATAGATGAACTAGATGAATATTTGATAAGGGTATTTCTCTAAATATTTGATGATTTTTAAAAATGGAAAGAGTTGTCAATGAAGAAACAAGAAGATTGAAGAATTTTTCTTGGCATTAAGTATTTTCATCTCATGTTAATTTTACACCTAACTTATATTATTAAACTATATTTACTCTTACAAAGGTACATTATCATTTTCCAAATTGTCTTTGTAATTTTTCCAACTTTCTTTTTTAAGTTGTACAAATCGATAATGTGCTTTTGCAAGAAATGTAAAAACTCCAAATGTTTTTCTCATGTGGTGCTAAATGCTCAAAACATATTTTCACCATTTCAAGTTATAATTTCTTGTTGGTGTTTTTGAAACTATGTAAAAAAGGAAAAATATGTGGTTTTGTACCATAAACACCCATTTTAGCCTATAAATACAAGTTAGGCTCTCATAATCAGGGTGTGAAATAGAAGGATTTTGACAAAGCTTTGTAAAGGAATATAGAAAATTTTACTTCAATAAGATCAATAATAAGAGGTGTTTCTTAACTTTTTATTAAAAAATCTTTGGATTATGTCTTTTTTGCTTAATTCAACATAATTGATTTTTATTACTATTACCATTAATTATAAATTGTTAAGACCAATAAATTAGGTTGAAAATTTCATTTAGAATTATGATTTATATTTTAGCTATATTAAGGAATCTTAGTGGAGATAGGAACGATATCTTTGTTGTTTCTACTACAAAATATAGAGAATTACTTGTCTTTGTTATCTTAGCCAAGTAGTTTTTATGGTGTATGTTTCATATTCTTAAGAATATAAATGTATTTTCTACCCATTGAATGAGAGATATTTCCTCCTCAATATTAGCTTACCTCTGATGTATTCATCAAGCTTTAGTGTTTAACTCAATAAATTTATCATCTAAAAACATTTATTTCTTTCTCTATACATTCCTTTCTAAAAAATCCTCATACATTCAGGTTAAAATTACTACCCCAATAAATTAATTTTTTTTTTGTAAATAATTTGTTTTCATTAAATTTTTGGTTTTCAATAAAGATAACTTTGCCCTATAATAAGAGAGGCATTTCATTCCATACACTATTGACATAAATTTGATGATTTGTTGCCCTAAAAAATTTTCGTTCCAATAAAATCCAAGGACACATGCATTGCATATATTTTCCCCATCAATTATAAAGAATATGTATTCCTTTTTTTCATCCCAACTAATAGAGGAAGACAAGCCAAAATAAGCCCATCATCAAAGACACAACCATAATAGATGACTCGAGCATACAAGTGGCCATAGAAAACTCTAATTTCACTAACTAGTGAAAATAATTTAGTTATAAAGTGCACCATGGTTGAGTCATCTACTTCTTCCTCCCCTCCATAGTTAGTCTCATCTCTCGATTCTCCAACTCTAGTACATGGGCCACAAACAAGTACATAACCTAATCTCAAGTAGCCAACCACACAATAATATATCACATCATAGGAGCAAGATGCCAAAAATAAAATCAAGCAGGAGAAGAATCAAAAGATGGATATGGAGAAGGCTCAAAAGGATAATAAGTGTAGACACCTAAATCTGGCCACCAATAACCTCCAATTAGGGTTTTGGCCAATTTTCACACAAAATACACAATTTGGCCTAAAAACACTTAAAAATGTGAAACTAATGTATTCAAGTGCCAGTTTTGGCTTGAGTATCATTAAATGGGGCAATGCAATTTATGGGCTAGCTAAATTTTATCATATCGTTTTGAGTCAAAATGCCAATTTTGCACCTAGGTGCTCTGGATTGCTCTTTCCTATCAAATCTATTATACAAGACACATGCCTTTTTTATTTGATATTGGTAACATCATAAATGGGATAATATATCTAATGCATTTGACACTTCATTCCAATTCTGATCCAGTCAATTTTTGGATCAATAATAAGGTATTTTGATCAATTTGAGTAATTTGTGCACAAAGTGCTTAAACATGCTTATGAGATAATTAATCCAAATCAAGGCCTAATTAAGAATTCCATGGAAACTTATTGAATAATTTGTTTTGGAAATTAATATTGAATATTTGCATCATCAGGTGACCTCATTTCTTGAGAAAACATCCCTAGGCCATAAATGCCACAACTATTAGGATTCATGCCCTCCATGCCTCATCAATGCCTTCCATAATGATCTCCATCCCTTTTAATTTCCCCTTCTTCTAATTTCATGATGAGGATAATTATAAACTTAATTCTAAAAATTGACTCAATCCACAACCACACATCTCAATCTCAAGATGGATGGTTCAAGTTGACTCTAGACATTCTCAAAAATCTAGAAACAGGAGGCCTCACCACATGAATTTTAACACATGATTATGCAAAGTTATAATTCATAATTGATTACAAAACTTCATTCAATTATTTTTACCATGCCAAATTGATTCCAAGCCAAGCTGAGCCATAAGCCAAAGGTGCCAAGGAGAAGAGGAGATAGCCAAGCCTCCTTTGATGAAGAGTTCATGAGCACAAGCCAAACAAGCCATTACAACAAGCATTTTGGAGCATCCAAAGAAGGTAAAAGAAAGTTTATTTTGCATTTTAGTTGTGTGTTTTATTCATGTTTGTTAACTAAGTTCTACCTAGTGTTTAGGCCTAGAGATGTTATGTTAGTCAGTGTGTTTCTTTCATTTTATTTTCATTTTGAAACTAACACCATACTAACCATCCTCTTTTGAGTCAAATTACTAGATCACATATGGCACACCCGGTGGGACTAGATGCATCCCACACATGAAGAAGATCATTTTTTAGCTTTAAAATCTTCATTTGGATCATTAAAACTCTTACAAATTGATTTTTTAACTTTGTTTTACCATTTTTATTTACCACATGTTTACACAATAACCAATGTTGATTAGTAAAACTGACATCAATAGGATAGTTGTCATTAGTCACATTGGTATAACTGATGTTGGCTAGATAACCATAATCAGTTATTAAATGTAACCATCATCAGTTATATAACTGACATCAGTCACTGTCTTTTTCTTAAAACATAGACCTGAGAGCTCTTTTTTTAAATTTCATTATTTCAAACCTAAAAGAGATTCAAGGTTAAAGGACATGCTAACATTTTTGCTGCAAGACCAAGCTTGACATTTGCTAAAAACATGTTTAGATCACCTTTTTCATACTTAAAATGAATTAGGAACATTATTTTGGGTGCTTAAAGTAATATTTAGGTGCTTAAGTGAGTTTTTGGCATTGGTTTTCAAAGTTACAACTAAGACCAAGGGTTCAAATGAGCACCACCTCATTTTCCATTTGAGTTTAAAAATGAACTCACCTTTCCAAGTTTTTGTATTTACTTAGTTGTTTAATTTAAATCTTTGTTTGGTAAAAAGAGGGGTGTCATGTGTATGTTCTTCTTTTTCTCCCCTTTAGGGAACCCTTGGAATCAAAAGCACCATTCCTATTGCAAGTCACCTAGTCCAAAGCTTAAAAATAAATTCATCTAAAGCACTCCCCACAAACTCATTAAAGTTTGGGTGACCTTGAAAATGACCCTAATGTCTTTCTACTTTCATGTTTTCTTTATTTTTATGCAAACTTGGCTTACGAGGGGGACTTCATGACCTCCCATTAGTTATTTATGGAAGCTTTGACCCAATATTTCACCTCCTAACATTTACTTCATTTGGCTCCTAATTTGAGTTGCACACGAGACGTAGTGGCACTTTGGACATCACACTACACTAAGCGAACAATAGGATGTAGTGGTTGTAAAAAGGACTAGACATTTTTACAACAATCCAAGTGATATGGACCTAAAATCTATGATTTTATTTTTCATTTTTTGGCATGAAAGTCATTATGAAATTTATTCACCTAGAACATTCAAAAAGTTATTAGATCTTAGACAAATCCCTACTTGTCACAGAAGTATTGTTGGTACAAGGTGCACCTGAAAGTCAATGTCATAGTACTATCATTTGAGAGAAGGGGGGTGTAAAAACCATACTATATAATACAAATTTACTTTTGGATGAACCCTTAAAATCCTCTCAAATGATGTATATTGATGGATTCCAACAATACCAAGCAACCTTGTTAGTTTAGAGTCTAAGAGAGATTAATCAATGGAATCTTGTCCTAGATTAAAGTCTTGTTTGGAGTCAAAACTTGGTGTAAATAAAAAATACAAACCAAAACACATGATCCTTATTTTCCTTTGAATAAAGAGGCATTATTCTACCCATGTGAAATCATCAATTTTCCTTGTTTAAAGTTCATCAAAAGATTGGGAGTTATATCATCGACTTTGGCATAGTTATGGGCCCAATTGAGTCTAGACCTTTACAAAATTTGTTTAAAGTCCTTCACTTATAATCTAAATTAAAAATTTCACCTTTATAAGTTAATAGGGTTGATTTGTTAAGTGGGTTTTCCATTTACACTAAACTTAAGGTAACTTAGGTTCAATTTCCAATTTAGATTGAAGGGTGTTTTAGACTCAAGATCATTATCACCACTTGATAGACTTAAGCCATTTTGTGATAAACACTTGCACTTTGTGTCTATGCACCACAACATTTTGATTCAATAAAACTAGTGTTATGCTATCAAAATTATGGGAAACTATCTTTTCCTTAGAGATTTTTTGAAACAAACTTTTTTGTCACACCTTTTGGGTAGTGTATCATCGTTATGCTATGTAAAACATTTCAAATATTATTTCATAGACTCTCCTACATAGAATTCAAATTTGTTCCTACATTCTCAGACCAATCCAAGTGTACTTTTGTGATCCTTTGTCTAAATGACATTTATACCATTCACTTTTGTTTAGCTTATTTGTTAAAAGAACTAAGTTTTATACCATTTTTTATGAGAAAATAAACTATCTTTGAAGTGACTTTTATTTCATACCTTATACCTAGTTGATCAAGTTCATGTCCAAGAATCAAATTTATAGTGTTTGCTATAAGTGTTTCAAATACATTAGATTAAAACTTTCATCTATTTCAAAGTCTAGCTTTTGATGCCATTTGGCCAAGAGTCCTAGTGCATGCCTTATTTGAGACTAGCTTTTGACGTCATGTATGGCCAAAAGACCTAACAACTTTTAAATTTTTAGATTAAACTGATTTGAAGCACTTGGACCTTAAAGTTTGTCATTTTGATTTTTGGTCCATTTACTTGCTTATCTTTGTGTGAATAGTCAAACATTAGATACTTCACGCTAGCTTATTTTCTCACAAATATTTGCATAAACCTTTTGATCCTTTTGACAAATCTAGACCAAGTTGGAACATCATCTATTTTAGATTTTGTCCTTTTTAGAGTTTTTATAACTCTTTGACCTTTTATCTTAAAGCATTGACATGGATCCTAATGTGTATTCATACACTCGTAGTGGACTCATGTAAAATCCAAGCATTAGTAATGTAGTTACGTAGAAATAAATGGTGCAAGACCCTTGTGTAGATAATATTGCTTATGAGATAGATTCTTATCCCTCTTATAATACTCAATCAAGGGCACAAAGCCAAGATCCATTGCCTAACTATTTGGTTACCTCACCACCTTATTCAGAACAAGACCAAGAACAAAATGCACAATACCTAGATATAAACTACATAGATAGATAACTTGATGCTTATGCCCATTATTGAAGAAGTGTCTTCAGCCTCTACACAGAATAGTGAGCCAAATGTGGTGGACAATGTGTAAACAATGTCTAATCTTGATCAAAGTGGTACTAATTCATAAAGAACTAGCCAAAAACATGTGTCTATAGTTAATCCCATGAGTAGATCATCATACCAAGGAATAGGATTTTCTACATCCCAACCTTAATTGGCTACTTCTCAAGTGTATAACCTACAGGATTATGTAATCAAATAAAGGCCAATGTCACACCTCAATGATAGAATGTGATGAATTCTACTTCTCCTCAACAAGTAACAAGTAGTATTTCATAACAGTAAGCACAATCTAGTGTATCAATATAATAGAGGACAAATACATTTCCACCTCAATTAGGGGAAACTAATGTTCCACCTCACTAGGTAACGACAAACACACCTCTCCAATTATAGACTAATATGCCAATTCAAAACCAACAAATGACTAATAAACAATGGGAAAATATTGGTCAATGATACATGTCAAATTTTTAACCTATTTTCACTTCTCCATAGGGATTCATGCAACAAGGAGGTTCCCATATTTCTCAACTACCTACTAGACAACCATTGGTTCAAAATGTGCCACAAATTTAGAGACAGGGTCTTGGTCCACAAGTTCCCACTCAATGGAAATGTTTGATTAATCAATAGCATGTCCCTTTTCAACCATAAAAGGCACAATATAGTTATATCCCTCTATCCCAACCACAAAATCTTCCAAGTTAGGCCTTTATTGCCAACCCAAACTAGAATATCGCATATCCAAATGTGCAATTTCAAGTACATCTTAATCCACGTATGCATATTCCTAGTCTATTCTCCAACAAAACCAATGTACCCAAATAGGTATCTCCATCATACCCTAGTTAAAGTGTCCCACTTGTGACCTCCCAACCATTTACCCAAACCAATATTCTCCCTCAAACCAATGTTCCTTCTAGTTTCCTATCCCAAGAATTACAGCAGTTGAAGGATGTAATTGATACCATTCAAGCTGGGAAATAGAATAAAAATTTCAAATTGGATGATGTGTGTTCCTATCCATTCAACATAGAGTATTTATAGATACCATTTTGTCTAAGATAAAAACCACCAAAATTCAAGAAATACAAAAGAAAAGGTGACCTTAAGGCTCATTTGACCAAATTCTTTGTCACATGTCAACTAGTGGCACATACCTTTTTCTATTGTTTCCAAGGATCTTGGCTAGACAAGCCTTGGAGTGGTTTTTAAAGTTTCCCAAAAATTTAGTAACAAATTTTGATGATCTTTCTGATAAGTTTGTGCAGCACTTTTCCTATAATCTCAAGCATGAGATTTCATTAATGGACTTAACATAAGAAAAGCAAAATGCTAGTGAGAGTTTTGCAAGTTATTGACAATGATGGAGAGCCCTTGCAAGCCTTTGTACCTATAATTTACTAGATAAACAATTATCCTCTATATTTACCAAAAAATTACATAGTGAGATAGCTTATCTTCTTGAACTACAATGTGCCCATACTTTCAAAGAGATCATTGATAAAGGTTTATTGATCGAGCGAGTGTTCAATAAAGGAGTCATCAAGATTCATTCAACTAATCAAAATTTAGGTACTACTCAAGGAAATGACCAACATCAAAATCTCATTCAAGTGCAAGAATCACAATTAGCATAGGCCAATAACCAAGAAAGATCGAAGCAATTCAACTGCAATAGGAATGTTGTGGGAAATGGAATAACCAAATCCCATCATGTCTAAATGGTGAAAACATCATCTGTACCAATTTTTTATCTTACTCCTACCCATCAACCTATCCAACCAATTTTTCAATCACAACAACCAAGACCTATATAATAAATATATAGCAACCTTTACCATTGCAAACCCCTCCTCCTAGGAGAACCATGCCTACACATCATGTCTTTAGTGACCTAGGAGAACCTATTGAGTCTATATTTCACAAGCTTATTTCCACTAATCTAATTAGTTGGCCTATACCAAAACATTATCTCTAAGGCATTTCTTATCTTGATTGGTACCCTGGAAATGAATTCTATGACTGTCATCGGTTCAATGGGCATAATCTATGAAGATGTATCCAAATCAAGCATTTAATTGAGAATATGTTGGAGAATAGGGAGATAACATTAGATAATAGTGCTTCCACTTCCAATAAAACTCTTGAGATTTATCAAAACCCCTTTCCCTAACATAACAATTAGTATCAACAAAATGATCAATAACAACAATGATGGTCAGTGCAGTAGCAAAATCAATAGTATCAAAATCAAAGCCAAACTTGTAAAATCAACAAAATCAATAATAAAAACCACAATGATAGAACAATGGACAAAACCAAGGTTAGAATGTTAACAATTAACAAACTTACCATGTAGTTTTATGTGACTATAGCAGGGTTGTAGGTCATATTGTAGGGGGTAGTGTTAATACCATCTCTATTAATCCTAGACCAAGTACTAATCAGCCTAGACTATTTCTAAACAATAAGATTCAACCAAATTACATGGATAATCATTATTTGACCTAGGAGTGCATATAGGTAAACCAAAAAACAAATAATTCTCCCTTTGGACCTTATATCGACAACCCCTCCTTGCCACATGACCACATATGAGTGCACTGGCAATTGAGACTTGTCCTGTCTAGTCCCATACCATTCCCAACATTTGTTAGCAATAATGGTCCAATATTTAATCTTGATTGTGTAATCACAACTCAGAGGTCAAATGTTACTATCCTAGGTCCATAACCATCCACCACTTTGCTTGTCATCCAACCAACCGTTCAGCATTAGAATAAACCATTCACTACTAACCAAGACAAGAAGTTTGATATTATGGAACAATTGCAGAAGACTAAAGCACAAATTTCTGTTTTAGATTTTCTATGAATGTTAATAATCCATAATAACATCTTGAATGATTTTTTGACCCAATCCATTATTGCTAGTGACATATCTCCTGATAAATTTCAAGCTTTGGTTGGACACCTAGCCCCAACCCAATAAGTCACATTCAACCAAAGTGATATGTCTTCCCTTGGCCCGTTCCATACTAACCCAATGTACATATAAATTTATATAAAGTGACATAAAGTGAAATGTGTCCTTATAGATAATGGATCAAGCCTCAACATAGTGTCTCTAAAGCTCATCAAGCTTCTTAGGTACACAATGATAGATCTCCAACCAGAAATGATAACCTTCAAAGCCTATGATAATCAAGAAAGAGAATCACAAGGCACCATTATTTTGCCAGTTATCATTGGACCTTTGACCCATGATACACTTTTCCATGTGCTTGATCTTTACTTATCATATAATATTCTTCTAGGCAAGCCTTCGTTTCATGATATTTACATAGTCCCATCAATGCTGCACCAATGTATAAAGTTTTCCCACTCAAGGATGGAAGTGAATATTCCAAGAGATTTACACCCATATAAACACTACAAACATCTTGAGGCTGAATTTCAAAGCTATAATTATCAATACAACATGAATCCAAGTTATAAGTGGGATAAAGAAAAGCCTATACTTATTGATCCTTCACCAGATAATTGCAAGATCCTAATACCTTGGATTTCCTTTCCCACATGATACCTCCTAAATCTTCTAATCATTTCACCATTTTAGCTAATGGACTGGGAGAGTATGTGACCCATGATACATTTCATATTGTCAATCTTCCTTAGAATCTAATTTTTTTTGGGTGACCTAAAGTCATTTCACATATGTATTAGCAACAAAAGAACAAAGATAAGGGACCTGTCACATTTGTACCAGGATCTAGCCTAGAACCTGACCCTCTTAAAGGGGATGAATCATGATTGTACAATGATAACCAAGTTGATTGTTATAAAAATACAAATTATCATGTTCCCAATAGGATCATGGAACATCACAATTATGAAGGAGGAGGCCTTGAACTGAATCAACAAGGAACCATTGAGCCAATTTATATAACTAATAATGAAAGACCTTACGGACTTGGATTTAAACTACCTGGGGGTGACCCCACATCTTATTCAAAATCCATCACCAATGACTAGTGATGATGATGCTGATAGTGAAGCAGAGTTTGATCATAGCCTCACCTTTGATGACCTAGCTGAAACTAACTTGTTTGATAACAATGCCATTTGTACCCTTACCCTAGCTATTCATTGCAACCCATTTCCATTATATTATTCCAACTGATAGATTGGGACCAACAAGAATCCAATCTACTGATTGATGAGTTCTAGAATGATGAGGCATTATGTGACTTCTTAGGCCTTATAGACAATGTTCTATTGGGAGATCACAAGTCAAGATTATTAATTACATTGGATCCTGCAGCCTATTTTAGAGAGTAAGTGAACACCCTTAGCCAAAAATAAATAAGTAAAACATTCAAGTCCCAAAGTGAAAACCTCTTTGAGACACTCTCTAACTAGGGAAAAAGTAAAGATAAAGGCCAGTCTAGTGGTGAAAACCTATTTTAGGTGCCATTACATGGGGGTGTTCATTCTTCATTGCATTTAGACTAGGAGACCACCAATGATGAACTTGTTTGTGGATCTGAGTTTAATTTTGAGCAAGAATAAGTATTTGATCAAATCTTTCAATAATTTTTGACTATTTTTATCACATGGCTAGATCTCCCATTAGGGGACTCAGATTCATCATGCCTAGGAGAAGTTGAAGAGCAAGTCCTAATAGATGACCCTATCATAATCCAATAGTTAAAGTTATTTCCTACTATCCTAGAAGATGGCTCGACCCTTCTAGTCAAAGATATAATAGAGGTAAATATTAGGACTCCATCAGACCTAAAATGGATGAAATTAGGTGCATCTTTCACTAAAGAGGAACATGAAGTCTTTACAACTCTGTTGAGAGAATTTGTAGATATCTTTCCATGGCCTATTCTGACATGCCAAGTTTGGACCTTACATTAGTTTTGTATCACATTGTGGTTAATATTGATGCCAAAATAGTCAAACAAAAGCTATGTAAGATGCATCCTCACATTGTTGTATTAGTAAAGAAAGAGTTGGAAAAACTCTTATAAGTAGGATGAATATGATCTATCGACTACTCAGAATGGATCTCTAATGTGGTGTGTGTTAGTAAAAAGCTTGAAAGGATCATAATCTATAATGATTTTCAAGACATCAACAAAGCTTATCCTAAAGATGATTTTACATTTCCTAATATTGACATTATCATTGAATCTATGGTAGGTTATGAAATGCTTTCACTTATGGATGGCTTTTTAGGATACAATTAGATCAAAATAGCACCAGAAGACCAACATAAAATAGTGTTCACCACTCCATGGGGAACATTTTGTTATCATGTAATGCCATTTGGCCTTAATAATGATAGAGATACATATCAAAGGGCCATGAAAGTCATTTTCCATGATATGATGCATGATATTATTGAAGACTATGTCAATGACATATTAGGAAAATCCAAAACTAGGGCCGACCATCCAGCAGTGTTGTATAAGATATTTGAAAGATTATGAGAGTACAAAGTTAGACTGAATCCAAAGAAATGTGTTTTCAGTGTAACTTCAAGAAAATTATTTGGCTTCATTGTGTCTCATAGAGGTATTGAAGTCGATCTAGCTAAAGTCCATCCTATAACTGAGATGTCATTACCAGCCAATTTATAGCAACTTTGTAGTTTGTAGGGTAAGATCCAATCAATTCGATGCTTCATATCTTAGTTAGCAAAAAAGTACCATCCATTTACACACCTTGTAAAAAATGGAGTTGCATTTAACTGGGATGATCACTTCTAAACAGTTTTTCAACAACTCAAAGACTATCTTGTTAATCCACCTATTTTATTATCTCCTATGCCAAGAAAGTCATTCTTGTTATACCTATTAGCTACCGACCATGCTCTAGGGGAACTCTTGTCTCAACATGATGATAATGAAAAAGAGCATGTTTTATACTAAGTTTTGCCTTAGTTACATATGAACATAACTATGCACCTATTGAAAAATCTTATATGGCCATGGTCTTCATAGCTCAAAAACTATGCCATTACATGTTGAATAATAAGACCATGGTCAATTCAAAAGTAGATCCACTCAATTATCTACTATCTAAAATAGCTTTGAAAGGTAGAATGGCTAAATGGATCATGATTCTCAGTGAGTTTGACATAGATATGTCAATCAGAAGGTAATCAAGGGACAAGTTCTTGTAGATCAACTTCTGAAAGCACCTCTTAAGACACACAGCCACTCATATTTCAATTTCTTGATGAATCCATAATGACCATCATTGACACACCCCTTGAGGAGTAGCCCTAGAAGATGTATTTTTATGGTTCATTTATTTCACATAGATCAGGGGTAGGCCTATTATTTATTACACCATAGGTGGATTTAATCCCTAAATCATTTAGAATCAACTTTTCTTGTACAACAATAGGTTTGGGTACGAAGCACTTATTTTAGGACTTAGATAGGCAGTGTGTTTATGGTGAATATCAATTAATCATCAATCAGGTCACAAACCATTTTAAAACTAAAGATGACAAGCTGGTTCCATATAAAGCCATGGTCGACACTCTTAAGCAACAAATTGCCAACATTCAATTTAAGCACATACCAAGGGCTAGTAATAGAATTGCAGATGCCATGGCTACTATTGACTCTCTGATTCAACAAATAGATAAAGATAGATAGTATCAGTTCCTCATCAAGAATTTGTTAGTACTAGCTCATAAACCTTCAACCATTGTAATGACTTGTGATATTATTGGTCTTAATTATATATAGTACTTAGACCTTTACAACTACCTTTATGACCACGTTCTCTCACTTAACTCTCTAAAAAATAAACCAAATCCTTAATTCATCATTCTAGTCATTATAATTTACTTGGATCCACCCTTTACTATCATAGTTTTGATGAAACTTTGTTTTGTTGTTTAACTTTGACAAAATCTACAATAGAGTTAAGAGAAGTTCATGAAAGAGTATGTGGAGCTCATTATAGTGAGGTAGACCTATCCAAAAGGCTCCTCTGTACTAGTTTTTGTTGGCCCATAATGGACATAGATGCCATTGCATATGTAAAGAAGTGTGACAAATGACAATGACATGCTAATTTGATTCATACCCTAGCTAGAACTCTAAAATTTATGTTGACACCATGGCCATTTTATACATGGGGACATGACCTCATTGGGAAGATCAACCCCACTTCATCTAGTGGCCATAAACATATCCTTACTACCACCAAGTATTTCACTAAGTGGGTTGAATTTATACCCCTCACTTATGTGACTAGAAAGTAAATTTCCAAATTCATCTTCAACCATCTAATTTGTCTTTACAGTATCCCCTTTGACATTATATCTAATAATGAAGGATCACTCAAGAACAAAGATGTAAAATAACTATGTACTAAATATAACATCACACAAAAAAATTCTACAACATATTACCTTCAAGGTAATGGCCAACCTAAAGCATCCAACAAAACCATTATCAGTATTCTCAAAAATATTTTCAATGATGTCAATCATGATTGTCACCTATAAATATTTCTTTCCCTTTGGGCATACTATACCAATCATCATACCCCCACAGGAGCCACTCCATACTCACTTGTTTATGGTAATAAATCCATCCTTCCCATTGAGGTTGAATTTCCTTCACTGTGCATTTCTTTCAAGTATGTCCTAGATGATCATGACTATTGAGTAGCTCACCTACAAGAGCTAGACCTACTTGATGAGAAATGCACATCTGTGCTCAATAATCTTCAAGCATATTAGAATTGACTCAAAGGCCACTATAATCTACATGTTAAGTATAGAACATTTGAACTTGGTGATCTTGTTCTTAAATGATACCATGGCTGAGAAGAAGCATAAAGGAAAATTCAAACCAAACTAGATAGGGCCTTTCATCATTACTACAGATTATGGATCAGGAGCATACATCCTTGCCACACTAGACGGAGATGAACTTAAGCTGATGAATATTATTCATCTCAATTAGTACTATGATTGAGCACTAAGGTGTATCTTTTGTAAGGAAAATTTAAGTTATGCCATTTTATAACTATTCTTATTTGTATAAATATCATCCTTATCCATCCTCTTAGTCATATCCACTTTCTGCTTCTGACCTATCGGCCCAGTGTATTCTAAAGCCTAGCCCATTTGACCTTGGTTTTTGCCATTCATTATGCATTTTTAGCATCAAGGCATCTGATCAATTTCATTAATTGGTTCAAGTGATTTAGATAGAGATCATATTTTAGAATAGTGTGACAAAAGTTTTGATAGTTGCATCCTTCATTTGTTATTCCTTTATTACCACTGATCTTGCTACTAATTATAACTACCTTTGGGCAAATTAGTACCATTAATCTATGCCATTGTGTCCTGGTTATAACCACCTATGGGCAAACTAGGGGAAATATTATACCTTGATGTACCAACTTGCCACTTCTTATGTCATACTATTCCTTTTTACCAACTATGCCTATTTTGTTTGAATTGAATACTACACTAGTCATATTCCTTCACTGTAAGGGTAAAATTGAGGTCCTACTTTGGGACTATGTAGGCAATGCTCGATACTTTTTGAGGTTAGCTTAGTCACCCTAAGCCACACTCTCACCATTTTATGAACAACTTTAGTTTAAACGCTCTCACCATTTTTCAAACAACCTTAGTTTAAGCGCTCTGTCTATTTTGTGAGCTTGAACCATTTAGTGTCTCATCATTCTTGATTGAGTTGAGACAATCTAAAATAATTCCAAAAACATTTGAAAAATAATTAGAAAAGAATAAAAACATTGACCACTTCTTTGCCTTATGGATTTTGGGAACTTTTACTAAGTTACAAGAAAATAACTTGTCATTTAGTTTCCCCATCCTTTTTACCTTTTTTTTTCTCATGCACTTGTTATTTTTCAAGACCATTCCTATTATTATATCACATCCACTCTATTTGTTTTCTTCAGTTATCACATTCTTCCCATTCTGTGGGAGAGCTACACTTGGCCTAAAGTTTTTTTTATTGGATATTATATCCATGGAACTATGTAGGTAGCATCCACATGCCTAGTGCATATGGAGACAGGTCAGTCACACACTTCCTTATCTTTTATTACCCCATTTTGTTCATTTTTTTAGTTGTCACCTATTTTCTAGGGTTAATGTTCATATGGTTTCTATTATATTGTTTGTTTGTTTATTTTTCTATGCTTATTTTGCTTTTTTATTTGTCTGTCTATTTGCTTTCATCACAATTGTCTTGATTTAGTTTATGTGTGTTAAATGAATGATTCCTTTCTCACACTTACACTTGAATCCATCCATATCCATATGTTTACATTATCATCATGGTTTCTATCACTAATGCATTATTTTATATTGAGTATTAGATTATGAGAGTCAATCCTCATGCATATTTCAGCCAAGTCCTAATGATGTAAACCATGATGCCTATCGACACATGATACAACAAACATCAGCTTCAAAACATCTATTTGGTAATGGTAGCATCAACATCTCTTTGGCACTGACATCTTGATTCAATTCCAATCATATCCTAAATAGAGTAATTAACCATGAAATAATTTCAACCTTTATTAGTTTTTATGAGCATCTCCATACTAGTAGGTTGTTTCAATTCATCATTACCCTCTATATTAAGTTATCATCATCCTCGACCAAGTTTATCATGTTTTCCATTATCAGGGTCCAATGATTATAACAACCTATGGAAAAATCATTGCTCACCATCCCACCTACATTTCTCAATGATTATAACTACCTTCAGGTAAATCATTGTGTTGACACCACTTCCCCTTTTTAGTGCATATAGAGGCATGTTTTTCTCTTATTTGCCTATCCTAACTAGGGTAGCTCCATCTTTTCAATGATTATAACCACCCTTAAGAAAATCACTGTGTTATCATACCATGTTACCACTATTAGGGTATAATGTTTATAACCACCTTTTGGCAAACCATTGTACACCATCCCACTTGAATTCTCAATGATTTTTACTATTTTTTCAATATCATTGTGTTTTCACCCCATCATCTTTCCTTTCTTTGGTCCCCTCATTTCGCTTCTTTCTTTTTGATGGACCATTTATTGATCTACTTGTGCCAACAATTGATCATGTAGTTAGTTTATCATCATTTAAATTTTAGGCATACAGGACCTTTTCATTCTTTGATAATAATTTAATGTGATTATAGCTTGTAATACCTTCCCAAATAGGGGTAAACTGTAGACACCTAAATTTAGCCACCAATAAACTCTTATCAGGATTTTGGCCAATTTCCACCCAAAATACACAATTTGACCTAAAAACACTAAAACACGCTAAAATATGTGAAACTAACATATTCAAGTGCCGATTTTGGCTAGAGTATCATTAAATGGGGCAATGTAATTTATGGGCTAGCTAACTTTGATTAGATCATTTTAAGTCAAAATGCCAATTTTGCACCTAGGTGCTCTTGATTACTCTTTCCTATCAAATCTCTTACATGAGACAAATGCATTTGTTATTTTCTATTTGTAACATCCTAAATGGGATAATGGATACAATGCATCTAACATAGCCTTCCAATTCCAATCTAGTTGAATTATGGACCAAAAATAAGGCATTCTGATCAATTTGAGTAATTTGTGCACAAAGTGCTTAAATATGATTGAGAGATAATTAATCCAAATCAAGGCCTAATTAAGAATTTCATGGAAAATTATTGAATACTTTGTTTTGAAAATGTTTTTTGAAAATCTACATCATCATGTGACCTCATTTCTTGGGAAGACATCCCTAGGCCATAAATGCCACAAATATTAGGATTCATGCCCTCCAAGCGTCATCAATGCCTTCCATGATACCCTCCATTCCTCTTTATTACCCCTTATTTCAATGTCATGTTGAGGATAATTATCAACTTAATTATAAAAATTGAATTAATCCTCAACCACACATCTCAATCTCAGGATGGATGGTTCAAGTTGATTTTAGACATTCTCAAAAATATATAAATAAGAGGCCTCACCATATGAATTTTAACACATGATTATGAAAATTTATAATGTAGAATTGATTATAAAGCTTCATGCAATTAGTTTTACCATGCCAAATTGATTCCAAGCCAAGACAAGCCACAAGTCAAAGGTGCCAAGGAGAAGAGGAGACAGTCAAGCCTCCTTTGATGAAGACTTGATGAGCACAAGCCAAGAAAGCCACTACAACAATCATTTTGGAGCATCCAAGGAAGGTAAAAGAAGCTTTATTTTGAATTTTAGTTGTGTTTTTTATTCATGTTTGTTAACTAAGCTCTCACTAGTGTCTAGGCCTAGAGATGTTATACTAGTTAGTGTGTTTCTTTCATTTTGTTTTCATTTTGGAACTAAAACCATACTAACCATCCTTTCTTGAGTCAAATTCTTATATCAAAATAAGAATATGATGAAAGAAGAGGACAAACATAAGGATATCAAAGGGAAGTAAAAGAAGATCCAAGAGGATAATAAGAAAAAGTTTTATGAAGCTACTATCCAAAAGAAAAAAGAGGAAGTAGAGGCTAAGAATTTAGCTCATGAAGAATCACAAGTTGAGTAGAAAAGGAAGCAACATGAAGAGGAATACATTGTAGAGAAAGATAATAGGTGAGAAAATCAAGAATCACAAACAATATTGAAGAAAAAGGTTCTAGCTAAGGAATAATCTAATGTAGAAGAGAAAAATAAATAATCCCTTTGGAAGCAAGAAGAACAAAAGTAGAAGTAAGCCTAAGATCAAGTGACCAAGGATAAAGTAGAGGAAGATACCTAAGCATGGGTAGAATCATAATGAAACCTGCATCTAGAATTTATACATTAGTAATTAGTTTACTTAAAAATAAGGTACTAGTACTTGAGGTCATACAACCATATAATGTATCACATGGTTGGGGTCTTTTGAATGTGGTGTGTAAGAGGAGGCTTATCAAAATAGACTAAAATTCCCCATCTAATGGTTGTGAGATGTCCTTGTACCTTGGATGAGATAATAAAATTTATCACTCCCAATGGCATAAAATTATAAGGCACTTATGATAAATGGGGATTGGACATTATAAACTACAAAAATAGTGAAGGAAGCATAAATAAATTTTTCATAGTTGTCTTTGTCAAAAAAAAATTGATGGAGTAATGATGTTCCAAGAGTCTATCACATAGAAAATTTTCACACTGGAACATGACACATCATAACTAAGGGAGGAAAATGTAGAACTACACTCCCACCTTAACAAATAAATGCAACTAATCGATGACACATGCCCTACATTAGTCACTCATGTTTTAGGTAACCAAGTTATGTATGAAGAGAAGCAACTCACTGCACTCCTAAATAGCCTAACAAAATATGGGCTCACCATGTCAAAGCTCTAGCAACTACAAACACAAATCTAAAAATTGAAAGCTAAAACATAATCCATCTATGAAATCTTAGAAAATTACAAAAACTTTATCGATATTGTGATGTATTAAGCCATATAGATTGCTCACACCATGATGGATTAAAAGTAACAACTCAGTAATACATTAAACAAAGTCAGCCTAGAGCTCAATAAGGTTGACAAAGCCAAGAAAATAATGTGAGATCAAGAAGATACACATGTGTTTTAACCTTTTAAGACTTAGTGAATGTAAATTCTATGTTGTTAAAGAGTTAAGTATAGTAATCAGGGTACAAATATGTAATAAATAAATCCACTGATCTATTATATAATTGACTTAGTTTGAACTTTATAAAAATAGCAATAAATAATGTAAATAAGAACCTAGATGGAAAGCAACTGAGATGAATGATATGAAGGCTAAAAATTAATGCAAGGGCTAATTAGGGTGTCATAAATAAGATCGAAGTATCATAATCCTTCTTGGATAGTAGTGTCGTAACTGGATAATAACATCATATGATGTTAGTGTCCTCCTTTGGCTCTAATGTACTCTTTTTGAACAATTTTGGGGTTTTTTAGATTAAGTCCTATTTTAGATGTGGTCTAAATTTAAGGTTTCTAAAACCAATAATTTTTATTATAGATATGTTTTCATCTAAAAACCATCAATTTTCATGCTTATAAGGGTTTGAATGAACACCACAAAAAAAGGAGTTAGTGGTTTTGATGTGTTGGATGTGTGATCCACACCCTTATGTGGGAATGCCACCTATATACCAATAATCTGAGGAGGGATCAAGCCCAATGTTATTCTCCCACCTAAGTGTTTGGTGTAAGTACAATTGAATGTTAGAATACCCGAGTGTAAATGCATGAAAAGATGCAGTAGAGGCTAGTTGAGATCTGAATACCTATGTTAGGGATGGTTTATCAAATGTATAGGCTGAGTGAATATAATATTGGAAGAATTGGGATCTTTCTCTCAATGTGAAGTGGTAATTTTGTATTCTTATTTGTGACAATGTCCACATAAGGTGTAAGAGTGTGAGAGTAGTCTTTATATAATGTTTTCATAAAAATGACTTGGGAGGGTGGCTTAATAATAAGTCTAGGCCAACACAAATTCTATTAAGGAGATTTAATTACCTTTTTGGAGGGTTTAAGGACCTAAATAACTAATGAATTTCACCACTATGGATCTCATGTGTTGTTTTATAGGCATGGGTGTTATTTTTAACTACCATATGACTAAAAGTGGATCAAAATGGCCCCTAAGGTGGGTCAAGTGCTATACTAAGGGTAAATTGACCTCAAGTGGACATCCAAGGAATGAATGGTCATTTGTAAATATTAAATTTACCCCCCTTTATTCTAAAAATGTAGCAAAGTGAAATGACTAGGATAAAGGAAAAATAAGAGCACTTGGACTTACCTAAGAGGAGAAGCCCATGATTTTGGATATGAGAATGTGAAGCATGATCCATTGCATGTACTACAATTAAAATGTGCATAAATAATTACTTACCTAAGAGATATCAAAAGTAAAGATAAAAATAAGTAAATAAGTAAAATTGAGTAAAGAGATAAAACTGAGTAAAGGGATAAGAGAGAGAAGAGGAATGAATACACCTCACTAAGTATGTGAACCAATGCATAAACCTAGTGATAAAATGTGTGTGAGTGTGAATTTATATAGTGATAGATTGGTGAATATCTTGGACTAAGTTGATGGCTTGCTCAATCCCCTTGTGTGGGTAGATCAAGAACTCAAACTAGTTTTGACTCCATCATTTGCCACCCTTGCTTGGTGGACCATGACCTATGAATAACTTAGATTAGATTGATGGAATTTCTAACCCTCTCATGTACGTAGCTCAATAACTCAAGTAGAATATGAATCCATAATTTCCTACCCATTTGTAGTATATGCATCTGAAACTAAAATTGCATAATGTAATTGGAAATATCTAACTACAAATATCTAACTAGATCTGTTGGCTCTATGGCCACTCAGGTATATTAGGTGGCTCTAGTCCACTTAGGAATTCCAACCACTATAGATGGAGTAAGGAATGAATCTATTGTGCAACCTAGAATATGATTTTTGATTTATATAACATAGAGAATGTATGAATTTTATCATTCCATCTGATCAATTGGTGTATAAGTGAACATATGGAAATAATGTGTCATGCACTTGCCCCCAAATCTGATATTTGAGCATATAGATTTTATAATAATATATACTAATCTATATTTAAGAATATAAATTATAAATATGAATGGTCATGCCATGCATTATGCCCCCAACATGAGCAAACTAGTATGAATCTAAGCTAAACTAAGCCAAATCTAGTTAATATATGGCTAAACTTTTACAAACCTAGATTGTACCTACTATAATTTTATGAATAATATGATTTTTTTTAAAACTAAGTCTACTGGACAATAGTTCCATATCTCAGATAGTAGTACCATATGGTGCTGATGTCCCAAATTTGGTGCTAATGATTGACTATTTTGATTTCTATGAAACTATAATTGATCTATGTGTCACTGTTTCCCATTGTGTTTACATGAGTCCAATTTTTGTAATTTGTGCATATTTGCTAAAAATTGTACACCAAATCCATTCCAATAACTTGATCTCTACAACAAAACCTTGTGAATGCCCCATTTTTGAGGGGAGTTATTGAATCTACGTAAGAACTATCCTCAAAATAAAGAGCTCTACAAAATATGTTTTAGCTGGAATATATATGAGATGTGCATAATAATCCAATATAATGTGCATACATAACATTATAATGTAAGATAATATGAGCATAAGTTTGTAATGTGTGATGTATGTTATATCTAACATTCACAAGGATGACAAGATAGATATAACCATGTATGTAATAAAAAATCTAATTAATAACTGAGTAGCTACCTATGGGGATGGGGCATGCTGTTCATAACGAAACGTAAGTAGGAAGGGGAGATGTATGAGGTCCCTCATGGAATCTAAAACTAGAGTCTGTAACAATAAAGAGACAAGTGTCATGGCCATGACATATATAATGAATCATACATACAACAGACATGAGGCACACAAAGTAATCCAAAGGGCCACAATATAAGGGATATGGGCACATGTCACTAAATCTAAAAAATCAAGACATACAAAGACATGTTAAAATGTCCACATATTTAAAGAGAAATAAATTTTATCTTAGAGAGACATATAAGGACATGTTTAAATTTCCACATACACAATGAAGAAGGCACACACAAGGATATATGCACAAATCCAAAGCATACATATTATGAAAAGAAATGGAGTAAAGCCAAAGAGCAATGGCATATTCAAATTCCCTTAAATAGAATTATTGGAAATATGATTGTCATTGATGTCAAAAGGGAGATCTTTGGCATTATAGAAATTATTCATGTTTAGGGCTAAATTTGGTGATTAGAGGGTATGCAAGGGATCTTATCAGAGGTCAAAGATGATTGAAGTGATTATGTGCATAATTAGAATTCATATGGTTATTTATTTTGTTCATCTAAACATTTTATGTCTATGATAGGAAAATGTGAATAGGCAGTTTGTTGATGTCACCATAGCCACATGTGAATGAGTCTGGGGGAGCTAGTCATTTTTTTTAATCACATTTATCCCTAGTTATTATATTCTAGAATTAAATTCATGTAATGAAGCATGGTAAAATATATGGGGATGAAAATTTGTCTACTTAGACAAAATTCACTAAGTTTCTATACTTAGCCAAATTTGTAAAAGGGTTCAAGCAGAGCCAAGTAAGCAAATTGATGAGGTCAAAATTTGCACACATGGAGGTGTTAGGAAAAAATTATCTTATGGGTTTTTTCATCTTTGTGCCTAGTTTCTATGAACTGAATCTCATGTCACGTGATCTAGTGAGATAAAAGATATACATGAGCAAAGTTGTACTCTTAGACATTTTGACAGTGTTTTCCCATAGTCAAATTTGTAGATAGTAAGAAAAAGCTGAGTAGGCATTTTTATCATGTCATATCTTGCATGTGTGAAGGTTTCTATAGAATATGAATAAATGTATGGAATCCCCTATGTGATAGGATCTTATGTACTAAATTATAGATCATGCGATGAAGTGAAACAAAAGCTATGTAGTAACAAATTTAGCCTTCCAAGCAGTTCTAAGCATAGTTAGCTCTGTGGCAGAAGAATTTGAGTGAAAATATTAATGGAATTATATCTCACATGCAAAAATTATTCAATAATAAATGAGAATATGGGTTTTTTCATTATCATGATTAGTTTATATGGTCCAAATTTTAGAATAGGTTGTTGAGCGAAGCAAAAGCTATGGAGGTGCAAAGTTAGCCTTCCAAGCATATTGAGATGTTCCCCCTACTTAGTTAAATCTGCATAAGGTAAAGCTTGAGTAACTCTCAAATATCAATGGTTATCTCTTAATTGTATATTTAAGATCCAACAACACATAGTGAGGTTAACATATCAAAGGTGCCTATGAGTAAATGTGTTGGTGACAAGTGTCACAATCATAGAGCATTGAATAGTTAATCTATGGTGTAGTTTAAATTAAATTAGTTAGTGATCAATGTGAAGATTCTAAGTGTATCCATAGTAGGAACTGATAATAATGTGAAAAAGGAATGCACTAATTCCAAGTGTCTCATTCATGGGATCTCATCAGAGACAAATTTTTATCTTGTCAAAAGATTGAATGGTGAGTGGTTGATCATGCAAAGAAGATCTATTGAAGCGAGTGGAATCAATGAGATAAAGAGATTGATTTTTAATGATAAGATAGAAGTAAAGTTCATACTAGTTTAGAGATCTAACAACATATATGATATCAGATGAGAAATATCAATGGATGCATTTTAAATCTAGAATGTTAAGTTTGGGAGCGTATAAAGATAAAATGGAGCATGTAAGCCTATCATAGATTGATCAAATGGATGCATTTTAAAGTTGATCAATTTGAATAAATACCATCATATCATGGCAGCAAAACTAAGATCAATGACTGATATTTAAAGGTCTATTTATCCTAATGGTAAAGCATAGGAACATGCAGGAACATGTAAGTAAGCTATGAATCATAATATGAACAATGAATTAAATTGATGTAATCAATCAAATCTATGTAAATATGTATGTGCATCAAAACTAGAGTCTAGTAAATAATTTAAATGGTAATCAAACCAATAATCATGATAGTAGAACATGAGTTCAAGATATAGGAAACTTGTAGTTATATATAATTAACTAAGTCCAAAACTGAGCATGATGTGTTAACAAACTAGTGTGAACATAGAGAATATATGAAAACCTAGATTAAATGATTATATATATGACATCTAGGATATAGGAAAATGTTGCTAAAGCTATTTTATATTATCGTTAAGCAAAGTAAAATTGAGAGGTAGAGAGAAAGAGATTGATGAAGTGTTTCAAATAGATAAATATTAGAGACCTAGAACCAGAGGAATAGAGAGAAGAAAAAAGAATGTGTAGAGAATGAATAGTTATAGATCAAACCTATAATAGATAATTGAGATTGTAATTTTTTATGAATCAAAATTTTAATTTGGAGTTGTAGCTCTATTTAGATTTTATTTGTGGGTGCCATCAAATAAACTAAGTTGGTGCTTAGTCAAGGAGTTGGTGCTTCCTTAGAGTTGGTAATATTAAACTAGGGGATTGGTGTCTCGTTAGGGTTAGTGCCCTTAAATGTGTAACTAATGAGGTTTTGACTATGAGTCTAGATTAGAATAATAGATTATAGCATCTATTCTCATCATGGTTTTTCCATATTGAGTTTTCCACATATACATATGGTGTCATGTGAATTTGTGTGTATGTGATCTTTGCATATTTTTTGTAATCTGCACATGTTTTTTAATCTATTTCTAAAAGGTATTTGAAAATGACTAAGTTAACCCATATAATGATCACCCTCCCCCCTCTCATTATATATTTATGTTCCAATAATTTGTATTAGAGCCCTAGTTCCCTAGAAGAATCTTAATTAGCTCAGGTAGATCTTGGATGGTAAACAAAAATGGATAGTCAAGAAGGCTCTTCCTTAAACAAGCCACCTCTCTTTGATGGATCAAACTATGCATTTTGGATCATAAGAATGGAATAATACTTATATTCATTAGGTTTTTATGTATGGATGTCTATTGTAAATGGATATATAGCTCCTACTACAACTCATAATGATCAGGCTGCTAAGAAGGCATATGAGAGCAATGATAAAACAAAGAATGTTATTCTATGTGGATTATCTAATTCAGAGTTTGTCAAAGTGATGCATTATCAAAATGCATAATATATCTAGAACAAATTTAAAATCATCTATGAAAGTGATGACAAGGTAAAGCAGGCCAAGCTATAAATGTTCAAAGGCAAGTTTAAAAGACTTAAAATGAATGAAAAAGAGAAAATTGTAGACTACCTCATTAGAGTGAATGAAATAGTCAATGCAATCAGAGGCCTTGGAAAAGATATGAAAGATCCAGTCATTGTCAAAAAGGTTTTAAGATCTTTACCATCAAGGTATGACTCAAAAATCTTTGCAATAGAGGAAGCAAGATATCTGAAGAAACTCACTATTGATGAGTTACATGGAACATTCATAACCTATGAGATGATAATGGGAGAAATAGATACCTTCAAGAGAGATTTTGCATTTAAAGCATCCAAACCAGTAAAGGCATAAGCACCTACATTTAGATTTGAAGAGACTGATGAAGAAGAAGCCAACTTTGTTAAAAGATTGAGAAGAGGGTCTACAAAGTACAAAGGTAAGTTACCCTTCAAATGCTTTAATTGTGGTAAAGTAGGATTTTTTTTTCTAAATGCCATTATAACAAGAAGGATAACTCTGTGTAACAAGAGAATAGTAAAAAAGTGAAACTTCACTATTCCAAGAAGAAGAACTTATTTACAAACAAGAGAGGCCTATACATAAAAGAAGACAGTGATTCAATAGATCTCAGTGACAGTTCTAATGATGAACATGACTATGATTTTATGGTTAAGGAAAAGGAAGTCTTATTTATGACAATAGGATCAAATTTTGTGGATCAAGAATAAGTTGAAGAATCAAATGAAGAATAAGAAGGAGAAGTGGATTTAGAATGTGAACTCATCTATGCTTTATAAGAAATAGACAAGATGAAAAAAGAGAACTCAAAATAGAAGAATCACGGACAAAAGGAGATTGAGAAAATGTCCAAAAATCTTGAAAAATATGATCAGATGGTGGTTACACTAAAGACACAAGTTGAAAAGGCTAAGAAAATAGAAGATGTAGTCAAACTTGAACTACAATATAAATTTGATGAGTGTATGAAGTTAGAAGTAGAGATAGTGACTTTGAGAAAGAGCTTGAGACAACTAAAGGATAATTGGATAAAAGTCTAAAGTTGATAGGAGGTTCAAACATTCTTGATGAATTGATCAACTCTCAAAAACCTTCAAAAGAGAGATTAGGTCATGGTTATGAAAAAGGAAAAATTTCCACAACTAGTACATCTACTAACCTATATGACAACTTCAAAGCAAAAGGAGAATTGGGAGTAAAGAAAGAGAAAACATACAAAGATACAAAGATAGACAAACATAGTTGATGTGAATAAATATGAAAGAGAAAAGAATCCTAAAGAAAATTAGAAGACAAAGGTAGTTGATGCAGATAGATACATAAAAGTGAGATACTTGAAGAAGCTAGAGTTTAGAAGAGGTCCTCATATTGATCAAAGAAATGCTATGACTAGGTATTCCTCATCTTTATATGGTTATTATTACACCTATAATCATTTTAGTCATATGGTTATTGATTTTAGAGTTTTACCTAAAAGGAGAACAAATTTTATAAGTAGAAATTCATTTTCTCCCTTGTTAGATACAAGTGTAATACGCTATAATTACAATAATTTTGGTCAAATAGATAAACAATGTAGAACAAAATTTATAAGACCAAAAACACAAAGTAAAAAGGAAGGTATGCCTCCTAGTGTGAACAAAGTTTCAAAAGTCTTTAAAAAGGAGAAAAATAAGCCAAATAAGAAACCCAAGGATGTGTGGAAAGTGAAAGATCAATATATGATAGCTCAAACTACATTCCATGCCAAGGAGAAGAATTTATGGGTAATAGATAATGGCTGCTCAAAACATATGACTAGTGATAAGATCAAATTCATCAAATTGAGAAAATCTAAGGATCTATCAGCTTGGGAGACAACACTACAATAAAGATCAGAGGTAAATTAACCTCGAACATAAATGGAAAACTGCCTACACATGATGTTCTTTATGTTGAAAAATTGAATCATAATATACTAAGAGTTAACCAAATGTGTGACAATGGATATAAGGTCATATTTAATGCAAAAGGATACAATTTAAAGAGATATTAAAGACTATTTATTTAAGTTAAAAGAACTAAAATTAGTATCTATAATCTTTTTGAAGTGAATGGTAATAGTTACCTGATAGGAAAGATTAGCGAGAGTTAGTTATGGCATAGAAGAATGGATCACGTCAACTTTGATAACCTAGTTAGAGTGAGCTTAAATAAGTGTGTTAGACACATGCCTAAGATAACCAAACCTATAGACACTACATTTAAGGAGTGTCAATAAGACAAATAGATAAGGGTCAGGTTTCAAATAAAGGAATATGCAAATACAATGCCTCTATAATTAGTTCATACTGATATTTATGGTCCTACTAAGATAAGAGGGTCTAAAGGAGAGAGATATTTCATGTTATTTGTATATGATTACTCAAGAATGACATGGGTAACCTTTTTTAAGGACAAGTCATATGCATTTGAGAGATTCAAGATCTTTAGGGCCATGGTGGAGAATGAGATTGGATGAAAGATAAAATGCTTAAGATCTAATAAAGGTGGAAAATTCACCTAAATTTAGTTCATAGAGTACTATGAGAAGCATGTGATCAAAATACATTACTTTGCATTAAGGACTCCATAGTATAATGGAGTAGTTGAGAGAAAGAATAGGACCATCAAGGAGATGGCTAGAACAAAGCTAAAAAAGGAAAAGTTACCTGATGGATACTAGAGAGTAGTCAAAATAGTAGTATACATCTTGAATAGAGTTCAACTAAGGGAAAATAGTGGAAAAACTCCTTACAAGATATGGTATGGAAATCCTACCTCTATTAAGTACTGTAGAGTGTTTGAAAGCAAATGCTACATCAAGAGAAAGGAGGACAAATTAGGAAGATTTGAGTTAAGATGTGATGAAGGAATATTTATTGTTTATTCCACCCAAATTAAAGCCTACATATGTTACAATAAAAGGCTACACAAGATTTTAGAGAGAATTAATGTCAAGGTTGAAGAAGGCTTGAAACATGTTGAACCTGAAAAATAAATCTATAATGAAGAATTAGATTTTGAAGAGGAAGTAGCTAATGAAGAGCTTGAGGAAGGAAATGAAAAGGAACCTCCAATATTTTTTAAAAAGGATCATCCTATAAAATAAATAATTGGTAATAATAATGAAGGAATTCAAACAAGGAGAAGAGTTGCACAAAATAAGGAGCAAGTAAGTTTTGCTCTAATTTATGAAATTAAGCCTAAGAGATATGTTGAAGCCAATAAGGATGAGAATTGGCTAAAAGATATGGAAGAAGAAATGAGAAAAATTGAAAAGAAAAAAACTTTTCAATTAGTTTCAAGACCTCTAAACAAAAATGTGATAGGTACAAAGTGGGTATTTAGAAATAAGCTCAATGAGGATGGAGTTGTTATAAGAAATAAAGCAAGATTGGTGTGAAAAGGATATGCACAATTTAAGGGCATAGATTTTGAGGAGACATTTACTCCAGTTTCTATATTGGAAGCTATAATAATGTTTATAACATTCTCTATTTACAACAAGTTCAAAATATATCAAATGGATGTTAAGTTTTCTTTCTTGAATGGGAACCTAGAAGAGAAAGTTTACATAGACCAACCTGAAGGTTTTCATCTATCAGAGGAAGAAGATTATGTGTGTAGACTAAAGAAATATCTATATGTCTAAAATAGGCACTTATATAATGGTATTCAAGATTAGACCAGTACCTATAACAATAACGATTCAATAAAGGATGTGTAGACAACAATCTATACTTAAAATTAGAAAGTGAGCATATGTTGATTGTTCTTATTTATGTAGATGACATCATATTTGGTGGTAGTAAAACCAAAATGTGTAAAGAATTTTCTACACAAATGAAAAGTGAGTTTGAGATGTCTATGCTTGGATAACTCTCTTGCTTGGTCTATAAATAATACAAACTGATGAAGGGATATCTATATCCAAAACCAAGTATGAAAAATAAATGCTCAAGAAGTTTGGAATGGAAGATAACAAACCAATTAGTACTCCCATGATAACTAGATGCAATTTAAGTAAAGAGGATGAGTCCCTTGATGTAAATCAAACTATGTATAGATAAATTATATGTATCTTGTTATACATAACTGCATTAAGACCAAATATCATGCAAGCACTATGCATGGTTGCAATATTTAAAGATGATCCTAAAGAGTCACATGCTCATGTAGTGAAAAGAATATTCAAATATATTAGGATAACAATTAACTATGTCTTATGGTATCCCAAAAGTGAAGACTTCACTTTGACATTATATACAAATGTTGATTGGGTAGGAAGTGTGGATAATATAAAAAGCACTAGTGGTGGTGCATTTTCCTTGGAAATGAACTTGTTTCATGGCTGGGAAAAAAGCAAGAGTTAGTTACTCTTTCTGTAGTAGAAGCAGGGTATGTGGTAGTAGTTACATGTTATACTCAAATCTTGTGGATGAAGCAAACACTCAAACACATCAAGGTAGAGTATAAATAACATATCTCTATTCTTTATGATAATTTAAGTTTTATTAACATATCAAAGAATCTAGTGATGCATTATAGAACCAAGCACATATCAATCAAGTATCACTTCTTAAGAGAAAAGGTTGAAAATCAAGAGGTTACAATGGAGTATGTGCCAACTCAGGATCAAATAGCAGATATATTCACCAAACTTCTTCCCAAAGAACAATTTTAGTATCTACGATAGAAGTTGGGAGTGGTGGTTCCTACATCACATCACTAGATTCTAATGATAGTGCATGATTCTAGGGGGAGTATCATAGAAGCTTTTTAAATCCATAGATTAAGAGAAAAGAAAAATTAGGTATGCATAATCTTGAAAATTTGTAATGAGTTAATGGTTGCATATTCTTGGATAAACTATTTTATTTGATAAAAGGGGAGAAACATTTGGACAAATAGTGAGAAAGATTCCCTTTGCCATTGATGTAAAAGGGGGAGAAAAAGTGAAAATAATCTCTATAAAAGTTTGGAAAACAAGTGACACTACTAAATAATATCAGATCAAGTGTCCAAGTTGAGTTTAGGCAAATGTGCCATTGCCTAAGGAAAAGAAAGTTTGGTATGAACAAATTTAGTTCATACTCATCAAAATCCAATGCAAACAATGTTAGAGGAGTAAAATATTAGAAGATCAAAGCATTTAGTTTGCCATCAATGATAAATGGGGAGATTTGTGGCAATATGATTGTCATTGATGTCAAAAGGGGCATTATGAGCATGCCGTTGATGTCAAAAAGGAGATCATTGGCATTATGGATGTCATTGATGCTCAAGGTTAATTTTGGTGATTAGAGGATATACAAGTGATCCTATTACAGGTCAAATATGATTAAATTTCTTGTGTGCATGAGGGGAATTCATCCGCTTATTCATTTTGTTCATATAGATATTTTAGCTCTATGGTAGGAAAATATTAATAGGCAGTTTGATGATGTCACCATAGCCATGTATGGATGAGTTTAGGGGAGCTGGTCATATAGTTTTGGTCACAGTAGTCCCTAGTTACTATGCACTATATTTTAAGTCATGAAATGAAGCATGGTAAAATATATGGGGATGAAAAGTTGGATACTCATAAAAAAATCACTAAGTTTATATACTTAGCCAAATTTTCAAAAGGGTTCAAGCAGATCCAAGTAAGCATATTGATGAGGTCAGCATTTTCACACATGGAAGTGTTAGGATAAAATGATCATATAGGGTTGTTCATCTTTATTCCTAATTTATATGATCTAGATCTTAGCTCACATGATGTAGTGTGACAAAATATATGCATGAGCAAATTTGGGTTCCTAGGCATTTTGACAGTGTTTTCCCACACTTAGTTAAATTTATAGATAGCAAGAAAA